>JAAOAW010000454.1:0-408565 GCA_013186925.1 Fusarium succisae | reverse complement strand
GCTCGCTTGTCTGTTTCACTCGCTTATCATGTACGTTAGAAATATTTACTAAGATATCTAAGACCAAGGCAATTCATAGAACTTGAACTACTATCAGCACCACCGTAACCGCCGCAAGGACCATAACCTGGACTAAAACTACTATTAATATAATTAGAGAAACTAGTACCTCAGCTAAAGCGTCCCCTACATCTACATTTACAGATAGCATAACAGTAGCTGCTAAGGAGCGTACGCCATTAACATCCAAAGATGTTGCAACAACGACTACAATTAAGGGCACAACTACGTCTGTATCTGTGGACAGCGCGACAACAACTGATCGGGGTTCAACCACGGTTAGAGCCACGTCTTCTTCCGAGGGTATCACAGCAGTTTTGACAACAGACAATACTAATATATTTATTAAAAGCATTAAAGTAATGCTTTTAGGTAATAGTAAAAGGGAAAATAGAAGTATATTAATAATATTATTAAGTTAAACAATAAGATTAATAAGAGAAAGGTACTGAAGTAAGGTAATATTAAGACTAAGCTATTTAATATTAACTAGCTATATTTAGTTAATCTAGATAAGATAGTATAAGAGTTTATTAGTAGTAATTAAGAGAGGTGATTTAGAAGAGGATGTGTATATTGGGCTAAATTAGTGTTATGGAAAGGCTGCTGCAGTAAACTAAGGTTAAGGCAAGCTTTTAGGTTAGCAATTAAACGGCAAATATTACTACGCTTTGATATTATCCCAGAGCTATAAACTTTTCCCATTCTGTTAAAAACTTATAAACTAAGTAATATCTCCTCAATTGCTGTATAGGCCTTTTCATGGCTCATTGGTCCAACCTTCCCTAAATTTCACTCGTTCGCTTGCACCAGAGTATCCCTACAATGCCCTTCCTTACACCTATCATGCTGCAGTTTATATTTTGGTTGCCAATGCAATAGCTCCGACCGTCACTGGAAAAGTTAAAGCTTCCAAAAGTAAAACTTCATATCATATTTACTCAACGGGGGCTCTCTATGGTAGCCCGATGGCTTCCTGTGGGATATGAGGGCTCACTTAATGTTCATTATCGACAACGTCACCTCTATCTAATTAGAGTTTACTTAAACAGAAGATACGGACTTCAAGGACATTGAAGGTGAAGTCTATGTCAAGACAAGCACTATTATAGGGACCGTCTTTGCGTTACCCATGGCAAAAGGGAACCTGACTCGTTTTGTCTGTGAGATAACCTTTTCTCTCTGTGGGGATTTTTCTAATCCATTATAAGTTTTCTGTTTCCAATAATGGGACCGACCAGGATGTTTGTAGTTTAGCTCATGCCCGTCCAAAACCTGGCTATAACTGCGGCATTCTATACTCATTAGGCAACTGCAATCGTTTCTCCTTCAAACTACAGTAAAGTTGGCGTTAAGGATACTTTAGTAAGTTCAATACACACAATCTACACGTCAGTTTACTAATTCACAAAGCCTCGCATGAATCGAAATGGCATCAATATATCCGCCTACTGCATGGCCCTAAGCTGGTTGCTCAACGTCACCGCCGCTGACATCATCACCATCATCCATTTTCCAGAGCTTTTAGAGCTGTCGAGAACAGCTAGAGGACCCTGCAACATATAACATTCTTTCACAAAACTTCCCAAAGCATATCATCATTCCAAATTTAGCTTTTCAACCCTAACGACTAGGGCAAAATCGAATTAAGATCCAATAACATAATCAATTGACCCCAGAGTTCTTTACAGAGACATCCCAACTCACTCCCTGTAAAAAGATTTAGTTTCGATATGTCAATGATTATTGTTTATACAGTGCTTCAGGGTATTTTACTGACGTTTACAACTAGAATTCCGATTCATATCTGGCTGGTCGGTGCGGGCCGATGAAGGGCCTGCGAGTGGTAGCACTGTATACTACGATCAAGAATGCAAGATGATATCCGGAGTTGGAAGGCATATGTGTACAAATCATGTAGAAGGATAGGAAGATCTTTTTCGAATCCGAGCTTCATTCCTTTGTGGATTTCTCAATATGTTTACCAGGATACATGGTGCTACGGCCCATGATTCCCTACAAGAGGGCGCGGTGCTGCACATTGACGTTGCCCAGCACCACCGTCTTGATCTGTAGGTAATCCTCGATGCCGTACTTGCTTCCCTCTCGACCAAGACCAGAGTATTTGACTCCGCCGAAGCTGAACCATACTATTAGCTTCCTACTCGATTCCAGCGCCTAGAAGACGATCAGAGGAAAGGGTAACGTACGGAGCAGCAGCGTCAGATACAACGCCACTATTCACTGCGACCATGCCGAATTGAAGCTGTTCCGTGATTCTCGTCGCGCGGTTCAGATCTTGTGTGAAGATGTAGGAGGCAAGGCCGACATCGCATTTGTTGGCGACCTGGATGATGGCTTCTTCTTCATCGAAGCTGAAGACTGGGGCTACGGGGCCGAAGATCTCCTCGTCTACAACGCGCATGGAGGTTTCCACATTGCTGAGAATCGTTGGGGCGAAGAAATTGGACCCTTTTGCGATGCAGATAAGGTCAGTGAGCCCGATGTTGAGAGAAATAGCAAAATGGGCGCGACAGTGATGTATCTTACCTTGATCCTTAAGGGCTGAACCGCCACACTCGACCTTCGCACCGCCCTGCACCGCCTCGCTCACGAGACCTTCAAGCCTTTGAACAGCCGCCGCAGAGATGAGAGGTCCATGCGTTGTCTTGGCATCAAACCCAGACCCAACCTTGAACTTCGCGACTTCCTCCCTCAGCCTCCTCAAAAACTCATCATACACCCCCTTCTGTACAAAGATACGGTTCGAGCACACGCAAGTCTGACCTGAAGACTTGAACTTGCTCGTCACGGCCGCTTTCACAGCAACGTCGAGATCTGCATCGTCGAACACTATGAAGGGCGCATTGCCACCTAGCTCCAGACTCATCTTCTTTAGGGTCCCGCTAGATTGGCTCATGAGAAGCTTGCCTACGCGGGTGGAGCCTGTAAAGGAGATTTTGCGAACAATTTTGGAGGAGCAGAGGGTTTGGCCGATCGAGGGGGTGTTAGTATCTACGGTGATGGAGTTGACGACGCCGGCTGGGAGTAAAGTGCGGGAGAGGAGAGAAAGTAGCGCATTGGCCGTGAAGGGTGTTTCGAAGGCGGGTTTCAGAATCGAGGTGCAGCCGGCGGCGAGGGCTGGAGCGAGTTTCCGAGCAACCATTGCAGCTGGGAAGTTCCATCTAGACGATGGCGTCAGTAACGTGATTGGAGAGAGGATGTGTTGGTTTTCGAAACACCATGATTGAGATTAGGGACTTAAGGTAACCTACGGTGTGATGAGGCCGCATACGCCAATGGGCTCTTTCAAGGTAGAGACCCTGAAGCTCGACTGGCTATGGGAGATGACATCGCCATAAATCCGCGGCGCCTCCTCGGCATACCACTCGATGAAGCTCGCCGCAAAGAGAACCTCACCAGCTGCATCGGCCTTGGATTTGCCGTTCTCCAATGTAATAAGCGTCGCTAGGTCGTCCTTGTTATCCAGGACCAACTCGTACCACTGTCGCAGAATTCTTGATCGATCTCGTCCTGTAGCTGATTTCCAGACTGGAAGAGCGGCTGAGGCAGCTTGAATGGCCCTCTCCGCATCTTCAGGGGTTGACTCAGGACATGAGCCGATGATCGAGCCCGTCGCAGGGTCTGGGGTCAGATGTCAGTCAGTCCGTGGGAAAACAGCTTTTCAACCTGGGACAAGGAACACAGTTACGATGGATATAATTGCTTACCATAAACCTTGAAAGTCTTGCCTGAGATGGAGTCTACCCACTCATTGTTGATGAAGTTCTTCTGAATGAAGAGAGAAGGGTCCCCCAGCTGGGGTACTGCGTTGGTCATATTGACAGGACTGTGTTGCGATGAGATTCCCAGAGCTTTTGAATTTCCAAGAGCGGCTCAAGAAGAAGTGACGAGACACAGATACAACTATCATCTTCGTAAAAGGATCTTGTCGCCATGAAATTCGGCCCATACGCATGCGCTTGAGATATCTAGATACATTGGGCTGGCTTCCAGTTACCCGCCGGCTCTGGGCCTGGGCCCCGCTGCCGAAATGTTGAAGTGGGTCTCCGGCCCCGAAAGCTGAAATAGGAAATCCGCGCCTCGCCTTGCATTGCCTCTCTCCAAAACTCTAAATGTGGTGAATCATATCTAGGTAATCATCAGATTCCTGGAAATGCGATTCAGACCTCCGCCCCCACCCTTATCGTACTCTAGAATGGAGTCTCTCGATCTCCGCCCGTAGGGATTAAAACATTACGTCGCCAGTGGTTACTAGAAGGAGAGGGTAATTGAGGATCATCAGGTATCCGCACCCATGCCGTGCATGATACGTACCATCCCCTCCGACTTCTCCGTAAAAGTCCGTGATGGACTTTGTGGTTGAAGAGCTGCCGAAGCTATATTGATACGCCATCTCTGGGAAGCAAATCTTTGTTACCATCAAAATATTGCCCTTTTGCCGGGGAACTTAGACATAAAACAACCCTACTTCCCTAAACCTGGGTCACACACTCGCCTACACACAGACATACGCACAGAATAGCCAACGCCATGTCTACAAGCATAACACAGACTGAAGAGCGAAAGCTCGACGCTACAGTGTCCTTGTTTCCGACTCAGCAATCGACGACTGCAGCGACATCGGGCTCTATCCCGGCATCCCTAGCCACTGGTGGATACGAGTTCCCTGGCATTCCAGAATTCACCGACCTGTACAAGAAGCGCCAATGGCAGCTCGAACACATGGCCGGCGCATTCAGGGTGTTTGCCCGAAAGGGGTTCACAGAAGGCACAGCTGGACACATCTCTGTCCGTGACCCTGTCGAACCGGACACCTTTTGGATCAACCCGTAAGTCCAATACACGCGAACTCTTGTTATTTTTAGTGAGGGTATCCAAGCTTGCTGATACGAGCAAATTAGCCTTGGCAAGCACTTCGGCATGCTCAAGGCCAGCGACATGGTTCGGATCAACGAGGAGGGTCAGGTCATTGGCGGCAACAGAGTCGCAGTTAATGCCGCCGGCTTTGTCATCCATAGCGCCATCCATAAAGCCCGCCCTGACGTCCATGCCGCCTGTCACATGCATTCCCGCTTTGGAAAGGCGTGGTCTACATTTGCAAAACCTGTCGATATTATTAACCAGGATGCCTGTCTCTTCTATGGCATTCAAGTAGTGTACGATAACTTTGGGGGTGTTGTGCTTAGCGAGGACGAAGGGAAAAAGCTGGTCGAGGCGTTAGGAAACAAGGGCAGGGTCATCTTCCTCCAGAACCACGGACTGTTAACAACCGGCGGGACGGTCGATGAGGCTGCGTACCTATTCACCGCGTTGGAGAGGACCTGTGAGGTGCAGCTTATGGTCGAGGCGGCCGGGTTGGAGAAGAAGACTGTGAGCGATGAGGCGGCCGAGTTTACCCACAAGGTGAATGCTGATCCTGTAAGTTTGCTTCCAGTTCTTGAAGAGAAAGTGACTTTTGTTGAGTGTATTCAAGCTAACGATATGGCATAGGAGACACTGTACACGGAGTTCCAGCCTGACTTTGAGTATGAGATTTGGAAATCAAAGGGCGAGTTGAGCAAGGGAGAACAATTCTGTGTATAATTGAGAGTGAGATAAGCAGATAACTTAGAACACACATGCGGCCTTACACATCAACCTGTAAGTTCCCGGATCTTTGACAACAGCTAAGATATACATCTCTATGCTGGCTCTGGCAACACCCCGATGTCAGGGAACGCGCAGGGCTCAGAAGAAGCTAAATAAATGGAGTTTGTATCCATGGTATGATGATATTATCTATTTATAGGGGTTGTCTTCATCGAACTTAGGCGCCTACATTCGCTTCTCCTCCAAGACCTTCAACTGCAACCCCTTCATGATCCCATACACAACCCTCAACATCGGCATCGCAATCCCCGACCTCTCCCCCTCCCGCAAAGGCTCCCCCACAATATGTGGCGGCTTATGAGTATTCGGGGAGTGTCCGTGCAAAGGATGGAGGCAACGGGGTTGAAGAATGAGTTATAAGCCAACTTGCGCTATCGATGAGCCGCGACATCCGCCTCGTACACCACATCTAGTTTGCCCTCTAAGTTATATATACTCAGATACCGTCTCGTCGCCTCTTCCGCAACCTAACCAGGAACCTCTAGATTAACAAAAGTCCCGATCTTCTACTTATCTAGGTCGTCATTATAGATCTTGCCGCGTACTGTTTCTGTTACACTCATGTAAGCAACGCTGCTGATAAGCGGGTTCGTGGGGAAGCGGGCAATGATTGGCTTCTCAATGTTAATGTCATTTTAGGAGAGTGCGATCGATGTGTAGCCGGGAGTCACGGCTGGCAAGATTATGTCTGCGGTGGTGAGAGGGACGTCGGCGATGTTCTTGGCCGTGACGAGGATGTAGTCAAACGGAGTGGCATCGCCTTTCGACACATCTGGAACAACATTGACGACTGCAGCATGAGTGAGCACTCTATTTCTTTGAAAAGTGTGATGAAGGAGTAAACTGACCATGCGTTGGCCTCCATGACTTGATCTCGCCATACAGGACCGAGTCGATGTCGAAGCCATGACGCACCACAGCTTCATAGTTGGATCGCAAGACGGCAGTGACTTCGGCTTTGCCGCCTGTTTCCAGAGCGTAGGCTGACATTGTACCGATGCCGCCTGTGCCAACTACCAAGACTCTTGACTTTGTCATGATGAGAATGATGATAGTTGTTTTTTCACACGGTTTGAAGAGGATTTAACGAAGAAACGGGAGCATTTATTTGCAGGGTAATCATGAAGAGGACCTGTAATCGTATCTTCGGGAGAGGGTTGCCCCTTCAGCTACAGGTCGGTATCAGCCCGGATGGAAAGGGACAGAATACGCGAGTTACGGGTTTCTTGTCTAAGTCGTAGAGGACAGTCAGTCTCCACCATGGCTCGAGAGCCGACCCATGCTACGAATACATGGAAATTCTGATTGTCCAATCTCTATCCCATGTCCCATGTTGGTAAGCAAGAAGTCAGCCTGAGGATAGAGAAAGTCTTGTCTTCAAACCATCGTAGTCTTATTGACTTCGAAAGTTTCTATAGGCGGTAGACAATACCTGCCTTCAGGTCTTTCACAACTTCACCGGCCGCCCGCTCACCGCTACGCACCGCGCCCTCCATGTACCCCTTCCACTCGCCAGCCGTCTCTGTGCCAGCAAAATGCAGGTCTCCAGCCGGCTGCCTGAGGCTATCTCCGCCCACTGTGTCAAGAACACCAGGCGGCAGAGCTGTGCAAGGGCATCCGAAGCCAGACCACTCATCTCCACTCCATTCGTAGTACGTCAGCGAGACGAACAAGTCGTCGATGTTGTCAACACCGTAAAGACTCTTGAGCTGTTTGAGCAGCGCAGCCTCTTTCTCAGCTTGGCTCGGAAGGGCACCCCATGCGCGGCCGTGGTCTGCTGCCATGAAGCAGGTAAGGATATGCTTGTTACTCTGCGGAGCCGAAGTATCGCGAACAACTGCTGCAGGGCCGGTGAAGGAGTTGATGAGGCCGCACATTCCGGCTTCCACCCAGAACGGCGACTTGAACTCCATCATTGCCTTTGTGTAGTATCCGTAAGACAATGACTCGGCCCAAAGCTGCTTGACGGGGGGCAGCTCGGGGTAAAAGGAGATGGATCTGAGGGCAGGCCCCGGCACAGTCGTGATGACCTTGCGAGCTGAGATGACTCTGCCTGACGAGGTCTGCACGAGAATAGAGCCAGCTTCGCCGCTCTGGACGATGGACTTGACCGGCGTTGAGAGACGCACTGTATCACCTGGGAGGCTTGAAGTAAGGCCCTTGGCGAACAGCTGTGTTCCCTGTCTTATACGCAAGTACTGCCCGCCATGCTTACGATCAGACCGCATCTGCATCAGGCCACCTCCAGACTTGCAGTAGTTAAGAAAGTACAGAGCCGAGATGTCCTTGGGGTCCTGGCCCAACATCGCACGCGTCCAAACTGTTCCCGTAGCCAATGCCGCTTCGCAAGCTCCTCGGGATCGAAGGTAGGCCTCAAAGGTCATAGAATCGAGGGACATGTCTCTCGGGTCCCAGGTATCCAGAGCCTGACAGTCCCTCTCGGTCATGTCTCGGATGATCTCAATGTTCTTTCGTGATTCCTCATCGAACTTGAAGAAAAGACACCCTCGTCAGCAGGCTGCTATATTGATTGTACACCTCTAGTGAAAATATGAAGAATAAATACCTTGGGAATCTCTCCATAAGGAAATAAGGAGATCTCTCCCTTGTCATTCTGAAGCACGCAGTACCCGTCGGTGTTCTGCTCAATCAGATCGGCACCATACTTCCTGGCCAAGGCAATAATTCTGCTCTGGTTCGTATCATTGATCCAAGCAGCGCCGAGATCAATGATACCGCCAGAGGGCAGCTCCTGGCTCCAGGTCTTGCCTCCAACGCGATCGCGAGCTTCCAGAACGATACACGAGAGGCCAGCGCGAATGAGCTCATGAGCGGCCGTCAAGCCCGCAAGACCGGCTCCCACAATGACCACGTCGTGCTTTTCCGAGGCTGTTACAAGGGGAGGAGCGCGAGATGGCGCTTCAACCGGCGGCAGAGCGACAGTCGCATCGATCTCGAACAGCCACTGCGGCATCGCCAGCTTATCGACTGGCACCAGAGTCATGGCCGGCCTGTGGCCCCTCAGGAACTTCTGGATGTGCCGCGTATGTTTCCTGTTGGCCGCATCATAGTTGACGACGTAGACGGTGAGCTTGGTGATGTTCTCGACGCGCGCGCCTGCTGCGATGAGGATCTTGCGCAAATTGAGGAGCGCAAGATGAATCTGGGACTCGTAGTCGGCTGGGACGGTGCCGTCTTTGGCACTGCCGACTTGGCCGGAGACTTGGAGAATTCGCGACGCTGAGGAGAGAGTACCAGGAGCGAAGTAGGCGCCCGAGGTGTTCTCGAGGTCGACTGTCTTGACGTTGCCCATGGTTCCGGTGTATAGCATAGAGTAAGGAACAAACAGTATGCTGTGCTTGAGTTGAGTTTACTTCAGCATGCCGTGTCGGGCCCTGATATTGGATACTAAGCGTCTTCATCAACAGCCCCGTCTAGAATGTCCTGTCGAATCCACTGCTTGACGAGCCACGATCCTTATCACCAGCTTCGCGTCGCAGAATCTACTGGATCAAGACAAGGGATCCCCTGTCAATTCTCGATAAGGAATCCCCAGGCGGCGGTCTTCGCTTGTATATGTCCGAGCCAGAGGATCAGGTACATGTGGGTGACATGTAGCCCATCGCCAGGTCCTGCCTTATGGGAGTATTGAGTAGACTTATAGAAATCTGCAACTTTAACCTACCGAGTCTAAATTGTGCTTAAAGGGCGCCAATTCTTGCCCCAAGCAGTGCCGGGGCGCTATCAGTACGAAGGAATGGCCGGGCTCCCCACTATGGGTGGACACAACGAAGCAATGACGACACAGCGGGTCTTATATCTGCATGCACCAAGAATTCAGCTTTCAATGAAGCGATGATAATGAATCTGGACTCAATTGTTCTTGCCATTGGAGAATCCAACCTATCAAAATAGGGAGATATGCATCGGAGTCGTTAGGTCTAACTCCAATCCTTGCTGCCGGTTCGGAAGCCGACATCGGACACATTGCCCAGGCGTTTCCCGCGTCTCTCCTGTATCTTCTTCGCCTGGATTCCTTCGGCTCGTATGATGGTCGAGAACCTTGGACTGGAGTAACAGATTAATTGATGAAGTTTTTTCTGAGCTTCGTTTCTCCTGCCTACAGAAGAATTCATCCCACGCATCAATCATTGTACTGTGGTATCCTCGAGCCAGCTTGACGCCATGGCAACGACCTCATCACCACCTTTGACACTCCACGAAGTCGAGCTTGCAGCCAAAGCCAAGCTACAGCAGCATATATACGAATTCTATGCTTCTGGCTCGGATGATGAGAAAGCGCTGCGTCGCAATGGTAACCCACTAAACCACCATGACGTAGCTCTCACCAAAGAAGTTCCATTCGTATCAAAGTCACATACAGCTAACAAAAAGTTTTCAAACATCTTACAGATTGTTGATCAGACCACGCGTCCTCATCAATGTCTCCCGCGTCGATACGTCCGCCAAATTGTTTGGCTGGTCTTCGCCACTTCCCATCAGCATAGCTCCCAGTGCCATGCAGAAGTTGGCTGGTGGCCAGGGAGAGCTTGATGTGGCCATGGCTGCGGCGTCTATGGGTGTCAATGTGACCTTGTCATCACAATCGACCCCTTTTCTCAAGGATCTCCAGGCGACCAGGCAAAAAGTCATGAGAGATGATGGGCGTCAAGCACCGCCACCGTGGATGCATTTGTACCTGTACGAGGACGTCAAGAAGAGCGTCAATCTGATTAGACGAGTCGAAGGTGATCAAGTCTGCCTAGAATCCCCCCTAAATAAGAGATTCTTAGACTAAAGCCTTGCGAAGCTGCTTCATATGAAGCCCTGGTCCTCACTGTCGACGCTCCTGTCCTAGGCAAGGGACGGATTTGGGATTGCAAAGCTGTAATGAAAGATGAGGGTGCTGTGAGGAAATGATGCCGGAGTATATGAAACGAATGGGCGACAAATAGAATTAAATACTAAAACTTACTTACACTATGGAACTTGAGCAAAATTCTGATGGCATGGCAGTCACATCTGAAGGAGATCAGAACTATCCATCATTCAAAGTCATCTCTACATTCACATTGATATCGGATCAAGTCCAGCTCGGTTCACAAATTCAAGCTAGCACCAGGTGAGTATATGTCACGACTGTTCCACTAACATAAACATGCTTTGATATTATTTAACAAGCAATAATCTATTCTATCACAACGTACGCTTTGCTCCCAAGTCCAGCAGCCTCAGCGAAAGAAAGCTTCGTGTTACTTGAGGCCAGTACGAACAACGCCCCGAAGCAGTACGTCTAAGAAGAAGTAACATGCAAACTAATAACCGTTTACCCATATTGCCGACAGAGAGAGGACAGTCTCAGTGACCCATACCCTTGGCCCTGGCACACTCAACATCTCGCCAGTACCTCTGCGCCGTCCACTCCCGCATCGCCTTGCCATACCTCGTCATAACGAACAAACTTGCATTCCAAACCAAGCCGATACCAGCCACCGTAAGGTACACTACCATGTAATTGCTCGCCTTCAACCATGGTGTGACTCCAAAGTTGGTCGCAAACGACATGGTGTTCCGGATCAACACACACGTCGTCACCATGGAGCCGGACAGCTCCATATAGCTGCCGATAGCGTAGTTCAGCGCCCCAGCCACACAAAGCGCGGCGTTCATGGCCATGAAAACCTGTGTAATGACCAGCACCATCCAGTGCCATTTGTATGTCACGCCGAGACCGTAGAGGATCATGGCGGTGGGAACGAGGACGATGGAGGCGATGAATAGGTAGAGGGTGTGCTCAGGCTCGGAGATGCCGCCGTTGCGCCGGGCCAAGCGGACAGTAAGCATAGGACCAACCTTGCCACAATAGTAGCCACTGGAGCAAAGGGTTGTTAGCGCTGATGAAGATGGGAAGCAAAGATGAAAGATGACATAGTATAAGACTTACCCAACAATAGTACCGATGACACCACCAGAGTATGCTGCGGCGACGCCGGCAGTTGAGAACCCATACTCAAGGGTGTAGATGGTGCCAATGGTGGCATTCTGGAAGCCTTGCCACACAAGACTGTTTGCTCCATACATGAGACTGAAAGAGAGTTCTTGTTAGTTCACTTTCATGACATGATAACTCGTAATATATGCAGTAACGTACCCAGCGTAGACCACTGCGGGATGAGTGAAGCCCTTGAACGGCGCGATCATGATTTGGACGAGGCGGTTGGGACGAGGCTTGTCCTTGATGCTAAGCTTTTGGAGGTACGTCTTGCGCGGCCACTGGATCTCAGCAGACTCACCACGGTCAGAGGAGGAGGTCATGTCCAGCGTCACCGTCTTCTCTCCGTCACCGCCCTGCGTAGATGCCTGGCTTGCAGGAGCAACCCGCCGGGGTGGCAGCTGATCATGCTTCCGATCGTAATTGGTCTCCTCCATCAAGAAAAAGCAGTATATGAATCCCATGGCGTTCCAGATAGCACACCAATACAGCGTCCACTGCCAGCCCTGACCAACGTTGATGAAACCACTCAACATGGGCGCGAGCTTGCCGCAGAGGGCAAGCGACCAGCCGTACCAGGCCATGTACTTGCCGCGCTGGTGGGTGAACCAGATGTCGGCGATGGAAATCTCACAAAGGGATTCAACAGGGGAACCAAAGAAGCCGAGGATGATACGGTTGGCGAGGTAGGGACCTGCCTCATTGCACAAGGGGGCCGTGGCTAGGACGACGATGGTGGCAAGGAGGGAGAAGAGGTAGATGGGTCGTTTGCCATATTGAAGGGCCATGGCTTGCCAGAAGATACAACCCCAGCCGTAGAAGAGGAACTGTTCACATCTGTTAGTCTGAATTCATGACGCCAGGGATTTCATCGGGGGATTCTGACCATGATACCAGTTCCATTGTTGATGTCCTGAAGCGACAGGCTAGTTTCCTTCCTGAGAGGCGTGACGATAGAGTAGACAGCACTCGAAGGGATTGCAATGACGATGGTGTAAAGGACAACGCAGCTAGTCTGGATGACCTTGCGCCTGAAAGTCCAGTTGAGGGGATCTTCAGGATCAAGCGACGGCTGCGGCACCAGGATGATGTCGTCCTCTCCCTCGCCGTCAGCGTGCTGGCCTGTCATTTTACCATCTGTGTCGATGAGCCTGAAGGTGCCGGGAGGAAGTCTCTCGCAGGCCGCATCGGCGCTGTGTTCAGCTTGGACAGCAGTCATAGTGGCGGACTCGTTGAGCAGGCTTGACGGGAGCTGCTAACTCAGAGTACAAAAGGAAAAGAGAGATGAAGTAGTGAGAGAGAGAGGGAGAAAGAGTCTGGAGAGGCTAAATGCAAAGACAGTCTCCACGTGAAGATGACAGGAGTATGGCCTCTCATGGATGTTTATGTAGTTAACTGGCTACGCCGTGGACTTCCATGTGGCTGATAAAGTCATGGAATCTTCAACACACCAAGCACCCGTCAAATGATAGGCATATATATACTTTACGAAAGGCTTTATCCAGGTATGCATGCATCCACGTATCTTGAATGCAATGCAGACTCAGGGTAAGTCATTCCCCGCAAGTTCTAGGCGCCAACTAATCGCTCTCTATCGTGTGTTAGTGCCTATCAGCCAGGCAATCGTTTTCGCACTAGCCCGTCTACAGGTTGAAGTAAGAGTTGGCGAAGAGTACTGCCCGGAAATGGCAAAAAGGAGCAGAGGTGCTTTGCGTCAATTGCCCACGCGCGCGCACACGCATGGTTGTGGACGCGGCGCCAGTATAACTGAGTCCGGGGTGCATCGGGGGATGATGATAATGCAATTGGTTTTATTGGTTCTGGAGACGGTTGTAGTGGATCAAATTGATACGGAACAGCCCGAGGGCTTTGACTGATTTCTGGGGGTGGTGGGCCTGAAGATAGCACGCTGGACCCAGCGATCGGAGGCCCTGCGTCGGCTTACCTAGGGTATCAAGGAAGATTTATCAAGGACGTAACACAACACCCAAAAATGACTTGTGGAACTCAGGGAGATGGATGAATGGATTCATTCTCTGTGACTGGTTCTACCATTGACCATCGACTTTCTTAGACATCGAGTGACCTGGCAACCAATGGTTATTCACTATGAGATAAGAGATCTAGCCTAGAGAGACACTACGCACGAGTCAGACAGATACATTATGAATACAGAGTTCGAGTAGCCATCGAAAGCAATGTTGCCGGCTCAAATATACGAAAGGACAGATCAAACAATTTCAAGTCTACCAATATGCTTTCCCCCTTTGTCCATTCGCATCACTTCCGCCCCATAGCACGCTCGATCTCTTCCAGCGCAGCCAACACCTTCTCATCTTCCTGTCTTCTCCCCACAACCTGCAAATTCACCGGGCTTCCCTTCATCTTCTCCCCATCGTACATCTCCCACACGAACCTGTCCATGTCGTTCTTCGGCACGTATCCCTCGTCCTTGACATCAACGGCAGGGTCAACCTTGGTCACGGGGAACACGGCACCCGGGTAGTCCAGGAGGTTCCACTGTGAGGTGTAGCCCCAGTAGCGGGATTGCTCGTGGGGAGGCGCGCTGCCAAAGGATGGAGGGCAGAGGATCACGTCGACCTCGCGGGAGGTAGGCGTGGCGGTGGCGGACCATGCTTTGCAGTACATGGCGCGGTAAGAGTCTCGCTCGCGATTAAGCTGTGTGAAAAAAAAAATGAAATGTTAATCCGAGAGACCAGCTGAGCAACCAGCGCTCTGGGGAAACTGCATCACTTACCTCCATCATTTCGGTACATGTCCGGTTCTTTGCTGACGCTTGCTCGTGGAGAATATGCTTGGTGAGTGGCAACGCCGGCTCTCCCGTCTCTTCCAAGATATCAAGCATCTCCTTGCCCCCGTCCGGCCAATATAAAGCCGACACAATCTCCCAAGCCTTGCCGTGATCCAACCCCTCGCAGTTCCAATCCACGACCTCCATCCCTGCCTTCCTACATGCAGCTGCCACCTCCCTCAGCGCCCTCGTCATAGGCGGATGCGGCATCACCACGCCATCCCACCACTGTACGGCGACCTTAGGTAGAGTTGTAAACTTGTAGGGTGTCCAGTCTTTGAAGGTGAGGAGGGGATCTACACGCCAGGGTTTTGCGGCCAGGGCGGCGCGCATGAGGAGCTCGAGGCCGTCGCGGCTTACTGTCATGGGGCCAGGGCAGCCAGCGATGGTATCACGGCCCAGGTAGGCGGCTCTAAGGCCGGAAGTTGAGATTCTCTTCGTTGAAGGTCTGGGCATGGTCAGCCGAGGGGTTGTCCTAATAAGGCAGATTTGGAAGGTGACTTACTTGAACCCGTAGATGCCAGTATTGGAAGCAGGGAGTCGGATGCTGCCACCAATATCACCACCAATACCCTTACAGAGAGTCAGTCTCACGACAATACAAGAGCAAGGATTCTTCGAAAAGCCAGCTCACTCACCAACAAACTTCCCCTCATACCCAGTAACGCCGACTCCCCTCCCGAACTCCCTCCAGGTGTCAACTCCCTGTTAAACGGGTGCACCGTCCTTCCATATACATTACTCTCAGTCTCCAGATGCATGATTGCCTGCGGCTGTGTCGTCCTGACGAAGAAGACGCAGCCCTCGACCCACAGGCTGTCGAACAGGAGGTTTGAGCCGTGGGGCTTACCGACCCAGGCAGCGAAGGAGGCGTTAGACGTGACATTTTCGCCGATCATACCAAGGTGTTCCTTTGTCGAGATAGGCAGGCCAAAGAGGGCACCTTGGGGGAAGGGTAAAGAGTCTAGGTGTTTAGCGCGGGCGATAGCTTGATCCCAGAGGAGCTCAGTAACGCAATTTGTCTGGAGTTCCCCCCCGTCATCAGCTTCCATTACATTGTTCTCGTGTAGACTTTCGATATGGCAGGACATACCGTAGCCTGGGCCAGCGCTGCTCTTCTCAAGAAAGCTCGCGTGACTTCTTCAACCGAGATCTTCCTCTCTCGAAGAACCTGGAGCAGCTCAGTGACGGTGTAGCTTTCTGTGATCTCAATCTCCCGCGGGGTGAGGACCTGAGGCACCAGCTCCAGAGAGTTCTTTGGCAGCTGTTCGGCAGCCGGTACACCCTTCAACGGCGGCTCGACCTTGGCGAGAGAGGCATCGCGATGGGCTCTTGCATCAGCGGCCTTTTGCTGCCATAATGGAATCCCCTTGACAGCCATGATTGAGTTGGGTTGTTCTTTGAGCTGTGGTTTTGTACGATTGGCTGCGCCTGTATGTGATGTGGATTGGAAACCTTGTCGTCGTTGTCGTTGTTATTCAGGAACAAGGAGAAGAAGCAGGAAGAAAGTCTTGGGCCACGATGCAAGTCAAAATATCAGGAAGGGCACATAATTGTCGTCGATTGAGTTAAGTTGGCTACATCACCTAGATGGTCCGTCGGCATGCGATGGCGCCCATCACCGCAGATACAGATCCATCTCAGAGGTCTAGAATGCGGGCTAATCGTGACCAATGGCCTCCGCTCGTAACGGGAAGTAGATAGCGGATAGTCTATGGCTCACATAGTTTCCTTGATTTACTACTGGAGGCTAGCTAGCTCAGCGTCTCCATAGTCATGCGTGCAGTGGATGATTGGGGGCAGACCACCCCCACTTCGGGCTGCACTCTCCGCAACTTATCAGCGCAAGTCTGACTCGCGCCCCAGAATTCCCCCCTTCCAACGATAAGCGTCTGCATTAGCGGCCAATCTGGAGAACATTGGACGATAAGGGTGGCCCATCTAAGTCAATCAAGGCGGAGGAGCCTCTGGGTCTTGTCGGCTTATCACCTTGTCCCCGTTTGTAACAATTCCATCTACATATGGGGTAGGGAGGGCCCCAGTGGTCCTCAATTACTCCGCAATAACCAACCGCCTTGAACTTCCTCTCTCAAGTTCCCCCCTCTGCTGATCGCCAGCATCCACAGAGACTGTCCGTGTCGTTGTCGGCAGCACTTTCGCCATTTGACAACAGTCTGAACCAGAGAGGCTGGAAGCCATGGATCGAGCATCCCTGCGCAAAAGACGTCCCAAGAGCTTCGCGGGGTGCTGGACATGTCGCGCACGAAAAGTCAAGTGCGATGAGACCCGGCCGAGGTGTGTACAGTGCAGCCTCAAGCAGCTTTGCTGTGAGGGCTACGAGGTCAGGCTGCGATGGATGCCCTTGGAAGCTGTATCTCACGGATATCGCCATGATGGGAGTAGGCAATCTGAGGATGACTTGGAATCTAGCCAGCAACGATTTCAGCGAAGTCTTGTCATTTGCGGCAAGTGCCCACCCGTGCACGCGACTATGGTAGTCTATAGAGTACATTTCATCATCAAGGCTAACCATTGTTGATTCACAGATGAGAATGTAGAATCTCCACTTCAGCTATCAGAACTCGATGATATCTTTAGCCAGATCGACAGCTTCCAGGGCAAAAAGGATCAGTCACACCACAGCCAACTCTTCTTGTCCAGCTTCGGCGTTTTTGACCCATCCTATACTGAACAAGGCTACCATGACGACGGCACATTGCCGTTCTACGCCACGGCACCGCCTCCTGAGGATACCCCGCCGTCTTTATCTAGCAATTCTTTCGCTGATTCTTGGGAGCCGGAATCAAGTCACGAGGAATATCTTCCATATGCATCCATCCGTGAATTCACCCTGACTGGTTTTGGGTCCCTTCTTCATACTCATGAGGCCTCCGCGAGCCTCACGTCAGATCAAGAGAGCACAGCCATCACTCTTGAAGATAGCATTCAAGATAACACAGCTGTTATCTTGCGAGATCGGCCATCCGAGAGTCCCGCTACTTCAATAACAACAGCGCCTCCTGAGAGATTCAGCTACTACACTTCATCCCCCCAGTACCCTCAGCAACAAGACGACCGCGCACTTTGGTGGAAAGACACCTCCAACACCATCATCCACAACCCCTCGCCCCTCCCCCTGCCCACCCTCGAACGCTTCCTCCTCAACCACTACGTCCACCGCGTCGTCCACCTCTTCTGCGTCATCTCCTACGAGAAATCACCCTGGAAGACCATTCACCTCCCTCGCGTCCTACAGTCCGCCGGCCAGCTGAGTCTGCATGGCTCCACGACAAAGGTCAGAGAGGCGTTGCGGAACGCGCTGCTGAGCATCAGCGCGTTCTACCTGGCGAACGATAACCGCGAGAGAGGATGTGAGAACGAAGGCGATAGGTGGGAGGAGGATGCGGTGACATTTAGGGGCAGGGCTATCAAGTTGTTGAAGGAAACGGTGGAGGGGTCGACGCCACAGTCGAGACCCAAGTATAAGGAGCTGTTGGCTACGATGCTGTCACAAATCACCATCAATGTGAGTTGCCTTTGCGCACTGGATGAACTGGATCATTTTGTCACATATACTAATTTCAAGGGGGGCACAGGTCATGTCTGGAGACACGAGCACTTGTGGCATCCATCTAGACGGCGCTTTCCGCTTCATGAACCACGTCAAAGCCACCAAGTCCACGTATTCCTCCAAAGCTCGCTCCCTCCACCGCATATACTTCTACCTCCGCGTCATCTACGACAGTACAGCCTGCAGGAACTCTTGCGACTACAACGATGGATCTCCACCCTCTCCCGAGGCCGACTTTGGCACCGCCCTATCCGTCAGTCTACTGGACAAAGTCGAAGATGAAGGCGTAGGTTCGGGAAAGTCGAAGTCAGTGCTGAACCACGTCACTGCCCCAAAAGCCCAGCAAGTAGGCGAGTATGAATGCGTCTACGGTGTTCCTCAGGCCCTTCTCATCCTTCTTGCGCGAACAACCGACCTCATCGACCAAGTCACCACGTCCCGCCAACAACAACCGAACAGCCCATCAACTGACTTCTCCAACCAATGCGACCAGCTCGAATCCGACATCATCGACTGGGAACCCGCCTCATCCTCTACCTTCGACTCAGACACAACTCCCAGCGCACTGATTATCCAAAAAACCACCCTCGCTTTCCACTCCGCCCTCATAATCTACTTTGCGCAACACATCCGCCACCTGCACCACAACTACCTCCGTACCCACATCCTCCTCGTCCTATCCTCCATAGAAGCCATTGAGACCATCAAGTCCGAGAAGAACATATTCTCTGCCCCTTTGTACTGGCCAGCGTTTATAGCGGGGAGTGAGGCCTTCGAGAAGGGTCTGCAGGATAGGTTCAGGGGGTGGTATAGGAAGGTCGAGGGATATAGGTTAGCAAGCGTGAGGAGTGGGATTGATGTTTTGAGAGAGGTCTGGAAGAGGGGGCCAGGAGGAGGGAAGGGGACGAGTCATTGGAGGAGGGTGGTGCAGGAGACTGGCGTGAGGCTGATGCTAAGCTGACCATACACGATCGTTGGCTTTGCGAGCAATCAACGGCACTGCGATTGTTTGGTTCAATGCAAGAAGAATGGTCCCTGTCCGTTGTAGCCTCGCTCCACGCCTGTCGGAGCACACAGAGCTTACAAGGTCGCCCCCAAAGCCGTGGTGTTGGCTAACAATGACCAATCTGATGCAGTCGTTACTATAGTTCGGCTGGTCGGAGCTGGACTCGTCCTGAACCCCAGGATGCTTATGGAGTGCCATATCTTGATAGTTGAATGCAAAAGCTCGGAGCACGATAGCGACAGCGGTTGGGCCTCCGCTGCAACCCAGCTCACCCATTACATGGAGCAGAATACCAATGGGTCTAGTAAGCTTGTCAGAGCTGTGGCTGTTGGGAACCAAGGTACAATTTTATGAATGGGAATACCGACGCAATCGGTCATCTCTGCGTTCCATTCACCCTGCACGACTGGACCTCGATGATGCTGGGGATCGCCATACACTCGAGACCAAGCTGGACTATGTTAGGACTCAGGGATGGAATCTAGCACAGCTTAGTACTTGAACGTTTGCCTTTGCCATATGATCGAGGACAAAATCTTGTTATCATTTTCAGTTGTATATATCCTGCTCCAAGCTACAAATAGCTGTCAAGGACGTCTAGATGTGGCAGCCAAAATTGTATAATTTATACTACGGACATGATGCAATGCTGAGAGTTTTTTCTCGGGAAGAAAGAACAAACAAAGAAAGAAAGAAAAATCTTATACATATTACTAATACGGAGTACTTCAACCAAATCACGCCGATATTATCACTAAAGAAATAGCTTCCTTGAGCTAAGACCTGTTTTATGTGGACTTCTTATTGTCTAGTAGCCCTAAGCTACATTAGGTGGGACAGGGGTCATAGAGATCCACAGTAGTCTTCTCGCTGTAGAGGCACCTCGTCGGCGCTTAATTGTCTGAGAGCTGGACTTGTTGCATACCGTAATATGTTATGTACATAACAGCTTGACGTGTAAGTTTCTTTTTCGCTTTCGACAGGGAGGTTCAACTGCATATTCTTTTCCGTCTCTCTACTTGGGAATATGTTTAAGCTTGTCTCTCGCTTAAATTTAAGATTGCCAGCTCGCTTCCGACAGTTTAAACCCGCTAGTTCTAAACTATTGAACAGACTATCGATTCTCATTAAAGAAACGGATTATGAGCTGAGAATTACGGGTAGGGGTACGGAGCATTGTACCACTACCAGGATGCTTCTCGTTTCGGTTTTTGATTTTCTTTTCCTTCTTTATCTTCTTTTAGGCTGCTACTTTGTACCTCTCCCCGTCGGTCTTTACAGTTTGCCGCTCGTTGCGAGTCTCTCGTTAAACATCATGCATTTCAAAGGAGTTTCGTCACTGGCTTTGAGCTTGTTGGTGGCGCAGTCAGCCGTTGCAAGCCCGTGTAAACCGGTTCCCTTCCGCGCCAGTAAGTTCGAGCCAATATTGAGTTGGCTGAGCTAGTGCCAAGCCACTGGGAATAACTTCATTGTCAGATGAAATGTCTTACTAACTGTGGTTAGGTTCAACTGTCTTGACTATTGCCTCGGAATCTATAATATCTATCCCAACGTCGTCCTCTATAGGCTCTGAAACGACTGTCTTGGAGACAACGTCGACCGAGAGCGAGGCTGTTACTACCGCGGAGACCAATGTCGCAAGTACTGGTACAACCACTGCGATCACTATCGATACAGCCACTTCCAGCACGGAGATATCTACAGAAATTAAAGCTTCTTCAAATGTGATTGTGACAAGTACCCTCGCCACTGAGACTACGACCGCAACTGGGGGCAGTACTTCTATGGCTGATGACACTACGACTGTCGCTGGAACTTCAACTGCGGAAAGCAACACCACCACCGAGACAACTAAGGTTGGGGCAATCACGGATAGTTCAACTGCTATAGACACCACCGCAGCTACCGCAAGGACAACAATCGGGACTGAAACTACTAGTAGTGCAGTTGATGCAACCATTACTTCAGCTGAAACACCAATTGCATCCACAGACAGTAAAACGGCACAGGCTGAGGACAGCACAACGACAGAATTCAAGGATGTTACAACAACAGCAACAGCAACCAAGGATAGCGCTACGTCTTCCTCTTTGGACAGCATGACAACAGCGGAGGGGGGTTCGACAATCACTGACAGCGCCACCTCTTCTTCTGAGGGCAGTACAACGACACAAGCAACAGATGATACTACCTCAGCCTTCAGTAGCGACCCTACAAGAACCAGCGAAAGTATCACTACTATTACAACTTTGTCCGAGGGTATTGCTACTATAACATCTGGAGACAACACAAGCACCAACCAAGACACAGACACTACGACTACTACTATGGTGGCGTTATCTGAGAGCAGCGCTAAACCTACCACAACTTCATCGGAAGATAGTACTACGACGACTGATGCTGGTACAACAACAGTATCTGGTGAGATTACTCTTTCTACCACCACTTCATCCGAAAACGGCAGTACAGCGACGAAGGATAGTACTTCTGCTATCACAACATCAGAAGGCAGTACTGCAACATCTGGAGACATCACTGCCACTGCCACAACGTCATCTGGACGTAGAACTACATCATCCGAAGACAGCGCTACCACCGTGGCAATTTCCTCAGAAGCCAGTACTGAAACATCCGGGATGTTCACACCGATTTCTGGTGACAGCAGCAACGCCATTGTTACTTCATCAAAGGAGAGCAGTGCAACAACTGATGGAGCGACCACTAATACTGCTGCTGCAGAGGGCAGCACTACGACTTCCGTAGAAAGTACTACAACGGCTAAAGAAGGCACAACAGCTGAACAGGGTACAACGGCTGAAATGAGCACTGCGACTTCTGTGGAGAGTACTACAGCTGCTGCAGAAAGCACAACTGCTGAACAGAGCACTACAACGATTGATGAGATTACTACCACGACTGTAGAGACAACTACCGCAGCGGGGACCACCACCACTGGCTGTCCTCCTCCAAATACCGTCCTCGCAAACCCTACACCTCTATTCTCCTCAGGAGATTGGCATACTGATGAATACGGCACTGTCCAGCTCCCTTTCCAAGTCGGCATATATGACTCCTTCTCAGAAACAGTGTATGTCAGCGTGGGAGGCTGGTTATCAATCCTCGAAGCTCCAACGACCTACTACAACGGCAACTACGAGCTGCCCTTTTCTTACTACCCGCCCGTTTCTATCTTCCCATACTGGCTCGATGCGTATACCTTGTCTGAAGTTTGTAACACAGGCATCTGGTACGAGGTTCTCGAGACGTCCAGGGGACAGACGCTGACTATTGAGTACAACACGATTCCTTACTCTGATACGTCTTCCACGCCCGTTCATTTCACGGTTAGTCTGTATAAGGATCACCCGGGGCTAGTGAGGTTCGTGTACTATCGCACTGATCCTTATAGCGGCCCTACTGTTGGTGTGCAAGCTGGCGAGTCTTACTTGCAGTACTCTTATGGCGTAGCGATGCCGGATAACTCCTATGTCGAGATTGATACGAGTAGTGGAGATGCTATCACAGCCAGTGGCCAGCTGTGATGAGAACACGGACTTTGTTGACATAGAGAGATTTGCATGCAGTTGATGTGATATTTAATGTATATAATATATTACATGACTTCTAAGCGGTGTATCGCAGGATACTAGAGTTGCAGTATTCATTTCCAATGCTCAAGAAACATGCATCATGTACGATTCCTCGAACCTGTGTTCTTATACATCAACTATATAAGCAGAACAGAGCAATTGCCCATCAGGAAACAAAGAGACATCAGACCTTAACATAGCATCAAAATCAATTTACTACAAGATACAATAAATCTATCCTAGACTTATTCTACATTGCCTTAGTCTTTTCATCGTTTAGAATCAAGGTCCTAAGTTTCTTTCACCCATAGCCTCGATACTACACAATATTTAAATCTCATTAGTAACATTGCCTTCCTATTTTGTAACAAAAACAATTCTCTTACAGCATGGAATAAGGATCATCTGATCTAAAGACATCGGTATTGCCCAGTATAGCAGCGGCCGACTGCAAGGTATCATAGATATGGGCCCTGTCTCTCAATCTGCAGGATCTTGAGTATTAGCCCGAGGGCCCGTTCTGTCTCGCCAGTTAACCAATGGACAGCCAATCGCCACTGTGAACCCTGCCAGTCAGCGGAAACCGCTGTGCATCTCCGAATCGACCCTTTTCCGTATTTGGTATGGCAGGTTGTATTACGATGTGGATCGTGCGCGTAGATAAAGATGCGTATCAAGCTTGTTTTTAGTTGTATATCATTTAAGCATCATTTAACGTTAATTCATACCTCTGAAGACAGTTTAGTTATAGATTCATAAGTATATGTTCGTTACCAATCGCCCCTTGAGCCTGATCTTATCTGAATTGACTGATGGTTAGCTACTTGGCCTGGGAGTATCTAACTCGATGTCCAGAACGTATTTGCCGACTGATGATCAAATCACCCCCGTAATGTTATCCAAACCTGGTGTCAGATGCAAATACTACCTTCTCGATTGATTCAAACAAACGTCTTGGTCAGCAGAAGAACTTCTGTAGTTTTCGTTTAGTCCCCATTCTCTTCCCGCCGAAGGATTCCTTGGCAACATAAATCCCTCAGCCTAGAGTCAACCTACCACTAAAACCATCATGAAAAACCTCACATTCGGCCCCCAACTTAGTCTCGATCAGTCGATACTTATCAAATACGACGCTGGGCATCTCCAATACCGTGGTTACGAGCAAATGCAAGGTAACACAGTGAATGCACAGGCGGGTTGACGTTGCTTCACCTTCCGATTTGGGTCTAGACGCTAGGCGAAAGGAGCCCGGGGAGCAAAAGTGCCAGACTTATCGATGGACTGACTTCCGAAAATGTTTGGAGGAGCTTATTTTGGATGTATCTTTCTAGGTTCTTTTGATCGGGCTATCGCGTTGACTGTGGAGGTTGGGGTATCGGGGTGTTGGTCGTCATGATTCAAGTATAAAAGAACAAGTCTCTGGCTCTGGAAAGTCAGTTCCTCTCAACTCAGAATTAGTTAAACAAACCAATAACGCATATATTCCCTTCGAGAAATTCATCCACCGCCAAAATGAGGTTCCTCCCCCTCGCAGTCGCCCTCTTCGCAACCCTCACCGTTGCCGCCCCCTCCTCACCCAGCGACATTCAAGCGCGCTCCTGCACCTGCAAGAAAGTCGGCGACGACTGGATCTGCACCGGCACCAAGTGCTACGACAAAGTCAAGCGCGATCTCGTCCCTCGCCAGTGCTCATGCCACAAGATCGGCGACGAGTGGATCTGCAGCGGCCCCAAGTGTCCCCGCGATCTTCCCGAGGAGAACAAGCTTGAGAAGAGACAGTGCTCGTGCCACAAGGTTGGGGATGAGTGGTTGTGCGGTGGTCCCAAGTGTCCGAGAAGTCTGCCGGCTGCGGAGAGTGGGTTAGAGAAGAGGCAGTGTTCTTGTAAGAAGGTTGCTGGGGAGTGGATCTGCAGTGGACGTAAGTGTCCTCGGGACTTGTCGCACCTGATGGGTGAGGAGTAAGCCTTTGTTGAGTGGAGATACAGTCTCGAGTAAGTGGCCTCTTCCCTGGAGAAGATTTGTTCTGAGTCTGACACATTCCTAGACCCGTTCATTATTGCCAAGCTGGAACAATCCGGTCGATCATCAGTTAAATCCCCTTATGCAATATTGGGGCCTTGGCAAGAGTTAGTTGAGGATGAATCACAGATAGTATCACATGAATGTATGACTTACAAACTGAAACTTACAAACTTGTGCTTGATGTTACTAGCCAAGTTAAAGACGTACCCTGACTCGTATGACAACAGTTGAGAGTCGAGTAGCAATTCAATCGTCTATATTTTATTTGTGCTCCTATGTATGAATAATATCAAGATCATGCTCTCTCTCGCCCCGTTTGACCTTCCAAGCCGCACTATGACTTAATCGTACAAGCTCCATAACAAACTCACTAATCTCCTGTATATGCTCAATCTCCTCCATCGGAAGCCTGTCAGAAGGAATCTTGCGCGTGATTTTGCTTATCGACGATAAGATATGCAAATCATTATCTGCCGAAGAACCAAGCGGGTGAATCAGGATGTTCATGAAGAGTGGCATCGCAGCCATGGGTGCATAGTGCGATACTATCCACAATGCGTCTTCTTCCCAGAGTTCCACGATCTGGTCCAGGATTCGGAAGATAGACCGACTTGCTTCGATGGAAAGATCAGCGCTGGAGTGAACTACGCTGTGGAGATCATCTGGGAGATTCTTCTCCAAATCGCCGCATTTTCGAACCAGTGTGTGGATGTTGATAATGGTGAAGAGATAGTCGAGCTGCAGGTTTATGAAATACGTCCTTTGTTTCATCCGATCTCTCTCACTCAAAGATGCAGGGAGTCCAAACACCAAATCTGATGAGATGGATAACCGCGGTCGATAGCTTGCACTGATTGATAAGCGCCATTCTTCAAGCTCATCGTCAAGCTGTCGAACATGTGCAAGAAGTTCACCCTCTGTGTACTTAAACGCCCGTGGAGAACATAAAATGTTGCTTGCGTTTTCCTTGATTCTCGCGAGGTTTGTATCTCGCGGAAGGCTGTGGTACCATAGCGTTTGATCTTCAGCATCACTTATATCGCAGTGATCTGAAGTGAGTAGTGGTGGCTTGTCTGTTCGCAGAGACATGTCTTTATCATAGCAATAGCACATCCAGAATAGGTTTCGGGTGTGAAGCCTTGTTTGGTCGTCATTTGTTGGAATGTGTTGGGGGAAGATTGCTGGTCGTGATAGAGGGAAATGACCGCCGAGATCACATACCATGCGACAGGCGCTGGCGAAGCTGACTGCTGCTTCACTACATTGACCTCTGGTTTTTTGACTTGCCCACTGGTGTCGTCAGCCTAAGCGACAGTATTTGATGGTTATCATATCACTTACCAGAAGAAGAGTTCCCTGCAAGCTGTCCAAACTAGTGATACCACTCACAACCCTCAACAACCTCGAGGCCTCAGTAACACAATCCCTCGACACAAAAGAAACCCCCAGATGCTGAGCATCAACCGTCCTCACGACAAGAGCAATCATAGCCCAAAGACAAGCCTCAGCAGGCGCCCTCCTCCCCAAATCACCAACCCCCTCATCAAACGCCCTGCTCAATGTCCCCTCGAAGAGGCCTCTCTCCAAAAACGGAAAGATAACAGCTGTTTTAGACTTGAAAAATAACTCAACGACATGGGCGCAGATAGCCCTCGGGGGCAGAACCCTCGGTGTTTCAGAAAATGAAACAGAGCCAAGCGGCGGCGCAGGATTACCAAAAATGTCGAAATTCTCGAGAAATACGCGCTCCCCTGCACCGTCTGATATCCACTGCCAGCCGCGATCCGATAGAATGCCTATTCCTTTGAAGTACCAGTTCGTGCCGATGTGGCAGCGACATAATTTGTAAACGGCCTTGGGGCGTGTTGAAGGCGATACGCCAATCGGACTTATCACCGGTTGGCGAGTGATTGGGGATGAAGCGAAGCGAAGACTTGTTGGTTCAGACCATGGTGAGGGGCCTCCAACGGACATGTTTGTGCTATTCGTCAATGCCGTTTGAAGCGCCTCCTCGAGCGTTTCCACGCGACGTGATAGTTCCTGGACGACATCGGAAGTAGTTCTGAAAAGGTCAGTCTGAAGCACCCAATGGAACGGTTCAGCCTTGGCTGTCACAGTGAGTAATAAAAAACAAGCTTACCTTTTGTTTGGGTCCTTCTGGATCACTCTATCAAAGGTGCATGTGAGCCCCTGGCTGTCGCACCAGTCACACGGATCACCTTGTGTTTTGATCAGGCATTGAATCTATAGCAAAGGGTTATTATAAGTGCTGATGTCATTGAGGGAAACAAAACATGTTTTTATTACCTTTCGCTTATAGCATGTGTCGCAGGCTCGTCGGGGAGGCATTGCGAGGGGGGATGCAAGTGTAATCGGAGAGACGGAAGTGAAACGGGGGGGATATGGACGGAGAGGCGGGTTTCCGTGGGGCAGAAAATGCAATGTAGTGTAATGTGATGTGTTGGTGCTAGAGAGACCTAGTGTGAGCGGTACAGTTGGCACGTGGATCTGCTGAATTAGAGTGTTAGCGAGACAGGGATCAAGATCAAATCGTAGTGATTCTCTGGCGCATTTACCGCTGAGGCCAGAGAGGAGAACTGCCCCTCCGCGTGTCTCTCAATTGAGAAGGCAAAAGTAGTTGAAAAGGACAGAATAAGCTTGGAGCGTCCAGACGAGTTGACGTTTCATCCCAATCCTAAAATCTCGATCTGTCAAAGCAGGCCTCCCAAGCTACAGGGTAGCATAAAGCGCTGTAACCTAAGGGCAAACCTTGGACCTGGGTACGATCGGATCGGCGCTTCCAATTCCTAAACGTAATGGTAGACAAGAAGCGAGATTTATGATATTGCGGGGGGAAATCTGATAATTACAACACATACCCGTCACTAAATAAGCTTGATTGGGCGGTATCAGCAAGGGGAGGCTGTGTAAATGCAGCAGAAACAAGATCAAGCTGTGGTCAGAGCTCCAATCTTTCATTTCCGTCCCCGATTACATAACCCACCACCCTCACTCCAGTGGTGTTTCATTGGCTGGTAAAAAGAGCTCCCCTGCTGACCCGCGCAGA
The DNA here is from genome assembly GCA_013186925.1 of Fusarium succisae. NCBI lineage: Eukaryota > Fungi > Ascomycota > Sordariomycetes > Hypocreales > Nectriaceae > Fusarium > Fusarium succisae. The sequence goes on along the minus strand of JAAOAW010000454.1, from coordinate 380,772 downwards.
TCTTAGCTCCATTGAGATCTCGGACTTCCGCTCTCCGATGATATAAGCCAATGTTAGGTTTATCAGATCTTTTAGAGTTGATCCATTGGTTGGACTGTACACTTTTTGTTGGTAACCGACAACAGCTCCCCTGTAGCTCCTCAAACTAAGCTTTTAAACGTGGACGGAAAATGATGTTAGCTGGGTGATAGACATTAGATATAAAGTGAAAAACCCCACGGCCTCAAGCACCATGACTCACCCATCGCAGCTCACTGGTTTGGAGCTCACTCATTCCTCTACTGTACTCTATTTTGCCAAGGGCCTACGCTACAATGTCTGGCCATCTTGACCCAAAAGCCCTACTGGATCCTCGCCAGCGCTCCATCAGCGAAGTAGGCACCATATCCTCCGCCGGAGACACCACCGTTGTTCCTAGCATCAACACCGCTGAAATTCCCCAATATCTCGATGCTGGCAACGAGAAGCGCTTCCCCCACGATCCCAACAACCCTTTCAATCACAGCCCTGAGGTCTTGAACCAATTGCTCGACCCCAAATCCCTCGATGTCCTCAAAGGTCTCGGCGGGCTGCCGGGCTTGGCGCGCAGTCTCAATGTTGATCTGAAAGCAGGTCTTAGCGTTGATGAGCTCAACAACCAGAACTGTCCTCGTATCAAAGTCTTTGGTCGCAACCAGCTTCCCGCCAAGAAACCAAAGTCCATTTGGCGATTGGCATGGATCACGTTCCAAGAGGCAGTGCTCATCATGTTGACTGTTGCTGGTACGATCTCTCTTGCGCTTGGTTTGTATGAGACTTTTGGGGTTTCGCATCAACCGGGTGATCCTACGCCTGTTGATTGGGTTGAAGGTGTTGCGATTCTCGGTGCTGTCCTCATCGTTGTAGTTGTTGCTTCGCATAATGACTGGCAGAAGGAAAAGGCGTTTGTGAAGCTCAACACCAAGAAGGATGATCGCGAAGTCAAGGTTGTCAGATCGGGAAAGTCGATGCTTGTCAACGTCGTTGATATCGTTGTTGGCGATGTTATGAACCTTGAGCCGGGTGATTTGATCCCCGCTGATGGCATCTTCATCGATGGCCATAACGTCAAGTGCGACGAGTCGACTGTCACTGGCGAGTCTGATGCTTTGAAGAAGACGCCTGGTGCCAAGTGCTTCGTCGACGACCCTATGCGCACTAAGGAACCCGACCCTTTCATCATCTCTGGATCTCGTGTTCTTGAAGGCATGGGCACCTTTGTTGTTACCTCCGTCGGCGTGAACAGCAGTTTCGGCAAGATCATGATGTCCGTCCGAACAGACATTGAGTCTACACCTCTCCAGAAGAAGCTTGAAGGTCTTGCCGTCGCTATCGCTAAGCTCGGTGGTGGTGCTTCACTCCTCATGTTCTTCATTCTCCTCTTCCGCTTCTGCGCTTCTCTTCCTGGTGATGATAGACCAGCTGAGGAGAAGGCTTCTACTTTTGTTGATCTTCTCGTCGTGGCCATTGCCATCATTGCTGTCGCTGTCCCTGAGGGTTTGCCACTCGCTGTCACCCTTGCGCTTGCCTTTGCGACAACGCGTCTCTTGAAGGAGAACAACCTCGTTCGTGTCCTCCGAGCGTGCGAGACTATGGGTAACGCGACCTGCATCTGCTCCGACAAGACAGGAACTTTGGTACGTCACATCCTCCCGGCACAATACCGTCTTCTAACATCTTAGACCACGAATAAAATGACAGTCACCGCCGGCCGCTTCGGTTCCTCGAGCTTCACCTCCGACATTCCCACCTGGGCCACCACCCTCTCCCCCGAAACCCGCAAACTCATCACCCAATCCGTCGCCATAAACTCCACCGCCTTCGAGGGCACCAACGAAGGCGACGCCGCGTTCATCGGCTCCAAGACCGAAACCGCACTGCTCCAACTCGCCAAGGACCATCTCGGCATGCAATCCCTCTCCGAAGCACGCGCGAACGAGCAAATCGTCCTCATCGAGCCCTTCAACTCCGTCAAGAAGTACATGCTCGCCGTGATAAAGGTCCAAGCTGGATACCGGGTTCTCATCAAGGGTGCCTCGGAGATCATGGTTAGCTTCTGCTCCACTGAAGTCAACCCGGCGACTAGTGCGGTTGAGGCTTTGGATCGCAAGGCTGCTGATGATGCGATCATGGCTTTTGCGAGGAAGTCGCTTCGTACTATTGGGTTGGTGTACAAGGACTTTGAGGAGATGCCTGATCTTGAGAACCTGGGTGACCTGACCCTTCTTGGTATCGTCGGTATTCAGGATCCTGTTCGAGAAGGTGTTCCTCAAGCTGTGCAGAACGCTAGACGCGCTGGTGTTGTTACACGCATGGTCACTGGTGATAACCTCGTCACAGCACGAGCTATCGCAACAGAGTGCGGTATCTTCACCGACGGCATCGTCATGGAGGGTCCAGACTTCAGGAAACTCTCCGAGGAGGAGCTTGACAAGATCATCCCCCGTCTTCAGGTCCTAGCTCGTTCTTCGCCCGACGACAAGCGTGTTCTTGTCACGCGTCTCAAGGTCTTGGGTGAAACAGTCGCTGTGACGGGCGATGGCACTAATGATGCGCCTGCTCTCAAGGCAGCGGATATCGGATTCTCGATGGGTATTTCGGGGACAGAGGTTGCGAAGGAGGCGTCTGAGATCATCCTTATGGATGATAACTTTGCTTCTATCATTACTGCGCTGAAGTGGGGACGGGCTGTCAACGATGCGGTGCAGAAGTTCTTGCAAGTATGTTTTATGTTCTTGAGGTTGGTTTTTTGGATGAGTGCTGACTTTTTAAGTTCCAAATCACCGTCAACATCACTGCTGTTCTGCTTTCCTTTGTCACATCCATGTATGATGACAAGATGGAGCCTATTCTCAAGGCCGTTCAGCTCCTTTGGGTAAGTGACTCGTCTCTAGATGTCTTTGGTGATACTGACCTCTGCAGATTAACCTTATCATGGATACCATGGCTGCCCTCGCTTTGGCCACCGATCCCCCAACTGACTCCATCCTCGACCGACCTCCTCAACCCAAGTCCGCCCCTCTCATTACCATGAACGTAAGTCGGCTCTCCCCTCCCTCCACATCCACCGCTAACAATCCCACCAGATGTGGAAGATGATTATCGGCCAATCCATCTTCCAAGTCGTCGTCGTCCTGGTTCTCTACTTCGCCGGCGACTCTATCCTCGGCTACAACACCTCCATCGCCGCCGAAAAGCTCCAACTCGACACCATCATCTTCAACATGTTCGTCTGGATGCAGATCTTCAACGAGCTCAACTGCCGTCGCCTCGATAACAAGTTCAACGTATTCGTCGGCATCCACCGCAACCTGTTCTTCATCCTCATCAACGCCATCATGATCGGTCTCCAGATCGGAATCATCTTCATTGGAGGCCGTGTCTTTGACATTGACACTGATGGTCTGAATGGGGTGCAGTGGGCTATTTCTATCTTCATCGCTGCGTTCAGTCTGCCGTGGGGTGTGCTGGTTAGGATCTTCCCTGATGAGTGGTTTGCCAAGGTTGTGTACTTCTTTGCGCCGCCTTTTGTGTGGACTTATAACTGGATGGCGAGAGGTTGGGCGAGGTTTATGAGGTCGTTTAGGAGGAGCAAGAAGGCCGATGTTGAGGAGGATGATAGTTCTTTGGAGGAAAGGCAGAGTAAGGAGAAATCTTCTGCTGTTGGGCCCATGATTGTTGAGCCTAGGAACTAAGTCATGGGATACTCAGCAAGATTGTACGGGAAAGGTTGGCAAAATTGGATAACTGGGAGGAATAAAAGCAAGGGATGGGACGGGTGCAACATGTTGAATATTTTATGGCACCGGCCTGGCGTTGATTAGAGGAACAAATAGCGTATAGCACTCTCATTGAATGAATTTCAAACTTCAATTGCATCATGACTTGATCAATATCCATCCGCCACTGGGATGTGAACCCTGCCTTCGGGGGGCAAGAAAAGTCAGACCTGGATATAGGGTACTAAAAATAAACCTAGCAAAGGACATCCTAAACTTATGAGGTAACCTTAAGTTTATTCTAAGTTACCTAAGTCTTTTTGTCGTTTAGAACAAGGTCCTGAATATTCTTTCCTCCCCTAGCCTGCATACCCACAAGCAGTCACTCAAGCCAGAGCAAACCCTCCTAACAGAAGAATAGCTTAATAAACAACCCTAATAACTAGCAAACATTAACCGGGTCTAACCCACACGATAAACACCTCAAAAAACAAGCTTAAACACGTTAAACTCACGGAATCCTCGGACTATCGAAAAAGTTCCTCAACCCCGCATCATCGTGATACGACGCTACGCGGTGATCAAGCCCCAACATGGAAGGTCAACCAGAGCCAAGCAATTTCTCGTCGTATGACGCAACATCTTATCGTGATCCTCTGCACTCTCGTGGACTTGACATTCCTCTTTCAGAGATGCGGTGTAAGCGCTAGCTTATCGTGACTGGGTGTAAGTGAAATCCCCCGCACGAGATGTGCCAAGAATGATTTTAGGGGGGCAGTATAAATATGATGTAGTTCTCTGCTACGGGCTCTGAATTAGCTCGTTACGATTGTTGAAGTCATCTTGAGAATCATGGCGAGTAATTTGGCTACTTGTCTTGTTGCTGCGGCGTGTGTATACGCTTGTCTCCCCGACAAAGATGAGCTCTCTGCTCTTCGAGCCCGTCGCTCAGCACGTACATCTCAAAGCCGCCATCTTAAGCGCGATGTCGTAGAATTCCCTCCCGTCCTCACCGAAGTCGAAACCCTCCTCGTCAACTCCTTTGACAACAACTCCATCTCAGACTGGTCTCTCTACTACACCTCCGGTTATCGTCTCGCAGGCCATAACAGATCACAAGCAGAGTGGACGCAGAAGAAGTGGATAGACGCAGGTTGGGAGTCGTGGATTGATGAGTATTGGATCACGTATACGGAGCCAATTGAGAGTACGCTTAGTTTGAAGAGGCCTGATGGGAGTGTGCATGAGGTTCAGAGGTTGGAGGATAAGTTGGATGTTGATGAGCAGACGAGGAATCCTAATGAGCAGGTTGCGTATCATGCGCTTTCTGGTAGTGGGAGGGTCAATGCTGAATATGTTTATGTGGGGTAAGAATATGATCTTGACGGAGTTAACATGGCTAATATGAGTGGTAGACGTGGCTCCAGGGAGGACTATCAGAAGCTGAGGGATCTTGGTGTTGAGCTGAAGGGAAAGATTGCTCTGGCTCAGTATGGTGGTGCTAACCGTGGAGTCAAAATCAAGAACGCCGAGGTAGGTTTTGACCAACAGATGATGAATAATCAGATACTGATTCACAATAGGCTCACGGCATGATTGGAACTATTCTCTACACTGACCCTCTCGAGGATGGCGAGATTACAGAAGCCAACGGCTATCTCCCTTACCCAGGTCAGCATGAAGCGTTCCCAAAGATCACCACATACTAACAGCTCTAGACGGCCCTGCTCGCCATCCCTCCTCCATTCAAAGAGGCAGCACCCGCTGGGGCTCCCTCTCCTTCGGCGACCCCTCAACAATCGGCTACGCTTCCCACAAAGACTCTCCCCGCGCCGACATAACCCCCTACGGTCCCTCCATCCCATCAATCCCCATCTCCCCCCGTGACGGCCTTCAGCTCCTGCACGCCCTCGACAACCATGGCCTCTCTGCCAAAACAGTGAACAGAACAAACTACAAGGGTGCTTTTCCAAACGTTACGTATCATAGTGGCCCTGCACCAGGAGCTACCCTCAATCTTGTGAATATCATGGATACGAGACTTGAACCGGCGTGGGATGTTATTGCTTCGATTAACGGCACGAATGAGGATGAGTATGTCATTATTGGGAACCATAGGGATGGATGGACGGCTGGCGGTGCGGCGGATGCAGTGTCAGGTGGTGCGTTGCTTATTGAGATGGCCAAGGCTTTTGGGAAGCTCGTTGAGAACGGATGGAAACCTCGTCGCACTATGTAAGTCGATCAACCCAGCTCAAGCTCAAGACTAACGGTGCGCAGTATTCTAGCTTCCTGGGACGCTGAAGAGTTTGGTCTCATGGGCAGCACAGAATGGGTCGAGGACCATCTTCCAGAACTTATTGAAAAGACAGTTGCGTATATCAACCTCGACACAGCTGTTTCTGGTCCCAGAGCAGAGATTGTTGGATCAGGTGAGATTCAGACCATTGCTATCGAGACGATGAAGAAGATCATCTTTCCGGAGGGCTATGGTGCTGGACCAACGCTGTATGATGCGTGGTTCAATGCTACTGAGGGTGTTTTGCCGGCTATGGGCAGTGGTAGTGACTATGCTGCTTTCTACCATAATGGCATGACTTCGGTAAGTGTTAGCTGAGAGTAAATCGGGAGTGTGACTAACCGTTTGCAGCTTGATATTGCTGGAGGCCCTGGTCCTAAAGATGCGGTTTATGCATACCATACGTAGGTGTCTCCGTTCTGCTTACCATAACGCTAATTGACATAACTTAGTCTCTACGATACACACCGCTGGATGACTGAGTACGCAGACCCAGGCTTTCATCTCCACACAGCAATGGGCCAATTCGTCACTCTCCTAACATACCACATCGCCGACGATCCCCTCATCCCCTTCGATCTCACCCACGCCGGCACCGCCCTCCGCGATATCTTTGAAGATCTCGAAGAAAAGCTCACCGACCGCTTCCCCTCCTACGAACTCGATCTCACGCCACTCTCGTCAGCAGTATCGTTATTTGAGGAAGCAGGAAAGCGCGTTTCTACGCTAGCTAAACAAGCGCTTGCTCTAAACGATACTGTTCTGCTGGGTGCTGTCAATGCGGCGTACAAGGCGTTTAGTAGAGGTTTCGCAAGCGAGGGACTGCTGCCGGGTAGGTTTTCGTTTTATAATGTTGTTAGTGCGCCGGGGCTGGATAGTGGTTATGGCGCGGATGTTTTTCCGGCAGTGCAGGATAGTTTGGATCAGGGGAATTTGACGCAGGCTGAGGAGTGGGTTGGGAGGAGTGCGAAGGCTGTTTTGAGGGCTGCTGAGATTCTGAGGGTTGGAGAGTGAATTGCGGGTTGAAGTTGATCTTATGATAGATGGAGAGCACAGCTCATGCTACAAAGAGGCGCCATCAAAAGCATAGTTAATTTAGTAAATTGCTTGCATTATGCTGTGCGTCGTTACCGTTACTCACAGATTTAAGCGATAATGCCACATCATCTGCATTCAAGGGTCGATAAGCGACAGCACGTCAGACTCAACCTGGGGATGTGAAATGAACACGATGGCATCAGCCCCCAAAGCTGACCCTAAAGCGAACCACTGGGAACCGTAGGGCTGATCAGTTCATTTCATCACTTCCATTTTCTGGTGCCTGGAAAACAAGCAACACAGCCCATGCAACAACGGCCATCACGAGCGAATCATAACCCCCTGTCATCAAGGATCATCTCGAGTCTTACCCTATTCATACCAGCGCAGTGGACCAGAATAAAACGGCCTTGCCAATTAGATCAACAGTCTAGGACTTTTGGCTGCAGGCTTCAGGCGAGGCAACCTGTGCGAGAGGGAGAGTGAGATGAGGTGAAACGGATGTCCGACTTGCCTCCTCTCCCTCCCTTGTTTCTGTTTCCATTAATATAACACTGCTTATGCCTACCCTTCGTTTCTTCTCAACTTGATCATACATAATTATCGTCAAACCTGCCGGGTTAATTCACTCCTTCAATCGTCGTCGTCAACGCTCCTTTGACCTTGTTTCATCTGTATTACAACTTTTGCATAAAATATCCATTTAATCTCACCCTGTAAGTTCCGAAACATCTTCAATGGCGTCAGCTTTCATGCACCACCCAAACTAAACAAACGCCTCCAGAATTTCTCCATTTCTTTTTTCTTAAAACGCATCGCGAAAATGGGAGATAATAACCATATCGGCGAAGCTGGTCTTCACCATCTTCCTCTGCGCATGAGAGACGCACCACTCTCCAAATTTCCCTCTTTGAACCAGCGAAATGGCAAAAAAGTACCCGAGAGCTTACACTTCACCCCCGGGGCTTTTCGCCTCAGATCACCGACAGAGTCATCGATGAGTAGTATTTCTTCAGCGAACGTGCCGGATTCTGCGACGACGCATTCGCTTTCTACGCTGGCGAGTCCGATAAGTACCACGTATGCGAGCTCGATCCAGGAGCAGTTTGCTGCGGCGACGCTGGATGGGTCGAGGCCTGCGAGTCGGATCTGCCATCGACATAATCCTTCGAGTGGAACTTGCTCGACGTTCGTTAATGAGGATGAGGATGCGATTATCACGGGATATCCTGAGTTTGATATCAAGATTAGGAACTTGAATGAGGCGCATGCAAGACCTGTTGTGCAAGAGGTCAGACCTGCGAGGTGAGTCTTCCGATGGTTCCGTGCGATCGTGTCGCTTACGGTCGCAGCCCCAGTACAGAGTCCTTTGTGAAGGAGGAGAGGGTTCTTACGCCAACAACTGAGTCGCATCGCACGGATAATGCTTGTGATGATGATGAAGATGACTCTGAAGAAGTGTCGCAAGAGGATGCAACCTCGGTGCTCAATTACGCGCTTCAAGTCATCTACGGCGTCGACCTCAATGACGTCTCAATCCCCCAAGACAAGGTCCAAAGTCTCGTCTCCAATTTTACTCAAGACATAAGCCAGCACATTTGGCAATCTGCTTCCGACGGTCAATTGTCGCATACAATGTCAACGTCGAGCTCTTCTTCTACACCCTCGCAAGACGCTAACGGCGATCGCCGAGGCGGAAAGAGGAAGAAGCAAGGGAGACGTGAAGACGACGGCGATGAGTTTAGCGATGGTGAAGGCTCAGGTTATCTGCCTACAAAGCGCTCGCGACCGAATCCTAAGGAGGATGAGAATCTTCGATTGAGCTGTCCGTTCCGAAAGAGGAATCCTCATCGATTCAATGTGAGGGACCATCATAGCTGCGCCATGACTTATTTTCCAAAATTCGCAGAGCTCAGGTCAGTAACCATCCTCTCATACACGAATTTTACTAATATTTGGAAGGCAACACATTGTTAAGCAACATAAGCGCGACGATCCATCTGCTTTCGTCTGCGATAGATGTAGTCGCGACTTTCCTACGCGTAAAGAACTCCGTGATCATCAGCGTTTGCCCAAGGAGTATATGTGCGATATCGCAGATGCAGACGCCGAAAGCGGCATTGATCCTCAAACAGCGACGAAGCTGTTGAGTAGGAAGAGGGCGAGTGGTACTTCGCCCGAGGTTCAGTGGAAGGAAATCTGGAATATCGTGTTTCCTGACGACGATGATAGTGATGTTCGACCATACGGTGAGTATCCGTTAGTCATTATCTGCTAGGACACGACTGACTTGAGCAGAATACACTCCCGTGATCGAGCACTTCGAAGTCGAAGCCAAGTACCGCGAAGCATTCGACCAGCTCAAATACTCCCTCCTCGACAAAATCTCCAACCCCGCCACCCTCGAAACCCTCTCTACAAAATTCTACCAATGCTTCATCGAGACTCTAGACCAATGCATCGCCAACGCCCAAAGCATGCCCTACACAAACCGCAGCAACAAAAAGAACGACATAATCCGCTCCCAAACAACACAAAGCGTCCGCAAACCACGCGGTATTATGCCCCGCCCTGATTCCGGCGTTGTAATGGACGATGGATCCGAAGAGAGCGGGAGTGTTATGCTTGGGCATAGAGATAGTGTACGGACTGTTAGGACTGCGCTGAGGGGAAGTCAAGTTCCTGAGACGGTTAATGAGGTCGTCCCTGATACTGGGTTTGAGGGGCTGATGCTGGGGATGGATGGGGCGGATGTGCAGGCTTGGAATAATGGGGTTGTGTATCCGCAGATGATGCCTGAGCAACTCATTCCCACGGGGGGTATGACGCCGCAGACGGAGTTTGTGAACTGGGGGCAGATATATCCTGGTTTTGATACGCTGGGGAATAGTGTTAATGGTTTTACGGGGTTTAATGGACAGCAGTAATGAGACTGGGATGGGCTGAGCTGGGCCTGGTGGGTTAACACTTCTTATATATGACTTTGCTCAGATGATGAGACTATGATCTCGATAATCAACATGAGTCAAGTTCTCAACGGAAATAATATTATCTGTTAGTAGCCCATAAACATCTGTAAAAAGAACTGAGACGACCACCTTCCAGTCTTTCAAGGCAGCATCACGGTGTTCCTTCGCTCTTGATGCATAAGACTCTCCTGAAATTCCTTTACGTGTCGCAGGCCTCCCAAGAGAGACAGTATCCCAGCAAGCCCAAACCGTCATGGCAAAAATTTGAACGGGCTGTTCATATTCGTGACAACTGAGTCATGCGTCCTTTTTCCTGTAGGGCTATGATGGCCTCGCGACTCGGGCTTGAAACCTTCCGCGGAAGGTTTGTTGATCATGGCACGAATTTTGACAGAGTACAGCATCCAGCATATTGCTGGATTTCATTGTATCCACTTCAGGCTAACCAATAAAGATGTAAAGAACCATCCGGAATAATGGGCCAGCTTATATGGTCTTGATGCTAATAAGTAGCGACCTAGTTCCCGAGGTTTAATGCCTTTCTGCCTTCAATTCGACAATATATCCAATCTTGCTTTCAATCTGAGAAGAAACTTCTTCATACGTCCCCGGAAGACAGAATGGCAGGGCTGAGAGAAATCGCCGTCATCGGTGGTACTGGTGCTCAGGGCATGCCGGTAGTGCAAGGTCAGAATTCTGTCATGTTAACAATGTTTCAATCTTATGCTGACACCCTTCAAAAGCTTTATCGCAAAGTGGACGTTATCTCGTCAGGGTCTTAACTCGAAACCCCAAGTCTTCCCGCGCAGAGAAGCTCGCCGCCCTGCCGAATGTAACACTTATTCAGGGCACTCAAGAAAACCAACAAGACCTACATCGTGTCTTTGAAGGCGTATACGGTGCCTGGGTAAACCTTGATGGATTTACTCTAGGCGAAAAAGACGAGCTCTTTTATGGCTTTAGGGCCTATGAGATTGCGAGGTCTGAGCATGTACAGCACTATGTTTGGGCCAACATCGAATATGCCTTGGGCCATGCCAACTTTGACGAGACTTACCACTGCGGACACATGGAGTCCAAGGGCAGGGTGGGCAAGTTTATTCTTGCGCAAGGCCAAGATCCTATGAAGACTACGCTTTTCAGTACCGGTCCGTATATGGACATGCTCATAGATGGCATGTTTACTCCTGAAGCCCAGCCCGATGGGTCCTTGCTGTGGATTAATCCAGCCCGTAAGTCACTTCCTATGCCTTCACCCTCCTCGCGTAAGGGCAGTATTTGTAATCTCAGCAAGAGGTCTAGGTAACACGAAGTACCTGGCTAACACGAATTAATAGCAAGCGATACGAAGCTCCCCTTGATTGCCCTTTGTGACGTCGGCATTTACAACCTCTGGATCTTCGACAACCCATCTGATTCGGCAGGCATTGATCTCTCTGTAATGACAGATAATGTGAGCTTTAATGAGATCGCAGAAGCTTTTACCGAGGTTACTGGCAGGTCAGCTTCGCACCAGAGCGTGCCGTTCGAGTCATATGCACCTTATGCAGAGCCTTATCGAGGTGCTTACGTCAACTGGGCCCTAGGTCCCGAAGCATCACGGGATGACTCAGTCATGAGTTGGCGAGAGAACTTTGGTGCTTGGTGGAAGTACTGGGGCGATGGTATCACTCCACCACGGGATACAGAAATTCTTGATCGTATCTACCCCAATCGTATCAAGACACTAGGAGAATGGATGCGGCACGTGAGATATAATGGGGCCCGTCGGGGCGGCGTTCTGAAGATGGTAGAGGATTGGGCTAGTAAAAAGGCATCTTAGTATTGCGACTCGCTTGCCGCGGAGTCGGGTCGCTGCGTGGTCAAAGTCTCCCGAAGATTAAGGCACGAAACGAATATTTCGCTTCCCAAAGACAAATCCCGGACCCACGGCATCAGATGGTTTGGGACCGCTGGTAGCTACTGCGGTTCATCTCTCGGCCATACCAGCTACATCGCCAGCCTCTAGGCCACAGATATTCGCCTGACACGGAAGTGACCGGGATAATTGATGGTTTTTGAGTGAGGTAGCGGTAGCAGGCGATGTTAGGGCTCCTGGAGTGAGGAGAAGGGTTGATCGATGCTTTGAGTCCAAGTTTTAGGCTTCCTATATTTTAAAATGCATACTAAGTTAATAGTTCTTATAAGTTGTTGGCTTGTATATGTAGTATGAGTGAGTTTCATGCCTTGCGACAGCATAAGGCTGCATAACATTGATCTAGATAGAAAGCAGTACTAGGCAACTTGCAAAAGCAAACAGCGACGCAAAAGACAGAAAGATGCAGAGGGAAACTCGGCAACACGTATGTGTTGCAACATTTTAATTGGGGATTTGCGTAACTGTTGGCCACACGCCAGTGACGTGTGACAAGCCCGTCGCGCCGCTGCCGTGGTATACAATATTTAATAACATGGGTCTTGACTTCCCAATGCATCTATAAAGGTTTTAACTGTATTTTATGGAAAGTTCATCGCCATTAAGTCTATTGAGGGTGAAGGATCACAAGCAACCGCCGTTGTATTGCTTCGTCGAGCGAGGAATAATAACTGCTTCCAGAACGGAATATCGCACTAGGTCAGATCCGGTAAAGACATATCAGCAACGCCTATCCTCTCTGCTAAAAGGCCAAGCTAGGTATCACTACTCTGTCTATAGCGGCAGCGCCAAGGCTTTCCATTATCACGTCGTGGGTCCAGCGTGCGTAACTCTCCCGCCGATTGCTAGATGATGTACACCAGGCCGTGCCGATCAGACTCAAGACTGAATCTCGCGGGCTGGTTACTCGGCTTCCTCCAACGTTTCAGCCCCCCCTTATTGGCTCGTGGCTATGTCTTGCGCCTGATCAAGGATGGATTGGTAGTTTCCACGGCTCCAACATTTCAACCCACCGATGGCTGTAAGCCCGAGGCTGGCTTATACGGCCCACTGTGCTGGGAGTCAAAAAGCCCAGGTTAACTGTATAACTTACTTAGATTGCTTCTCCTATGGTTCAAGGTTTTGGGGTAAATAACTTAGAGGTATATAGTGCTAAGAGTGAAGTGGCGAGCTGAACTGTTCAGCCGTTCCAAATTAGGCCGACGGCAGCCACACGGTCAGAGATAAAGCACCTCTTTGGAAGCTGAACACCTACAAACAGCTAGAGCTGCAACTGGCTTGTGATCAAAACACTTCGAATGTGATAACTTTGCATGGATTTTCAGCTTCTCGAACTCTCGCACACGCAGCTGACCCATACAATGGTCTAGCCAGCTATAGATTCTGCAGTCCCCCGTTTTTAGAAGTGCCGAGTCGCTAGTTCGGCTGTGGCTTGCGTAGTCGCCGTATCCTCGTCCAATGAGGAACGGAACTTCGGTCAATATGTCTCAGTCGACCTCTTCACATTCTTTAGAAGAAGTCAAATAGAAAGCTATAAATCTGCTATAAAGGGCCCAAAGATTATCTCTTCATCTCCCATACAATTACAATTTCTCGCCTCAAATATGATATTTAATCATAGGACACTATGGATCTCCAAAACCTATCCGCAGCAGATCTCGTCCAAAAGTTTGACAATGATCGAACAAACACTACCCTCGCTGAAGAAATTCACCGTCGTACAATCGACCCATCTCTGAACGGAGAATTGTTCCAAGAGATTAAGAATCTCAAGGACTCGATTGAAGGAGTCCCCAGGCCTCCCGGCGATGAGTTCGTGAGGCCTCGACCTGTCCCTAAAGCCTCATGGGAGAATTGCATCGGCCAACAGAAATGTACCCCCAAGTTCTTGCGCCATCCCAAGGGCTTACCAGATCTTGTCCAAGCTGTCAAGGACGGTAGAGAGCAGAAACTTAATGTCAGGGCTGTTGGGTCGGGTCATTCGTTCTCGAATATTTGTCCTACTGATGGGATTCTTCTTGATCCTCATGGGATGAACAAGTTTTTGAAGTTGAACCCTGAGACTTTGAAAGAACCTTCTAAAGCTTCGGATCATGTTTTGGTCGAGAGTGGAATTACAATCAAGGATTTGAACTCGCAGCTTGACAATGGGAGCATATGACGGACAGACTCTTGTCGGAGCTATTACAACTGGCACTCATGGCAGTGGCAAGGACTCTGGAAACCTAGCAAGTCTTGTCAGAGCTATCATCTTGGTCTCTGAAACCGGAAAGGTTTATCAGATTGAGCCCAAGGATGGAATCACTGATCCTGCCAAGTTCGTCCCAGGCGACGCTCAGGAACTCAAGCAGGATGATGATTGGTTCCAAGCCGCTCTCATATCAATGGGCTGCCTAGGTCTCGTCTACTCTTACATCATCGAAGTGGTACCCACGTTCTTTCTCAGCGAAGTCCGATCATTGACGACTTGGCAAGACTATAAGTCCCAACTCAAAGGGGGTCTAGCTTCTGCTCCTCTGCAGAATCACTATTTCGAGATCGATCTGAACCCTTACGCGATACTAGGACTCAACGCCGCAGTCACCACCGTCCGTACAATCTCAACAGCTACTGAGCCCGAAGGCGGTCGCGGATTCGCCAATTGGCTCGCCGGCCTCCTCGCCCAACACCACTGGGTCGAAGACATCCTCGTCTGGATCCTCAACCGCTGGCCGCTCCACAGTCCCGGCATAATCACCACCGCCATGAAAAGCCTCCCCGTGAAGCACTACATCGACAAGAGCTTCAAAGTCCTCAACATCGGCGCCGTCGACGACGTAAAAGCCTACGCCATGGAATTATCCTTCGATGCCAATAAGAATATAGTCTCCATCGTCGATCGCATCCTCGCACTGTTCCAGCAAGCAGCAAGTGAGAAGAAGTGGTTTTTGGCTGGGCCGTTTGCGCTGCGGTTTGTCAAAGAGTCGGGTGCGTTTTTGGCGCCGCAGCAGGGGAGGACGACGATGATGGTTGAGATGGATATGTTGTTTGGGGTTAAGACCGGGGAAGAGCTGTTGAAGTTTATGAGACAGGAACTGTGTAAGGGGGAGGAGGGGGAGGGTGTTAGGGTTCATTGGGGGTTGGATTTGGATACGGTTAAGGACGGGGACTTGGAGAGGATGTATCCCGAGTCGGAGAGATGGCTAGCTGTTTATAGGGACCTCAACTCGACGGGGATTTGGAATAGTCCTTTCACGAAGCGTCTGGGGATCTCTATGCCTATGTAATTAGCACGTCTCCTGAGTTGGGAATTGTCATATCAGCTTTGTTTAACTCTGAACAAATGTGAAAGTGCATAAAAGATTCCATGTCGCTGGGCCCATGAAAACAACGGCCTTTGAAAACAGTGCCGCATAGTCATGATCGGTGGTGCTGAGATTCTTGTCGTGATGTAAGTTTATAAGGTCTTTGCAGGCATCTTTGCATGCATCTTTGGCCTTTTGCACTACTTGAAATGCACCAGGAACTATCCAAAGGCTCAGAACTCGTGAAGCCACACACATTAGATGAGACAGCTGGGTTAGCAGTCCCCTATTGGCAGGTGTTTGCGGGTAATAATCAAATGTCCTGGAAACATCCAAAATGCGGTCTTTCTCCAGGGCGACAGCTGCATCAGTTGCTTCCAACGTTATTGACCACGAAGCCTTGTCAGTGATGTGTTCTATCATTGTACGAACTGTTCTGCGCATGTTTTCAACCCACTTCCGAGCAGCATACCTAGATGTGAAAATCTCCATGGTGGGATGCTCGCAATTCTCTGCAACAATCTCTTCTTTCTCTCCGTCGGATATCAGTAAAGGACTTGTTTCGTACCGCTCTGTTTCAAGATACTGCACTTTTCTCAGCCAAAAGTCAAGGGCCCTTCTGCAGTAGATCATCGAGCAGCACCTGAGAATATCCAGTCTGTACCGCTCTCCAAAAGATAGTGCCAGTGGTAGGGATAAGTGCGCTTCAATAACTGTCTCAATTGATATACGGTGCCAGAAGTTCGAGCTATCGTGCTGAAATTGCCTGTAGAGTGATTCACACTGATTGATGGCCCGTATCTTTGGAAGATCGAGAAGTTCGATATCTATCGGCTCTGACCCATAGATTGTTGCCAGAATCCTCTCGTAAGAAATTAAACCATCAACAATGTCTTTTGGGATCGGTCTTCTTTTCCCGCTTTCTATCTCTCTGTAGAGGCTTTGCATATCCATAGTCACAGCCTCCCAGTACTCAAGTTCGTTGTTGATCAAGACGACCCGCCAATGCAGGAAACGCTTGTACAATCCATCAAGCTGCATGCGCTGACGGTCTGGCTCTTCCATTGTAACACTCCAATCGGGAATCCAGGATGGAATACTGCCACTGTTTTTCCTTTTCATATCGCCGGAAAGGGCTGCCAGCGAGCCACTGTGCTTGATAAGATCAATAACAGTGTTTCGGTAGACTTGGACTGTGCTCAGTAAATAATTAGGCTTGATCGTTTTGATATCCGTTGCGAGTCCGAGTAGAGCAAATACTTTGTCTCGGTCGTCGGTGGCCTTGCGGCTTGAGAAATCTTGTAAAAGCGACAGAAGGGTGGTTGCTTTTCCGTCATCCCACTCTATACGTAGTCTTTCGATCTCCGAAATTTGCTTTGAAAGCACTGGCAAGACTTTGGCATGCTCTCTTTCGATGCCCAGGAATAGCTCAGATCCTGTATCTTGTCGACCCCAGCCAAGGTTATTACATGTATTTGCAGAGCGCGCAAGCACTTCCCATGGCACTTTGACGTTGCCATATTGGACAAATATTTGAGACGTGACTGTGGCCTCTTGAATAACCCACACGCGCTGCCACCATTGACTGTTGATGAATCGTCGAACAAGTTCAAAAAGCTTTAACCGAGACGAAGCCTTTCCGTCCGCAATACACTTAATCGTGGCCCTGTATCTATCAATATCTGATAGGGCTCGTATAACGCAGATGGTGCAAAACGAATGCCATTCTGTACGCCTGCACATCGTCTCCCAAGAGTTGTGAAACTGAGTGATCAGAGAGTCGTCCCGGTTGTCGTTTGAGAATTGTACGGGAGCGAGCAAGCGGTCTGTTACATAGTTCTTAGGGATTCTATGGTAAGAGCCATGACCCAAGAACACAATGACGTGTTGTGCAGACTCGTAAATGTCACGCATCATTGCAACTTGTAAACTTCTCTCACGAATATCGCGCTGATTAATACACTATGAAATTTAATTATTATCCTGTATATTAGGTCAAAGACTGGAAAGTTCTCACCAATGCATCAATCCAAATCAGAACAGGACTCCTCTCGTCCCTCAGCTGACGAATAGCACAAGCGAGATTAATGCTGATATCATGGTCATATCCATCAATTTGAATAGTCTCCGCAGCCCGGGATGATCCCCAAACGTAGGAGAGTGCTGAATAAGATTGTGTCCCGTGCCTTTCGATCTTGGTGCACTTGAAATCACACGAGATTGGATCTTGCCATTTACCATTATGAATATGAGCTAGACGTATTTCCCGCTCATGCAGGTTGCGTCGGTACAGCGCAGAGGCTGGTGTAGGAAGCAGAGCGTTTGGAGGCATAGTCCCTGACGAGATGAGCGGCAAGCTTTGAGTTGATATTGAAAAATCACGGAAGCGTTAAGCGTGGGGTGTTAATAAAGATAAAGAAATTCTCAATATCTCAGGTTGGCCATAATGCCTTGCTGCCTAACTTCATGTTGTACAAAAGCCTGATTCCTTTTATAAGGCTCTCATTGGCTACCATAGAAGCACATTGGTATCTGTCGACTTGTTCCCCGTCACTTATGCATGTAAGCGCCAAGGCAGTCTTCTACTTCGCCTCAGCCATGCAGGGCAAATAGAAAGCAAGGATTAAATTACATTGAGCATATATCTTCGAGTTATAAAGTCCCTTTTCGGAGTATATATAATTACAACCACTTCTCATCTCCTATACGAAATGTCGGAACCCCCATCGCTATCCTCATCCTCTTCAGAGTCTGTGGCTTCCTTCTCAGATTCAACAGCTTCCTCAACTACAACATTCTTCTGCTTCAGAGCGTCTTGCACCCACTCATCAACAGCAGCAAGAGCACCAACAGGATCTTCCTGATGCGTGAGCAAGAATCCCTGAATAGCTGCAGGGCTAAGAGCAAGATTAGGGATCTTATCCCTAAACTCCCTCGCCTGGTCCTGCAGCGGCATTACTGCATTCTTCTCTGAATTGCGGTCCATATCTGGAGCGTCGAACATTTGGGTGAAGAGCGCTTCGGCTGCTTCTGATGTGGCGAGCTGGAAGTTGATCGTAAAGTCGATTCTGCCCGGGCGAATAAGAGCTGGGTCAATGTTCTCGGTGTGATTTGAGGTCATGACGAGAACTCGTCCTTCTTGAGCAGCTGCACCGTCGATAATGTTCAGCAAACCTGAAAGTGATATGCGTTCTGCATTCTTCTTCTTTCGTCCTTGAGATCCCATGGTCGCTGTATCTGCGCCACGTCTCTGCGCTAATCCTGTGGCGTCAATGTCCTCGAGTAAGACCATACATGTGTATGGAAGCTTTTGGAAGAGAGATGCAAGACTATCCTCGTTTATACGCGGGGAATTCAGGTTGACCATGTAGATGTCCAGACCCATGAGACCAGCTGCTGCGAGAGTCAGACTCGTTTTGCCGGTACCCGGAGGTCCTGAGAAGAGATATCCGCGACGATATGGGATGCCCCTTGTCGCATACCAGTGTTTGGTTTGTCTATCGAGATATCGGCGTAGGTCCTTAGTAAGCTTTTCCTTCAGAGTTTCATCCAAGGCGATTGTGGACATGGGCCTCGTTGCTTTCGACATGCAGCGAGTCCACGACATCTCATCTTCGCTGTAGAGCTTGGTGGCGCGGAAAATACCAGTCTTTCCTTTCTGCTTTTCAGAAAAGTCGATGCGAGCGTTGTACAGCAGTCTTTTCAGGACCGTTGCGTCTCGGCCAAGGCAGGATATGGCCAGTTTCTCAGGCTGCCGTGGTGTAGACGTATAGTTTGTACCCTCAAGCGATCTAGTGAACGCCAGCATGCGACCCTCGTGTCTGAAGAAATGTGTGCCAAAAGCAGGTGTCCAGTACAGCGGTTTGGCGTTATTCAGTGATGTCGACGATTTGGATCGCATCTCATTGATTTGTCTGCCCACAGGATCATTTTCCTCGTCGTCGTCAACGTCAGGCTTATCATCCTGCTCTTCTGACCAGGTGAAGGAGGAATTATTCAGAGCAGCAGAAGCTTGAAGGCGATAATTGTCCTGGGAGATGTTGTTTCGCGAGACCCAGTTCATAAGATAGTTGTACGTTTCATCTTGGGCGTGAATTTCAACGGTGGAGATGAAGCGCGCGGTGATGGATTCGGACCAAGATTCAAGAGCGTATTTTATCAAGAATGCGAAGGCGGCGAAGTAGGGGAGATATGTCATGCCAGGAAATACCATTTCCAGGAGGCCGATAAAGAGGCCTTGGCTCATGATACTGTCTTGCTGGTCTTCCATCTTGGCGATGCTTTACCGATTGCTGTAAGATGGTCAGATCGAAGGAATTGAACGTGTGAGCCCAGAATTAAGCACTTAGGGGTCCTTTTTATTATTTTGTAACCATCTAGAGCCTTACTGCCTAGTTTCGTGAATGACATGCGCCGAGTTCACAGACCTGTCATGTTGAGACAGGTTTACGCGGGAGCCAATCACGTAAGAGGAAGCTGGAGTCGATCCAACATTTTGAGATCCGCTATGGCCATGTTGAGGGGCTTGGGCAGACAGACTCAGCTTTTTGATAATTTCAAGCCACTCCGTATGAGTCAGAGGGCGATGAAACTAGATACCTAGGCACCATAATGCTTGCGTAATATATTTTAATGTAGCATTCATGAGACTCGACCTGATTTCCCTCAGCGAAAGAAAACTCAGGACTTCGATCCTAAGTCATAAAATGGTTAAGGTAATCTAGTCTAAGTTTATGAAGGGGGCTCTTTACCAAGTTAATTTTGGCACCCTCTTCCAACATCTTTTCTTTTCTTGCTCCCCGAGGTCCCCACACATCTATAAAAACCACCAGAGGACACTTGCAGGTGAGGTCACTCGAGGCTAAGCCAGGTAGATTAAGCAACATATTCCAATTATAAGATCGAGTCTCGTTGGTGGATGACAAAAGCTGATATATATATGCATAACATTAAACTCTTGTCCATTCCACGGTAATTGCCAACGCGTTCCTCAATATCCAGAACCGGACTTGACCTGCTAGCTATTAGAACAAGCTCATAAACGTCGCAACAGCCACAAGCATAAGACCAAGTCGTCCGACTCGCATCTCACCAGCAGCACTCCGGTCATCTGCCGCCGTCTTCTCCGCGGGATGTCGTACCTTTGTCAAAGTAACATTGAAAGCAGGACTCTTCACTGCCTCACTAACACCGTCCTCGCCCTCAACAAAAATAAACAGATCTAGCGGTAGGTAATCGTATACCATGCGATCTTGCTGGAACCACGTCTGGCATGCTCCGTCTTTGAAGAACAGTTGACTGTCGTACTCTGCGTCCGCCGTAGAATTCGTACGGTCGAAAACAGCGCGCCATGCTGTTTGGCCCTTCTTGTTGAGGTTGCTAGGATACATGCGTGCGTCGACGTACGGAGTCTCTGTGGAGGCGTTGGACTCGAGGGCGTTGAAGTTGTAGTTTCCGATGTTGTTGAGGACATCGAAACCACGGATCTGCCAGCTCTTGATCTTGAGACCAGGACCGCTGTCCATCGCGAACGTGATGGTTGAGTTGGTCTCCTTATCCTCGTAGTCACCTGCAAAAGCCTCCTTTGTATCATCTCGGCCGACCTTTTCGATGGCGGGGAGGAGGTTTTGGAGAACCTTGCTGAGGATGGTGCCGGTGACGTAAGGGTTTGCAGACGCTTCGAGACCGCCGGACATGATGGAGATGACAATGTCGTAGTCGGGGATGAGGACGGTTTGAGAGTGGTAGAGACCGAGATCACCACTTTTAGTGTAGATGTCGATAAGGCGGCCGTCGGAGGTGATGTTGTCGCTACGAAGGATCTCCCATGGACCGCCGACTTGGTAGCCCCATGAAGCGGTGTTGGCCTCGGGTTTCATCCACTTGCGGGTTTGGACAGGTGTGAGGAATTTGTTGCTGAGGATACCATCGGCGAGGAGAAGCATGTCAGAAACAGAAGAGAATATGCCACCAGCACTAAAGCAGTCAGCTAATGTTGCATTCCTATACGCAGTTGTTTGACTTACGAGTCGAAAACAGCAAGAGTTGCGTTCCAGGTGGGTTCCTCTTCAGGAATGAAGAGATCATCCGTGGGAGGAGTCTTGTCGACGTAAGTATGCTTCATACCAACGACATCAAGAATATCGCGCTTGATGACATCCTCAAAGGGCATGTCCTCAGCAGCCTCGATAACAAGACCGAGCAGCGCATGGCCAATGTTGGAGTAGATGGGATTGGTGAATGGTGCATAAACCGGAGGTCGAAGATTGACCTGCTCAAGAAGATCTTTTCTGGTACAAGGAGTAGTTCCAGGCAGACCGGAGCAGTTGGGGCCTTTGCCCTTGGGAACCTCAGGAAGACCGTATGGCTGCCACGGAGCCGAACCAACGATGGCAAGATCCTGGGCCACTATTCACAGTTAGTTGAGTAAGCTTATTGTGAAATTGTGGCTTACTATCAACACCAACGCCGGAAAGATGACTGGCGAGTGATCCAACAGTGATATCCTCCCACTTCAACGAAAAGACATCATCATCCCCAGCTGTCTTATTCAACTCAGGCAAATACTTTAAAACCGAAGCCTCCATATCAATCTTGTCACTAATATGTGCTGCCAAAGCAGTGAAAAGCTTGGAGCCACTGGCAATTCGGAAGACAGTGTCTTCGTCTACCTTTTCAGTGCCCTCGCCGGGATTGGGCGGTGTCCACTGATATGTAAAAAAAGTATCATCCTCGTGAAGGGACTTTACACCAATGGAGAGAGCTGAAGTATTGAATTGAGCGCCTATTTGAGCATCGAGGCCTGCTTTGAGAAGGGATGCTGCTTTCTTGACGAGGGAGCTTTGGGAGGGGGATTGGGGTGCTGGGAAGACGGCGCCGAGGGGAGGACAGGCTTTTGCGTCAACGAGCGAGAAGTACACAGCAGCTACAGCTGCAATCTTAGAAAGAAAGGGCATTATCAAGAGAATCAGAAGCCAGCGCTAGATGACTTGTATATAACCCTCATGATTGATACGCTGGGGGCTTCACTTATATACACGCCACATCAGCCTGACGATCTTGAGCTTCTCGGATCCCAATGCGCAAATCCTCTCAGCCCTCAAGGCTGAAGAGTCTCAGTAAATTTCGTATATAGCATCTTGGCCTTAATCTCGGACAGTGAGTGCGAGCCGAAAGAGGAAAAAGAACTGTTTTGGAAGGATTTAGCGTCTGACTGCGCCTACGATCTGAGTCCGAGGTTGGAATCCGAGCGGGCCAATTGGGGAAGAGGGGGAGTTGCGTGGAATGATTGGAGCTATGGTGGGGTCTGCTGTAAGGCTGAGGCGCTGGGGGGTGATCTGAGGGGAGTGGTTATCGTGGATATTGACAGCCGTTGGGTTTTGTTTCTTTTTTCAATTACTTGTTTGAACGGTTTCATTTCAAGTTTAATTTTATGCGTATTGACTAGTCTTAGTACGAAAGTAGATGGCTTGACATTCAATCTATCCCCCTCTTATCATTGCTGGCACCCTTTGTAATCACTGTCATCTTGCTGTCTACCATAACTCGAGCTAACACCAGAAACAATATAGCAATACAATATAGCAATTCATTATCCGTGTCGATAAATGAAACAGCAAAGTTCCATCATGAATCACTACAGTATCATCATAGCTATGCGGCTATACCCTTAATCAACTTCGCCTCATCCTCATAGCTACTGCGCCCCAATCCATTTAGAACCCCCCGATCCCAGCGCCTGTCCAGCAAATAAGCTCCATACACTGCCGAGGGGCTCTGTAAGCACAGCGTCAAGATCAAGCAAAGATCATCCATACTGCGGGGGAGAAGGATTCCCCTACAATTACAGCGGGCACCCAAGCAAATAAAGGCACCACGTTCACCCACCAAGCTCCTTTCATTTCTTGGGCTCGGACTCTCGATCTCGGACTCTCTCGACAACTGAAGCTGAACATCAGCCCTAAGACAAGAATTACGTTACTAATGGTCCTCATGTATTCAGTTCCGTCGCAATCACCGCCCAAGGCTTCGGGCCGTAAGGGTAGTAAGAAGGTCCGCACTGGCTGCATCACCTGCAAGTTCGTAACTCGTTCGCTCACGTGTATCATTCACTAACAATTCTACAGAATTCGCAAAGTGAAATGTGATGGTAAACAAACACATCTTTTTTTCCAGTCTTTTTCTAACAACATGCAGAAGGCAAACCTTATTGTCTACGATGCATCAAAACAGGCCGCCAATGCGACGGCTACCGTCCCTCCCCCAACTCTTCCCCAGAACCTACATCACTCTCCCCAGCACCAGGTTTCGACTCCCCCCAAGAAGTACGCGCCTTCGACCACTACCGCCTGCGCACTGCAAAAGTCCTCTCCGGTCCCATCGATGCTAGTTTCTGGGGCGGCGTGGTCCTCAAAATGAGCTCCACCGAACCAGCTGTTCGGCACGCCATTCTCGCTATTAGCAGTCTACATGAGGCCGTTCAGGTCAAGAGTAGGAGTCTGAAAGAGATTGATACGAGGTTTGCGTTTAGGGAGTATGGAAATGCGATCACGTCACTGAGGAATTGGGGACAGAGGAGTGAGCCGTCTGTTGTGCCGCTGCTTGTTTGTGTGCTGTTTATTTGTGTTGAGTTCTTGATTGATCGCGATACAGCGGCGCAGATGCATATTTGTCAGGGACGGCATATTCTTTCTACGCTTGGTGATGGGAGATCACCGGCTATGGAGATGATTAAGCATTCTCTTGTGCCTGTCTACGCGCGACTAAGTCTCTCCAGCTTTCTCTTTGGTAGTCGGCCAGCGCCTATTCCTGCGCATCTACGCAGCTGGAGCGACATGCCTGCGGTGTTCGCCACCATTGAAGAAGCTCGATATGCGCTCTATCTTCTTCTAGATGACGCACTACAGTTCAGTACAAGCGCTCGAGCTCCGATTTACAACCCCAATGCCGAACCAGAAGAGATCCGACAGCTTCAGAATGAGCAGCAGCGTCTTCTCTCCCAATTGAGTCGCTGGCACGCCGCCTTCACCGTCACCACCTCAATGAGTCCTCAATCTCCTTCTCTCGAAAACTCACTCAACGTCCTGCGTATTTATCACCAGTCAACTATCATCTGGGTTTCCACTGCCCTCGACACAGGCGAGACAAAGCTCGATCAGTTCATACCCAACTTTGCAAACATCATCACTCTCGCATCATCCATTATCAGCTCCGTCCCCTCCAACGCAAAACTCGAGCCGTTTAGTTTTGAGACAGAGGTTATACCGCCTGTGTACTGGACAGCTATAAAATGTCGTCATCCGCTCCTGAGACGCGCAGCCCTCAAGCTCTTGACGCGGAACCAGATGCGCAATCGCAGAGAGAATCTCTGGCATGCGCGCGAGACAGCCGTTATCGCAGCGCGAAGCATCGAGATTGAGGAGTCAGAGTTCGACTACCCTCTCGATCTGGACTTTACAATGGATCCCTTCATCGCTCCTAGCCCCAGCGGTTTGAGCGAAGTATCCGCTGAAGCGAACGCTGCATTCGACCTCTTTACTTGTGATCCTAAGAAGATCAAAGTCGACATCTCAAAACCTCCAAGTTTACCTGCCCCGCCCCCATCGTTCAGCGATCCAACACCTGAGGAGATTCTCTCTAGTTCACCGTGCAGTTTGGCGTCGAGTCGCTCATCTCCTACTCCGACGCCCGAACCGGTGTCGCCGATATCAGCAGCGCTTGAAGGTATCCAACACCTCGATTCTGCAGCGCTCAAATCAACGAATCTTGAGTCGCCGTATGATGTTCCGGAGAGTAGAAGGATTAAGAATGCGCTTATTGGACCGGCGGATGATGGTGGCATTTGGGTTACGTTCTTTAGGGACCCTGACCCGGGAGAGACGTCGTGGAAGGTTACGAGGGAATTTTTGAGATGTTGAAGTTTTTGACGAGTGGTATTATTGGTTTGGAAGTTGATGGATATGCTGTTCCGCATTGTATACCCATGTTTTGTTAGTTTATAGACTGCGTTGTTTCATGTTCTAAACGATGAATTTCCTAGAGTTCGACCTCTCTACACAGTGCATTATTCCGACTTCGCCGTACATTTTGGTTGTGTTCTTCATGACTAATTACCAAGTTATATACCTAGTAATAGAACATCCATTCTGTATTTCGTCAGGTCAGTTCCTTTCTTGGTGAAAATATCCTTTCGTGCCTGATCAAACTTCATGTTGGTTTGAGGGAGCTACCCTAAATGAACAGTCAATACGGAAATTTGCGCCTCAAATCCACGAGACTCTAGCATTAAAAAACCCCTGTTACTCAAATCATGATCACTAATGTTTATTTGAACTCGTATCCCACTGTTAACGGCCCACTTGCCTCTGCATTGTAAGGAACAGTGTACAATGCTTGTAGTACTTTACACTCAAGACGGAGTAAATCTGGTTGGCGAGAGACGAAACCTACGTGGAACAACGGAGTGCACTCAAATTCACATCGATTCGTTTGTGAATGCAAATTTTCATCAATTTTGGGTATCATTATGTGCTGTAATCCTCTTCTCAACCTCTGGCAGTCTCCCGTCTCGCCGACTCTGCCACCAGCTTTCTTCTCTTATTCCTCTCATCCTGCTCAGCCAATACCTTTGCCGTTAACGATGCCGCAAATTCATTGTTAATGCCACTGATCCTGGCATCATCTGACTTCTGATCCTTTGCAGCCTTGTCCTCCTTCTCCATATCATCGCCCTTGCGCTTCTTCTTCTTTTCCGACTTGTCCTTCTTGAGGGTATGTGTAAGCCCTTGGCTCTTGAGGTTCTCGATTCTCTTCTCCAATCGTTCAATATCCGCCTCGGAGTTTGTAAGAAGTGGAATGATGTTGTCTTGCTCAAACTCGGCACCGCACTCTGGACACGCCTTTTCTTGGATCTCTTTCATAGCGACATCGGCAAAGACGTGTCCGCAGGGTACCAGGTAGACAGACTTGACAGCAGGGCCAAGCTCCTTCATGGAGATGGGGCACACCCACTTGTCGCCGTTCTTGGAAACCTTCAGCTTCGCCACATCTCGTAGTGACTTGATACCCAGGCTCGCGGGGGTGACGTCGACTGGGTCATCGGAGGGCATAAGACCTTTGATGATCGCTTCGTAATTGTACAGTCGGCCGCGCCAGTCAGACACAAGTGTATCGACGTCGAGGAATTCACCGCTGAGAGCGCAGTGAGCCCAGGCGTGAGAGAGTGATTCAAGGGCTGTCGCTTTCAGTTCGGATGTTGTGGGAGCGCGCGCGGCATTCTTGACAAGTTCGCGACGCTTGGGGATGGACCCGCCGTCGTTACCCATGATTGATGCGTTGAGGGTGTCGCGTAATCGTGAGAATTGATGGATCCGGGAGGCGAAATCGGCGCAGTGATTCGGGATCTGTAGTGACAAGGATTGACTGCACGAGGAAGAGAAATTGACGTGGGAGAGATGTATGTGGATGAATGAGTTGAGAGTTCTTGAAGACTGAGGCGATTCCTCGAACTGAGTCGAGATGGCGCTTATCGATAAGGATAAGGATAAGATCCAAGCTTCAAGTAGCAGGACAGTGTGAAGGTGGGTCGCACGGTACGATTCTCAACTATGAGATCAGCGCTTATCTTCATACAATCACTAATAAAGCTCAGTCACAGATATTTAATAACATATCTTCGTACATCTGAGTCGTTATGCTTGTTTTATAATAGTTTTCCCTTTTAAACTTCTTCATAAAGAAGCTGTTTGAATATCACTGATCAATCTTCGCACGGTGATGACACCTCGCTAGCGCTCCACCGCTGGCCCGCCATTTCCAAACTTGATCCATCTAATGACCTCCGCCCGACCCAAGCTCATCAACCTCCAACTTCAACCTCTCTGGTGCTATGCACCTATCTTAATACCACCCCGGTCGTTACCCTCGAAGGCGCTCAACTGAACTGAGCGTCTCCTCTCAACATTTGTATTTTGGAAACGTCTCGGCCGCCTTCACAACAGACAACACGTGCACGCGCTGCCTCGCTCGAAGCTTAATTACGATCTCCCCCTCCACCTCGTACGCTCATCTACGAAACCGCCCGACTGCGATCGAGCGCTCGATAGTCAAGTACATGCGACGTTGATCGCTCTCACACCAGTGCCGCGACGGCATTATGGCGCAAGCACAGCAGGTCGCCCTGGACCGGCTGGACAACATCTCCCGCGCTCTAAAATCAAGGTCGGTTTCACCATGTGACGGTTGGTAGGGCAAAGGGTCTAATATTCCCACAGAACGAGCGATGATTTGCGAAAACGATCCGCCGTGCAGCTTCGCGAGCTTGTAGCTGTTTGCCATCGAGACCTAAGCCCCGAGCAATTCCAGGTTTTCTACAACTCAGTCAACAACAGGGTCACACAGCTCATTACACATGGCAACGACTCCTCCGAGCGACTCGGAGGCATCTATGCTCTCGATGCGCTCATCGATTTCGAGGGCGTCGATGTCGGCGTCAAATACACGCGTTTCACACAGAACCTCAAGACCATTCTTCGAGGCAAGGACATCAACCCTATGCAACCGGCAGCGATCGCGCTCGGAAAATTATGTCGCCCCGGCGGCGCGATGATATCAGAAGTGGTGGACTCAGAGGTTAATACCGCTCTCGAGTGGCTACAGAACGACCGCATCGAGGAACGAAGATATAGCGCTGTACTCGTCCTCCGCGAACTGGCCCGTAGTGCCCCGACACTGATGTATCAGTACATCCCGACAATCTTCGACTGGGTCTGGATAGGATTACGAGACCCTCGACAGCTTATTCGGGCGACGTCGGCGGAGACAGTTAGCGCCTGCTTCCGTATCCTTCGCGAACGAGATCAGGAAATGAAACAAGTGTGGATGGACAAGATCTATAACGAGGCGAGATCCGGTCTTAAAGTGAACACTGTCGAGTCGATTCATGGCTCGTTACTAGTGTTGAAGGAATTGCTCGAGCAGGGAGCTATGTACATGCAGGAGCATTATCAGGAAGCATGCGAAATCGTTTTCAAACACAAGGACCACAGAGACCCGACTATTCGAAAGACTGTGGTTCTTTTGATCCCGGACCTCGCCAGCTACTCGCCAGCTGACTTTGCGCACGCTTGGCTGCATAAGTTCATGGTATACCTGTCCGGTATGCTGAAGAAGGACAAGGAGCGTAACGATGCTTTCCTAGCCATTGGTAACATCGCCAATTCGGTGAAAAGCGCTATTGCTCCGTACCTCGATGGAGTCTTGATCTACGTGCGCGAAGGTCTCAGCCTCCAGTCCCGCAAGAGAGGTTCAGTCGACCCTGTCTTTGACTGCATCAGTCGTCTTGCCGTTGCTGTTGGTCAGACCCTCAGCAAATACATGGAGGCACTCTTGGATCCTATCTTTGCGTGCGATCTCACTCCCAAATTGACACAGGCTCTTGTCGATATGGCCTTCTACATCCCTCCTGTCAAGCCGACCATCCAGGAGAGACTACTTGATATGCTCAGCGTAGTTCTCTGCGGTGAACCGTTTAAACCGCTTGGCGCTCCACAACCGAATACTCTTAGCTCAGTCCCGATTATTCCCAAAGACGCAAAAGACCCCCACGCTTACGAGCATCGAAGGGCTGAGGTCAAGTTGGCGCTCAACACCCTCGGTAGCTTCGACTTTTCGGGACATGTTCTGAATGAGTTTGTCCGAGACGTCGCGATCAAGTACGTTGAAGACGAGGATCCAGAAATCCGTGAGGCAGCGGCCTTGACATGCTGCCAATTATACGTTCGCGATCCAATTGTCAACCAGACGAGTTACCATGCGCTTCAGGTTGTGGGTGATGTGATTGAGAAACTCCTCACAGTCGGAGTCTCAGACCCTGAACCGAATATCAGGCGGACAGTTCTGGCGGCTCTCGACGAACGATTTGACAGACACTTGGCCAAGGCTGAGAACATTCGTATCCTGTTCTTTGCGCTCAACGACGAGGTCTTCTCGATTAGAGAAGTCGCCATCTCTATTATCGGCCGTTTGGCCAGATACAACCCAGCATATGTTATTCCTTCACTACGAAAGACTCTCATCCAGATGCTTACTGAGCTCGAGTTTTCCGATGTCGCCAGGAACAAGGAGGAGAGCGCAAAGCTGTTGAGCCTCTTGGTTCAAAACGCGCAATCTATCATCAAGCCTTATGTCGAGCCCATGATTTCAGTGCTTCTTCCCAAAGCCAAGGACAGCAACCCCGCTGTTGCTGCTACCATTCTCAAGGCCATTGGTGAGCTTGCGACCGTGGGCGGTGAGGATATGATGTCGTACAAGGACCGACTGATGCCAATCATTCTCGATGCGCTACAAGATCAGAGCTCCAACGCAAGACGAGGTGCCGCTCTCCATGCTCTGGGACAGCTTGCGAGCAATTCGGGATACGTCATTCAACCTTACATCGAATACCCACAGCTGCTCGAGATTTTGCAGAGCATCATCCGAACCGAAGGACAACAAGTACCCCTCCGACAGGAGACAATTAAACTGATGGGTATTCTTGGCGCTCTGGATCCTTACAAACACCAGGTAAATCTGGCGAAATGGCGAAAATTGACGCAACTATTAACACCAGATCAGGCCGAGGAACGAACCCCCGATTCCCGACGTGGCGAGGCCAACCAACTAACAGACATTTCTCTCATGATGACCGGATTGACGCCCTCTAACAAAGAGTACTTCCCGACTGTGGTGATTAATGCTCTTCTCCAGATCCTGAAGGACTCTTCGTTAGTCCAGCACCACGCGGCCGTCATTGAAGCCATCATGAACATCTTCCGCACCCTCGGCTTGGAGTGTGTGTCTTTCCTTGATAGAATCATACCCGCATTCCTCCAAGTGATACGATCGGCGACCTCTACGAGACTCGAGTCTTACTTCAATCAACTGGCCACCCTCGTCAGCATCGTGCGACAACACATACGAAATTACCTACCGTCAATTGTCGAGATCCTGCAGGAATACTGGCATACCTCACCTTCACTACAGACTACGATTTTGTCCCTGGTTGAGGCCATTTCGAGGTCGCTTGAGGGCGAATTCAAGATTTACCTGGCTGGGCTGCTACCCCTGATGCTTGGTGTTCTCGACAAGGATACTTCTGCCAAGCGCACACCGTCAGAGAGGGTGATGCACGCCTTCTTGGTGTTTGGCGCAAGCGCTGAGGAGTACATGCATCTCATCATTCCCGTCATCGTCAGGACATTCGAGAAGCAGGGACAGCCTACATTCATCAGAAAGCAGGCCATCGATACGATCGGCAAGATCTCTCGCCAAGTGAACCTTAACGACTTTGCTGCGAAGATCATCCACCCTCTTACACGCGTCTTGGACATGGGTGAGCCTGTCCTCCGTACCGCTGCTTTAGATACGCTCTGTGCGCTCATCCAACAGCTGGGCAAAGACTATCTACACTTTATGGGTACTGTCAACAAGACCATCAATCAGCACCAGATCCAGCACTCCAATTATGAGCTACTTGTGAGCAAACTTCAGAAGGGAGAGGTGTTGCCACAGGACTTGAGTTCCGCAGCTGGCTTTGCCGATGGCGCAGACGAGACTCCTTTTGCGGATCAAGGCACCAAGAAGCTGGAGATGAACGCTATCCATTTGAAGGCTGCTTGGGACACTAAGGGCAAATCCACAAAGGAGGATTGGCAAGAGTGGCTGCGACGCTTCAGTACAACGTTGCTCACCGAATCACCAAACCATGCTCTCCGAGCTTGCGCCAGCCTCGCCAGCGTGTATCTACCTCTGGCTCGAGAGCTCTTTAACTCGGCGTTCGTATCTTGCTGGAGTGAGCTTTATGAACAGTTCCAAGACGAACTCATCCAGAACATCGAGAGCGCTATAAAATCCGAGAACGTGCCACCTGATCTGCTTGGCCTCCTACTCAACCTCGCCGAGTTTATGGAGCATGACGATAAGGCTTTGCCGATCGACATTCGAGTTCTCGGTAGGGAGGCAGCTCGCTGTCACGCGTACGCAAAGGCCTTACACTACAAGGAACTCGAGTTCCTGCAAGACCAGAGCAGCGGCGCAGTCGAGGCCCTGATCGTTATCAACAATCAGCTCCAACAGTCCGATGCTGCTATCGGTATTCTCCGCAAAGCTCAGCTGTATAAGGAAGGCATCCAACTGCGGGAGACTTGGTTCGAGAAGCTGGAGCGTTGGGAAGAGGCGCTGGCGTTTTATGAAAAGCGCGAGGAGGAGGTGCCTGAGGATCAGGCGATTCCCGTGGACATTGTCATGGGTAAGATGCGTTGTTTGCATGCTTTGGGAGAGTGGGAGGCTTTAGCTTCATTGACTGGCAGCACTTGGGCCAACTCTACGCCTGAGGTTCAGAGAATGATTGCTCCTCTTGCCACGGCTGCTGCATGGGGTCTGAATAAGTGGGATTCCATGGACAACTATCTTTCATCGCTCAAGAGATACTCGCCCGATCGATCGTTCTTTGGTGCCATCCTGGCACTCCATCGCAACCAATTCCGCGAGGCGATCGCATGCGTTCAGCAAGCTCGCGAAGGCCTGGATACCGAGTTGAGTGCGTTGGTTAGTGAGTCGTACAACCGAGCATACCAGGTGGTCGTTCGAGTACAGATGCTTGCCGAGCTTGAAGAGCTCATCGTCTACAAGCAATGTGACGAGAAGAAGCAGGCCATCATGCGACGAACCTGGGAAACTCGACTGAAGGGTTGTCAGAGGAACGTCGAGGTTTGGCAGCGCATGCTCAGACTACGGGCCATAGTGATTGCACCGACGGAGAACATGCACATGTGGATCAAGTTTGCCAACCTTTGCCGCAAGTCTGGACGCATGGGACTGGCTGAGAAGTCGCTCAAGCAACTCATTGGAACCGACGCTCCTCTTATATCAACAATCCCGTATTGGAATGAGCAGCGACAGCCATCATCCAACCCCAGAGCTGCACCAGCCGCACAGGTCATCTATGCAGTGCTCAAATACCAGTGGGAGCTTGGACAGCAGCTGCCCGTCAACAAGAAGGGCAACATTCCGGAGAAGACACTGTATTGCCTGCGGAAGTTCACCAATGATGCTGCGCATCGTCTTGAGGTTGCCAGGGCCCACCTCGCTGCCCAAGCTGGTAACGATGTTAACATCACTGGCGACTACGGATTCCAGAATCCGATGGATCCTACTCTCATTAGCCCACATACCTCACGAGCGCTGTATGACCAAACGGTCCTCCTGGCCAAGTGCTATCTGCGCCAGGGAGAGTGGCTGATTGCGCTCAACAAGGATGATTGGCAGTACACTCAGGTTCAGGATAT
Organism: Fusarium succisae; assembly: GCA_013186925.1. Classification (NCBI taxonomy): domain Eukaryota; kingdom Fungi; phylum Ascomycota; class Sordariomycetes; order Hypocreales; family Nectriaceae; genus Fusarium; species Fusarium succisae. The sequence continues at coordinate 348,206 of JAAOAW010000454.1, read as the reverse complement.
TCTTCTGTCTTACTCTCAGGCGACCAAGTACAATCCTCGATGGTATAAGGCCTGGCATGCTTGGGCGCTGGCCAACTTTGAGATTGTGCAGACACTCACAGCCGGAAATGAAGGACACTTGTCGAGAACAGATCACAGTATGGTGATTGATCACGTCGTTCCCGCTGTCAAGGGCTTCTTCAAGTCCATTGCACTTTCACAGGGGAGCTCGCTACAGGATACTCTTCGACTATTGACACTCTGGTTCACTCACGGTGGAAGTGCAGATGTCAATGTGGCCGTTACCGAAGGCTTTGCGAACGTCAGCGTCGACACATGGCTCGAAGTCATTCCTCAACTGATCGCCCGTATCAACCAGCCTAACAAGCGAGTTCAGCAATCGGTGCACAACCTTCTTGCAGATGTTGGACGAGCTCATCCTCAGGCTCTGGTCTATCCTCTCACTGTCGCCATGAAATCCTGGCAGAACACGCGTAGATCTCGTTCTGCAGCTCAAATTATGGATAGCATGAGACAGCACAGCGCAAACCTGGTCGCCCAAGCTGACACGGTCAGTCATGAGCTGATTCGCGTGGCTGTGTTGTGGCATGAGCTCTGGCACGAGGGACTGGAGGAAGCTTCGCGGTTGTACTTTGGTGATAGCAACATCGAAGGTATGTTTGCAACACTGGCGCCTCTTCACGAACTTCTGGAGCGTGGACCAGAGACTCTACGTGAGATCTCTTTCGCACAGGCTTTCGGGCGCGATCTTAAGGAGGCGCAAGACTGGTGCCGACAGTATGAGACAAGTCAAGACGTCAACGACCTGAACCAGGCGTGGGACCTGTATTATCAGGTATTCCGCAGAATAAGTAGGCAGCTACCTCAGGTGACCACCCTGGAGTTGACGTACTGCTCACCCAAGCTTCTTAACGCGAAGAACCTGGATCTGGCAGTTCCAGGAACATACAAGAGCGGACAGCCCATCGTGAGGATAATGTCCTTTGACACAACGTTCAGTGTTATCAACTCTAAGCAACGTCCACGAAAGCTCAACGTCAACGGCAGTGACGGCAAGTCGTACGCGTTCCTGCTAAAGGGCCACGAGGATATCCGCCAGGATGAACGAGTTATGCAGCTGTTCGGCCTGTGCAACACGCTCCTGGCCCACGACTCGGAGTGCTTCAAGCGCCACCTCAACATCCAGCGCTACCCTGCCATCCCGCTCTCGCAGAATAGCGGTCTGCTCGGGTGGGTTCCCAACAGCGACACCCTGCACGTTCTTATTAGGGAGTATCGTGAGAGTCGCAAGATCCTGCTCAACATCGAGCACCGCATCATGCTCCAGATGGCGCCTGACTACGATAACCTCACCTTGATGCAGAAAGTCGAGGTGTTTGGTTATGCGCTCGACAACACCACGGGGCAGGACCTGTACCGTGTTCTCTGGCTCAAGTCAAAGTCTTCTGAGGCCTGGCTTGAGAGACGAACCAACTACACTCGTTCTCTTGGTGTCATGTCGATGGTGGGATATATTCTCGGACTGGGCGATCGCCACCCTTCCAACTTGATGCTTGACCGCGTCACTGGAAAGATCATCCACATCGATTTTGGTGATTGTTTCGAGGTGGCGATGAAGAGAGAGAAATACCCGGAGAGGGTTCCTTTCCGACTCACTCGCATGCTGACCTATGCTATGGAGGTTAGCAACATTGAGGGTAGCTTTAGAATCACATGCGAGAACGTGATGAGGGTTCTGCGAGACAACAAAGAGAGCGTCATGGCTGTTCTCGAAGCGGTAAGTCAACCCCCCTCACCTCTCCAGATTGATCTATCTCATACTGACTGACATCCACAGTTCATCCATGATCCTCTCCTTACATGGCGTCTCACAAATGCCGCATCCCCCACAGGCCCCAACTTCAACTCGGACCACGACACAGCCATGCCCGTCCCCGGCGGTGTCCGCGCACGTCGCCAGTCCATCCTCGACAGCGACGTCGCACCATCTGAACTCCTCAACGCACCCGAGCCATCAATCCAGACACGTGCTCGCGCTCGCACAAACAGCTCAGCAGCGGCGGGTGAAGCCATGACCAACGGCGGTGTACCAGAGGTGGAGAGCCAGAACGCGAGGGCGGTGGAGGTGCTGGACCGCGTGCAGCAGAAGCTTACGGGTCGGGACTTCAAGAACAACGAGGAGCTGGATGTCATTGCGCAGGTCAACAAGTTGATCATGGAGGCTACGAAGCTGGAGAATCTGTGCCAGCACTACATAGGATGGTGCAGCTTCTGGTAAAAATTCTACAGAGAAGAGAGTTGCTGGGATGGAAGAGGGGAATGTTATTTGCTTCAAGGTGCGGGAGTTGGGGGGTTGTTGATATCAGGAACGTTTTCTTGCTTGGACGTTACAGAATATTCTCATGCATGTATAATACGAGCATTGAACCGAGTCGTGTTGTATTTCTATCTTAATCAACATTGTATGTTCCCAACATTCTAAACCCTCTCCTCTGTCTGCTCCTTATCTATAGCTCATCGCGAGATCTGGGCTTCTTGGGCTGGCTTCCAACATCCCATCTCGAAAAGTCACAAGCAGCAGGCGTACCAATCTCCATCCTGTAAACACACTTCTCGCTCTCACTAACCCTCCACAGCTCCTCTGTCTCCGCACATCCCAGCCAAACATCCGTTCTCCTCTGCGGTCCATTCCAGCACTGCTGACCGTCCTCGTACCTCAGCACCATCCTCTCACCCCTGCCAAGACTCTTCCCATCGATCCTGTCCTCCTCATCCGCCATTTCTCTATCAATACGCTTGAAATTGCCCATGTTGCTTTGGCCATGGCCCTTCTTGGATTTTTGCTTGGTGCTGCCTAGCCAGCATTGCTCGTAGGTGTACTCGCCTGCCTCGAGGCTGACACACTTGTCCTTGAGGGCGCGGAAGATATCATCGGGACCGTAGTCGAAGTCGAGATCGGCTTGTTCGACGTCGAGAGTGGACTGTTTGTCGGAGAGGTCGCGCTTGGCGGCGTCAACAGCTTCGCGGGCGGTGCGGACGAGGGTAGATTCTTTGCCGGGGGACGAGTTGTCGGCGAGGATGCCGTTGGTGATGGCCCAGACGCGGAGGTTGTCGAGAGAGTTGTGGACGAAGGCTCGCACGGGAGGAGGGAGGTATGCCTCAAAGTTGTAGACTAGTCTGTTAGCAAAGAACACACCGTCTTGTGGGAGAGTTGACTTACGGATATCAGTATCACTTCCCTCGCCCTCCTCAAACTCACTCCAGTTAACACCGCCATTCTCCCCATCCTCCTTAAGAACACTCAGAACATCCTCATCGTTCACAACCTCCTCCTTGCTATCAGCCCGACGAGCCGAGTAATCCTCGAAAGACCGAATCGCCGCCTTGACACCCTCATCGTTGAAGTTGGGGTTATAGTCAGTCTTGAACTTTGTCAAAAGCTCCTCAAGTTCACCGACTCGCTCCTTGAGGGCATCACGCTGGGTAACGACCTTGTCCAGCGTATCCCTAAGCTCATTGACGCGTGTCTTTGCAAGACCAATCAGAACACCAAGCTTTCCAGTGCCAGGACCCTCACGAACAACCTTTCCCTTATCTTGCTGCTCGGCATCGCGGTGCTTCTGCGCAAGTTCCTCTTTCTTGACCTCCAGCGCCGCAATCTCCTTCTTGAGATCCTCCACCTTCTTCTCAACCTTTTGTCTCAGGTCCTTCGCCTCGCTGACCATAGCACCCCTCTTCATCGCCGCCTTTTGCAAAGCCTTCTTCTTCTCATCCTCCAATCGCCTGTACTCCTTTCCGATCTGGGCACATTTGTTCTCGCACTTGACACCGCCTACACCTGCGTACTCCTCTGACCCATCGCAGCAGAGCTCATAGTCGCACACGCCGTCGTTGACGTAGAGGAAGGGAACGTACATCCCAATGTGGCCCTTGTTCTCGCACCAGAAACCGGGCAGGGCGTTGGTGGTGTTTGTAGTGCCTGTGATGGAGCCGGCGAGAGGTTGTTCGGGGGACAGAGGATCGAGGTTGGCGCAGGCAGCGGTGCCTGGTTCATCTGAGCCATCGGGGCAATCGCACGTGTTGTCGTTGACGCGGTCAAGACTCAATTTGATCGCTGCGTTGGTGATGCAAGAGAATTCATCGCCCTGGTAGTGAGAAGCAACTAAAAGCACCACCTTGTTAGCTCCCCAAAGCTTCACTTCATGATCACAGGCATTCTTACATTCTGGGCCAACACCTCTGGGCACACTGCCAGCAGCAGCCAGGGTAAAAGCGTAGATAGCGCCCAGAAGCGCCAGAGAATTCGGGTGTTGCATTGTTTCTGGTGGTTTTTGTGTAATGGGCTCCAGAAGAGGAATTGGAGGTTGGACTGGAGTTGGCCAGGTCAGCTATAACTTACTTTAGGGGACAGGGGAGCATTCCAGAGGGAGGTCTCCACTGTAAAAGCTCCCCTGGGCGGTAAATGTTCGGGAGGAGCTGAGACGCGGAAGTAAATCCATGCCTAGGGGAGGAAGGGCACTAAAGGTGGGGGACGAGAAAAAAAGAAGAACTACTAAACTAAACCCCTCCAACACCAGCAACACTGTGACGCATCATCACCATCTACACATTCGCTTCCTCAGGCTCTGGTCAATCGATATGGCGCCCAACGATGAAGAGTCTCGCAGGGCCCTCACTACACTCATAGCAACAGCCACAACCCTCCTCGAACAACTCCAATCAACACTCACCACCATCCAACGCAACCCACAAACCCCAACAACACCCTCCTCCTCCTCCCCCGAAACAACCTCCATAAACGCCCTATCCCTCGCCCGCGACACATCCCTCCTCATCCGCGCCCACTCCACCAAAATCTCCCTCCTCATAATAAACGAGCCCTTCACCCCAAGCGCCATCAGCACCGTGATCCGCGAGCTCATAAAGGGCCCCATCCCCGGCCTCGCCACCGCCGCGCAAGCCTGCACCCTCTACACCAGCGTCGTGCGGAAAGAGCTAGCTTACCGCTGCCAGAAAGTCCTCGTTGAGCTGTGGGGTTTGCTGAAGCGTGTTCCGGATGATGGCAAGGTTATACCTACTGTGGAGAGGAGTGGGAGTAAGGGGAGTCTTGTTTTGACGGGGAAGCTTTGGGATGCGTGTGATGAGGTTGTTAAGCTTGCGGATCTGGGGGTTGGTGGGTTTTATGTTCGGAAGGCGGAGGAGTGGAGGGATACGCTGAAGGATGTTATGGAGGAGTTGAAGGAGTGGGGAGAAGAGGAGGAGGATGAAGATGATGTTGATGGTCTGGTCGATGATATGAACAACACCTCGCTCACGGATCAAGAAATGCTCGACGACCTCATGAACTCCTCCTCCGCCATCCCCAAATCCGACCCCAATAAGATCCGCCCCCGTCTCGACTCAACCCTCAAGCGTCTCCGAATGATCGTCCTTCTCTACCAAGCCATCTCCAAGCGCCGCTTCAAGAAACTCCCCAAGGATACCACCACAGGCGACATCCCCTCCAAGCTGGACAAAGCAGCGAGTGTTCTCGAGACATTACCGCATAAATTTGGGGATTTGGCCGGTGCGTTCTACGAGCTTGATGCGGAAGAGATCGATACACTCATGGAGGATTGTTTTGAGAGTGCGGTCGGTGTTAGTGAGGTTCTGAAGCTTGGGTGGGAGGGGGAGAGTGATGAGTTTAGTGAGTGGATGGAGAAGTTCAAGGTTGAAGTCAACAAGACATAGAAGGACCACGAAGTAAAAAATAAAACATTTGATACCAGTCGAGCGATTGAGCATTGTGAAAATCCTCGTGGCATAGGTGTTACATGCCCGCTAACTGTATACCCTACTACACATGGTGCTCTTATACAAAGTACATTCCCTGACAACGCTTCTTCCGTCCGTCGTATGTTTAAAAGCCTATGCATCCCAAAATCCGTCTCTTCCTTGACAAAAATGCCATCTAAACGTGTCTCTGTTCTGTAGCAGGTCGGCCCGTCACCGTTGTAAAGCCAGGATGTCCGAGTTGCTTAGCCTCATGTTCTGCCTCATCCATGGGCGCAGGAGTTTCTGGTGTGATCATGACAGCCGGGGCGGCAAGAGGACTAGGAACAACTTCTGTCTTGGCAGTTGTCACACCTTCAACGTGCTCTGCCTCTGCATCCTCCTTCTCATCCTCCTTCACTTGCGAGAGTGGTCGACCATGTGTATCGTGAGACTCTCCTTCCTCGTCGCGGCGCATCTGACCGTTTTCGAGATCGGCACCAACCATTTGGGCGAGACTGCTAAAGTTGAACATGGGCTCGGACCCAGCGCTTCCGCCGTCGCGTTCTCCGTCGTCACTGTAGGCACCGAGGCTCAGTCCACTAGACCGAGGACCCAAGTCGGCGCCCAGGTAGTCGGGTCCTGTGTATGTGCCAACAGGACTGTCGTTGACTGAAGACCCAACTGAGGAGGCATTGCTCATCTGCCTAAGATGTGATCCTCCACGCGAAGGTCCAGCCGGTAGTGGCAGAGAACTCGACGATGACGTTGGTCCAGCCTGGGTATCAATTGCGCCTCGATCCACCCCCTTACCTTTCCCAAGAGGCCCATCATCCTTAGCTTTGGGTTCTGCTGGCGAATCCGGGGTGCTCGAAGCTTGTGATGCCCTAGACATTGTAGATTCTACACGGAGATTGCTGGCAGTACTATTGCCTCGTCGTCGACCCAATCCTCCGAGTGACAAGCTACTAGCGCTCGCACCACTTGCACTTCCACTGTATGGATTTCCACCCTTCTTGGCGGCTTTACGTTCCTCCTTCTCTCGCCTCTTAGTTTCCTTTCGAATAGCCTTTTCCTCCTTACGCTTGCGCTCTTCTTCGGAAGCAAGAGAAAGGCGAACAGCCTCCATAAACATCATCTCTTCAAGTTCGTCCATGCGACTCCTTCGTCCTGTACCGTTCCTTGAAGATCCTCTAGCTCCAGGTTCCGGTCCCTCGCTCGTGTCATCCTGTGCACCGTCTGCTTGACCATGTCCGCTGGGGCTGGGACTAGCATTTGAATCGTTGTTTCCAGTGTTCCTTCGGCCAAATCGACTCGGGCGGAGAATCGATCTCTGTTCGTTTCCGCCCATGAGGAATGCAGCTGTGTGAAGGGCGGTTGCTGCTGCAGCTCTTCGTGCTTGGTGGTTCCTCGCTGATGCGAGTTTCGCCGCCCAATCGGGACGCACGCGATCGGTGGTGATGACATTCGGCGCGTTCGCAGACAAACTATGTGCGCGTCGACGGCCGGGTATGGGTGGGGTCTGTAGTGTGCTGTTTAGTGAAGTCTGCGAAGACATGGCTGTGCCATGGGATGGGCCGCCCGAGTACGCAAGACCGCGGCGGAAGGGAGGAGGATCGTATGTGACGCCGAATTCGGGCTGTTGGCAGTAGGGGCATGCCGAAGGCTCCGAGATAAGCATCTCGGGCGGATCGTCCGGGTTAAGACCTTCATTGGGATCCCGGGCTTCACCGTTGGGGTGATGCTCAGGAAGGTGAGGATCAGTGCGCTTGATCTGAACAAAGCATTCGCTGCAGATATTCTGGTCACAGCACCTGGTGCGGTTCAAGTAAGGAGGATAAGTCAGGAAGCAGATTGGGCACTCCTCAGCGTCTTTGTAAAGGAAAACCTCCATGGGTTGGCCGTTCACAAAGGGATCATGAGGGAGAGCAGTCTCCTTGGGCGACAGATCGGTTGAAGATGCATTTCGAGAACCACCGCTGAGTGCAGCAGCAAGAGCTTTGGCTCGAGGCTTAAATGGCGACTTGCTCGCTCCAGGAGTCGACGGCGAAGGGAGACCGGAGGGTGTGTTTGATCCACTGCGATCCGATGCGGCAGAAAGAGTCCTGGGTCCCATAGGCACCGTCAAGTTCTGGAGGTTCTGGCTCGAAGAAGATGGATTCTCTGCGGGAGGAGGCTGCGGGATGAGTTCTGGGTCGGGAGGCGCATCGGCGGGGGGGATGGGCAGGCCACGGGCAGCAGCGACGAGTTGATGCTCGGCCCAGCTTGAAGACCAATCATTGAGGCCTCGCCAGAATGGCGCAAGCTTTCTCTCTATCTGGGTGATGTCAGCTTACCGATAAGAACAACAGAGACAAAGAACGCACCTGTAACTGCCTCACGACAGGCTTGCTAAAGTCCTCAGTACCAGTGTAGGTGCCCAACGTCACCAGATAACCTCCATCAACGTGCTCTTCGCGCATACTCCTCTCCCGTTCCTTCGCCCGAGCCACGCGCTCCCTTTCTAACCTCCTCGCCTCACGCTCCTGCTTTGTTTCGCGACGCTCAAAGGGAACATCTGGTTGCTCGCGATTGCGGGAGGAACTGGGACCGATACCAAAGATGTTTATCTCTGCTCTGCTCATTCGTCGGTTCGATCTCGAGTTGGCGGTTTGTAAATGCTCGCGTACTGAAGGGTCGCCGGGACCTGCATATTGACGAGGATCGCCCTCGGGACGAGACTCTTTTGTGTTGGAGTTACCCATGGTGAAGATGTGAAGGAGAAGGCGAGGAGAGCAGCTGGGTTATGTGGCGCGATGGCGCACTTGGGCTTGGTCTTGTCTGGCGTGGACCAGGACAGGGGTGTAGTCGTCGACGATGATCGGGAGGAAAAGAGAGAGAAAGCAGTTGTAGGAGATGAAGTTTGAGGTTTGAGTTGTGCTGTGCTTTGTCGTGTTGAGCGATATCGAGTGAGACAAAGGCAAGGAGCAAGCTTGTCTCGATAGGAAGAGTTACCGAATGTCCCGCGATGGGTTGGGATGGGGATTGGAGCTGATGCAGATGGGGACACGATAGAATGGGGGAGGGGCCGGGCGTCAGACGACGGGGGTCACCACAGAGGGCATCTCGCTTCGGCCGATAGTGTATGGAGAAGGTGGTATTGACAGCCTGAGGTACCAATAATACTATCCCGTAGCTCAGGTGTTTTGATGCGTGATCAAAGAAAAGTTGTTGGAGTTTTTGAAAGGATGAGGGTGGAGCGATAACGGACGTTTGTTGGCTGGTGATGAATCAAATCAATTGAGGTCGCCCGAGGGTTGGGTTGGGGGGAGGAGGCAGCCTGTAACAACGGCCGAAGGGTGCTGAAGCTAAAAGCCTAGAACAGCTGGTGGTCCCTGCTCTTTTACTGTACTTCTGCTGGGCACAACCTAAGGTAAGTTTCTGGACCTGGTTTAGCTGAGATCGGATACTGGAGCCCGCGAGCCAGGCGGGCGGGTAAAATGGATGGTGAGAAAAAAGGTACCTTAGTCCGCGGGGTAGCGCGAAGCCATTCAGGAGAGATAATACCAAGAGAGGAAGTACAATAAGAGGAAGAACGAAATACAGATTTGTTGGTGTTGAAAGTTGATGACTGAGGAATCAAAGACTGACAACTCACTCGCTCAAGTTGGAGAACCTTCCAACCTTACAAGCGTCGTAAGCTATCCTGGCAGAGCCCATCCATCTCTTGGTTTGGTGCAAACCTTGCACATGGTGATATTTCCATGCCTGACCAGTAGATATCTCTCCTCACATGTGTCTCTTGCGGATTGAGGCCCGCATCACCTTTAGTTACTATCAAATTTACCCTGGACTTGTGCTCTGCATTTTCTTTTTCTGTTCTTTTTCTTTTTCTCGTTTGTTTCGAGGGATCTGCAGTCCTGACTCGGCATCGCGCATCAACGTCATGGACCGTCACTAGATTTGAAGATCCTTGAACCCAGAATGTCAAAAATCAAGAAACAAGCATTTTCTGTTTCACGTGTGTTTTCTTGACATGACTGATAAGTGTTTCGAGTTATGCATACAATCACAGAGTAATTGTGATTTCATGGAGTACAGTTATGATGGTGAGAATATCAGGCCATTGTCTGACCTCCGAATGATCCGGATGGCAATAGGAATGTAACTATACGTCGTCTTCAAATCCGTATTCGGCATCTCAGAAGCTTAGCAGTGCGATCTGATCCATATTTATCATATTGTCAAAGTGCTTGCAGTCGTAGCATGCTCTATCCAGTCTATCTCTATCCCCAACACCACATCATCATAATCATCAAAGTATACAACAGCCTTACTTCGTCGGCGCCCAAGCCTGCAACCAATCCCTCATCCTCTCCAAACTCCCCTTCTCAGCCTCCGCCGCAGCAATGCACCACTCAACATCCCAAACCCTCTCCTCCGCCATCATCTCCGCCAACTTCCTCCCCCTCTGACTCCCCTCATCCGTGCAGGACCACAGCGGCGCATCCATGTTCATCACGTCGCCCAGCAGCGGCTTCACCAGCGGGAGAACCTCCCTCGCACTCGACGGTTTCGCCTCAAGACCTGCGTTTGCGCGACCAGTCTTGCACCATGGATTCGCGCAGTGAGACTTGCCGCAGCCTGTCATGAGCTGCCCGAGATAGCGGCGCTCGATGCGGCGTTTGAGGGCTTTGCCTTCGGGGTCGTGCATGCTGACGTATAGGGGGCCGAAGCAGATTGAGCAGAGACCGATGGAGTTGGAGGCTTGGTCGGTGGAGGCGGTTTGGCGGACTTGGCCTCTTGATCCGACGCCGAACATTGTTCTTCCGCAGTTGGCGTTGCGGCAGATTGGTGGTTTTAGACGAGATACTTTGTCGAGTTCGTGGTGTTTGAGATGTGTCTCCATGTCTTTCAGACGAACAATCTTGTCGCAGAGGTGGCATTCTGTTGTCCGTGTGCCATCGGCAAGTTCATGAGCCGTCAAACCAGACAGAACAACCTCTGGGCTGGGATTGAACGGGTCGCCTTCTTGGGGAACCTCGAGATGACAGAACCGGCAGAGGATCAGCTTCCCGGGACACACGCTCGTCTGATGCCTCGCCAAATCAGCCATCGAATTCGTCGAAAATTCGCAGTGTGGACATTGTCGCTCCGTGTGAAAGATATCGTCATGCTTCGCCTTACTCTCAGTCGAGTTTCCAGAAGCACTGTCCTTTTCACAATGCCAATGCGCTTCCCACTCCGGAGAGCCCCTCTTGAACACAGATTTGCACTTGGGGCAGACAATGTTATTCCTCCGACAGAAGTTTTCGTGTAGAACCATCGTCCGCTTCGGAACGAATTGTAAACAGTTACTACACTGCTCCTCGTCGGGAGAGTGTTCTTGTTCACTGGCCCCATTGGAAAGCCCATTCGCTCCGCCCTTGACGTCTTGTAAGTCCACCTTGGCTCGTAGTGAGTACTGTAATGTCTTCGGCGACTCCTTAGCATCTGGATGTCTGTATCCATGCACCGATATCGTGATCTGCTCCGCTCCCTCCATTTCCACATTCGTAGGACTTATCACAATCCTCTTGACCCCATCAACTGCCGGTGAAAAGTCCCCAAAAACATGAACACTTTCTCGCGGCAGCGCTCGCTGTCGCGAAGATTTCGGCGTAACAAATAAATCGAGCGCATCTTCATCTTCGTCGGTAGTAAGTTCAATCGCAAGAGGTTGTGATTTATTCCACGAGGGAAGCACGTAATCCACGTTTTCGCCCTCAAGAACCTGCCCCTCAACAGCCTTCCAGATATCAATCTCGCCGCCCGTAGAGCTTCCATCCGTAGTTCCTCTTTGCTCAGACATGATTCGTCTTAATGTTTCACGCGCTTGTTCCTCGTCCAAGGCTTCGATATCGACTTCGAGATCCGTGTCCACGACGCAGATGCCGTCACCTTCGGGAGCGACCTTGTCCACGAGCAACTTGAACTCCTCCCCGCGCGCGCCCTTGACTGCCAGCATTGAACCTTTGCTTAGTGTTGTAAAGTTCTCTCGCAATTGTCGCTCGAGTAGTGGTTTCCAGTCATCGGGGTTGTAGCCTGCTTCTAGAGGTCTGAGTCGAACGTACGTGCCCTTAGGAAGTTGTCGCGCCTCGACTTTGATCTGAATACCGTCTAGGTCCATTTGTTCGGTTTCCTGTGCATTGTCTTGCTCCAGGTCTATCACCTCTTTCGGCGACACGCATTCATCCTCTTGAATGCCCAATGCCTCCGTCAACCACGGACTCAACCCCAATGTTCCCTCGGACGCCGAAAACTCCCTGATGCCCGCAAAGACAGCATTCTTGTTCTTCGGATTAACGAGTCGGAATATTAAAGGATTCGGTAGTTGTTGCGCAGTATCGGCATCGCTCGAGGAATATGACCATGGATCTGATCGGGCTGTCGTCGTCGAAGGTCGAGATCGCGCGGCGGCTAGGAGTTGTTCAAGAGCAGATTGTGGAAGAAGAATCTTGTCGCCGCGGAGATTCTTTGTCGCTATCGCAGAGGGACTTATCACGGGTAATGCGCTCGACCAGCGCAGGGGTGCAGGCTCTTCCATGATTGGGCTGCAATGTGTAGAAGTTATGATGTGAGGGTCTGTGATGATTTGGTGGGGGCTGATAAGATACAATTACGTAGTGTTGATCAAGCACGAAAGTCGCAGTCATAAAGTGAAAAACAGAGATAGAAACGACAAGATCAATTAAAATTAGTATTATTGTTGCCTGAAATCCAAAATGTCGTCTGTACTGACTGAATCACGAGAAACACACTCTCAGCGGCGATGCTCAGTCAGCTATTTCGGTGACGTTCTTCCAGCATCGTCCAGAAGCCAGACGCATCAACGAGCCTTACATAATCGGAAACCCGACCTCCGACGGACTAACAAAACACCGACACCTCGCTTTGACAAGTTGTTCATCTCGTACGCATTCGGTATCAGAGCTGTCATTAGATCTCGCAGATCCGTATCATGAGTTGACTCAAAGCACAGACAATGCCCAGGTCTTAATATCATGGTTAAAATTAGACTACAGACTATTCATCTCTCCCTGTTCGAAATATCCAAGTTTCCGTGCATCTCGCCTCATTTAACACGTAGCCAGCAATAATGTTTGCTGTTCAGTGGTGATCATCAGCGTCGCAACGTGGCTTGAACAAAACTACGCGTAATTCAAGCAGACGCGGCACAGAGAATATCACACAGCAGATCCGTCTTGGCAATCTGTATGGCCACAGCGTCGATCGAAACAAGCAAACATCTCTTCTTCTTTTCATTCACCGCTCTTACAAGTCCGCGACTGTGAGTGAAACAGAGTTGGTGTTTTGACCCCCACAGAATTGGCTAAATGCAGCGCAACCTAACCCATCCATGATGGCTGAATTCAACGCGGTCATGATGAGAACCCCGGCAATGCATCCCCGGACCGACGAGATATACAGAGCTTGACACTAGCAATTCCAAGCTTTCTTTGAACTAATTGCCCTGAAAAGATATTCATTTCATCATTACTTAGCTAAGGTTTGTTATCTTGGCAATTTCGGACGCCGAAATGTAGGATCTGCAAAAGACCTGGTATGTTGATCAGGGTAGCTGTACACCTTCTCTCACATCCCAAATGTGACACAGCTCATTTTACCCGTCCAAGGGGGCTCTCTCTTTTGATCTACGGCACACAGTTGAGAGGACCCCTACACGAACCTACCCATGCTCGCTCATTAGTTAGCTCCCGCCGCAAAGCTCAGCTATTGAATGGTGCGCCTCTCGAGATAAGATCCCCCAACCTTGGTCCTTTTGGTGATGCCATCTTGTCAAGATATCACCAGTCTGGCCGATTCGTCTCTCTCTCTCACCTTGGAAGATGCATCCAATCCCCACATCGACTGCTCACACGGGCCGATCCCCCCTCCCTCACCTTCTGCCGTTATTCTGTATCCGGTTCAGCCGGAACGTTTTGTTCATAAGTATCTTCTTTTGGTGTTGTTGAGAAAAGTCCCCCCACTTGATCATCCAAGCTTGTCAACTAACAAGCTTGTGTAATGTTCTTTGTAGCTTGACTCACAAACGTGCAGCATGTCAAACCCTCCGAGCCACCTGAACTTGGCTCGCCAATCCAATTTCATCTCAGCCCATCTTTGCTATTATCCCGGGCCATGTCATGTCCCCATCCCACCCAAACGGTGCATACAGTATCTGAATCTCCCCCAGACCAAATCTGTTCCCAGTAAATCATTGCCGCTTTGGCCGCTGGCATGACACGGCCCATCCCTCATGTCTTGTCTCAACATGTGTACTCCGTATATACCTAGCTACCAGTATATATCCTTCACCACCAACCCTCATGACTCCTCCTCTCTGTCTCTATTATTTCCCCCCTTATATCCCCCATTAGCCCTCCTTGCCAGTTGGGCTGCTTCATCATCGAATACCCAATCTTTTGTAATACTCATGCCAGCCTGACATGAGCCAAGTTATCGTCCACCACCAAACGCGCGCAGAGATCACTCAGATCCAAACAAAGGGCTTGACCCTCTTTGACACTCTATACAATTCTCTCGTCCTTCGTCACACTCTTCCCTACCTCCCCGTATCAGGCCTTTTGAACCTCGCCGCAACCTGTCGCGATATTCGTTACCTCCTCCACGAAACGCCCGGTGTCTTTCGTCACATCGATCTTACACGAGTCAAGACAGCTCATTGCGAAGACGCCCATAAAGAAACAGAGCGCAATCTTGCAGTCTGGCATAATGTCACTCTTTCTGACTACCTGACTGAAGATGAGTGAGTTCACCCATTGCTCATTATCCACTATACCCTTGTCCTCTGCGATGCGACCACTTTAAAACGGCCATTAGCTTACAGAATCCATAGCTTCTACGCCGGGCCCTTGAGGGGCATTTTCTCTACCCTACGACAACGCGATATTCTTCGTGATGTCCAATCTCTAATCCTCGACGGACTCTCCGTCACAGCTGAGCTGTGCCATGAGATCATCAACGATCCGTCATACAGCGTGCGCATGCTCTCGATCCGCGGCGTCAATAACCTGAACCATGGCAAGCTTCGCGCAGCGCTAGCATACGCCTGTCGCAGCTCACGCCCAGAGAACACCCCACGACTCAAAGCAGTCTACGTCTTCGGCCCCATGCCCTGCGATGAGAATTCCCAGGACTCTACTGATGCTTGGTGGTCCACAAAGGGCCGTGTCCTCAATAGCACCAGCGACATGGACGACTGGGCGCAGTGCCTGGTCGCCTGCCAGGGCCTAATCTCCTTCGACGCAGTGCTCTGCCAGGGTCCTCGCCACGCCAACTCACCGGCCTTCGGGTCCTGCAGCGTCTCCTCGCCGTGCAGCCCAGCGGTCGCTACGTTCTCCGTGGGTGGCTGCACGGGCTGTGGCAAAGCGCCTGAGGGTGTCATGACGGCTAAGACACACTGCTCTTCGCTGCCGCTACTAGCTCCGCCGCCGATCCTCTCGTCATCCGTGCAGGCTGCCACGACACCGCGC
The DNA here is from genome assembly GCA_013186925.1 of Fusarium succisae. Taxonomy (NCBI): domain Eukaryota; kingdom Fungi; phylum Ascomycota; class Sordariomycetes; order Hypocreales; family Nectriaceae; genus Fusarium; species Fusarium succisae. The sequence goes on along the minus strand of JAAOAW010000454.1, from coordinate 332,940 downwards.
CCGGGACATGAGGACTTCGTACCGAGGTGTGCTGACTGCTTGAGAGATAGGTTCTGTGTTGCGTGTAACAAGTGGTGGTGTGAGACGTGTTATCACCCTTTTGGTGGTGATGATGTAAAGAGACATGTTTCGCGAAGCTGCTGGGAATGCGGCATCAATGTGCGCAGCCTTTACTGCTACTGAATATGGAAGCTAATTGGTATCTAGTGCAATGACTGTATTGAACGCACGCAAAAGTTTTGCAAAAAGTGCGGCGGCGGATACTGTCTCATTCACAATGAAGGATCATCAAGCGCCTTTGTGAGTCTCCCTAGTCTACCACATGACAAAATTCTTACTGACAGTTTCTAGTGCGACTGTATGTTATTCTTATATCAAATCGTTTCAGTCATCTAACTTGCTTCACAGGGTGTTTCTGTCGAGGTCGCGGTCTCAGACGAGTCTGATGCACCACGCATATGACATGTGTCAACCAATGGCCAATGCAACCTCACGTCTGATTATGGTACAGTAAATGACTAGGCGCATCTACAAGGTCCCTGGAATATGAAATGGAGTCCCCTGAAAGTGGACTGAGCGAGGCGTCATGATGAAGCGTATTCGGATTTTCCACTCTTGTTGTTTTTCTTTGCTGGTTGGTTTTGGAGTCGGGGCGTAAAATATGGATTGGGATGAAACTCGACTCTTTTCAGAATACTCACCACTTCTTTGCTTCAATAATTGATAAGGACTGGCTCCTGGAATCATGCCACTTTTCCCGCTCCAATCTTGGATAAGTCGACTCAGATGAGATATGGCACGATACCATCTCGAACCACTCACTGCACCCCAGTCCTCCCCGCTCGGAGACAAAGTAGATCCGATAGAAACAGGTAATGGAACGGGAATAGAACAAGTTAGTGAATCCACTCATTTTGGGGGTTTCATTTGGGGGTCACGATCTAATCTACCTTGGATTATTATTATTCCAATGCTGATCGCTCACCTTAAAACTATCTCACTCCCCTCACTTCTGTTGAGCTTTCAATCTCACAACGTGCGCGTTTGACAGGTCAGATCCCTCAAATGGCGCAACCGAATGCGCAAATTACGTACTCGGTCCAATACTTCTCTTTCAGGTTTGGTCTTGTCGGTCCGTCGGGCGGGAAATTCCCTCTCTGTTGATAATGATTCATCATAGAGCGACACAGATACGCTCGCGATCGCGCTTGATGGCGGTAGATCGCTCGATTAGGGGCGACCCTTGAAATTACTAACGGACCCTTGATTTGTTTTCTTTTCTTCCTTTCGTGATAGATATCTTGGCCTCACAGAGAATCTCTTCTCTTCGGTGATTTTCGTCTTGTGATTCTGTGCTTTTTTATCAGATCCCGATAACGCCGAGCCCCTCCACTACCCGAAAGCTCCCAACGCCGCAAAAACTAACGGACCCAAGATCCAATCCTCAAGCGCATTCTTTTTACTTCACGATAATATCTCATTCTTGATCATGGCAGACGAAAGAAAACCTCTCTCAGAGGTCATCCCTCCCCTCATCCTCGGAACAGCAACGTTCAACCACCAATACCATCCCGATCCAACTCACATGCCCTATACCGACATCGTAGGCCGCGCCCTCGCCCATAACATCCTCGGCTTCGACACGTCTCCCTATTACGGTCCCTCCGAGATCCTCCTCGGTGATGCGCTGCGAAAATTAACGCCTCCTCCGCCTCGGGAGAACTACTTCCTTATTACGAAAGCTGGGCGCATCGCGGGCGATGAGTTTGATTACTCACCCGCTTGGATCCGATATAGTGTTTGTCGCAGTCTTGAACGGCTGGGCACTTCGTATCTTGATCTTGTGTACACGCACGATGTGGAGTTTGTTTCGCCCGAGGAGGTCCTCGCTGCTGTTACGGAGCTGCGAAGGTTGAGGGACCAGGGTCTTATTCGCTATGTCGGAATCAGTGGATATCCGGTTGATACGCTTGCGTCGCTGGCGGAGATGATCTTGCGCGAGACAGGAGAGCCGCTGGACGCTGTCATGTCGTACAGCAACTTCTGCGTGCAGAACAGCCAGCTGGGAAACAAAGCATTGCTAGATCGCTTCCAAGCAGCAGGCGTAGACTGCGTGCCAAATGCCAGTATGCTTGGTATGGGACTATTAACCACCCGCGGCATCGACAACAGCCCTATGCGCGCATGGCACCCCGCCCCAGAAGAGCTCCGCGACCTATGCGCCAAGCTCTCCAGCATCGCCCAAGACTCAGGCGAGCATCTCGAAGAAGTTGCTATCCGGTGGGCGCTCGAGAACTGGGCGCGCGTAGGCTCGCGGTTCGGCACAAAGATAAATCCCAGCGACACAGGCCGTCTCGGCGTAAGCGTCATGGGAGTTTCCAGCGTAGACGAGCTCGAAGAAACATGGGCCCTGTGGACGAGCGTAGTAGGCCTCGTAGGCGATGAAGAAGCGACGCAGCGGAAAGCCAAGATCGAGGGTCTCGTGAGGGAAAAGATGTGGCCTGCGCTTGGGAAGTGGAAGGATTATGCGTGGGGGAGCGGCGGTCCTGAATTTGTGAATACAAGACGGGTTGAGGATATGGGGGTTGTGCCGAGGGATGAGACGGCGGTGCGGTGGAGGTTGATACCCAGTGCCATGGACACACCCAAGATTTAGATGAGTATTATGAATAGACGATCGTATTCTGTTATGGTAAGAGAAGCGAATGTCTGAGTTGTTCTTGTGGTTGTGCAAGGCCAAGAGAATAATATGGGGATATGCATCGTATCTCGCATTCAACCATGCTTTAGCGCGACGCCGTCTTACAACTGCCGTGTCGATCATCTAGATCTTGACTCTGAGATCTCTGCATCGAATGACAATGGATCTTAACAGTCCCTTGTTTCGTATTTCGTATTTTGGACGCGAATTGATATCGACGGACTTCATGGTGGGCGAAATTGACCGTATAAGAACTTTGTTTTCGTCGGAATGATGAATGGCTAGAGCTACATGAAAGGCATTCTCTATTACAAGACCCCAACCATGAAATTGTCATACTCAATCGTTTCAATTCTGCCTTTGGAGGCTCATTTCACTTCAGCAGAACTGAAATGTCGCCCAGAAGGCGCTGTTCTCCCAAGACCAACAGCCCTCACCAAGTCTCCAATCTTCACAGCTGCAGCCACCAACTTGACTGAGACTCTCAACGCAGCTCTCTCTGGCTCAATCACCGCAGGGTGGCCTACCAGCAATGTCTCCTTCTCACTTGCCGTCGTAAGCGCAGATCAGGACGACCCTGGTGTGCCGATATGGGAGTACCATCACCTCGCAGCCGCCAACACAAAGGGTACAAAGAGGCTGGGCAGAGATTCTCAGTACTTGATTGGGTCTATAACAAAGGTTTTTACGGATTGTTTGCTCTTGAAGAGCGGTATGGACCTTGATGCACCGGTTACGGAGTATCTTCCGGGACTTGATGGGAAGTCCAAGATTCAGTGGAGGGATGTGAGTTTGAGGATGTTGACTTCGTACTTGGGTGGTACACCAGCGAACTGTAGGTTTCCTCTGCTACCTAAATACAGCGTATTAATTCGTTTTAGATGGGTTCTCGGACTTCTACTTGTTGAAAGAAGTCTTCCTCACGTATGGTCTTCCCCTGATTGACGACAGCGACTATCCAACATGTGGTGTTGTAGGTCTCAACAAGGGTTGTACAGGGCAAGGTACGAAGGAAACTCAAGGCAGCGACACTTTTATTAATCATGTGCAGATATTCTTTCAGGAATGAGAGAATCTTACCCGCAGACCACTCCCAACGAAAGGCCAGCGTACTCCAACATGGCATTTGTCCTTCTCGGTATGGCTCTTGAGGAGTATACCGGTAAGACCTATGCACAGTTACTCGAAGAAATTGTTTCATGTCCCTTGAATATGAAAGATACTTTCCCTTCACCTGGCGATGATGATAAAGCGGTAATTCCGCCTGGGGATAGCAGCTGGGGCTCAGACTACAAATTGAACACTCCGTAAGTTCATCAGGCAAAAGCTGCTTTTCGCGTACTGACTGTCATCAGCGCAGGAGGGTTGGTCTCTTCCCTCTCTGATCTCTCCAAATTCTCACACGCCCTGCTCTCAAGAACCTTGAACATGACCTCAACTGAGATCAACGGCTGGCTCAAGCCCAACGCCTTTGCCGGCAATGCATACGCATTGACGGGCATGCCTTGGGAAATACTACGTCTATCAAAACTCACACCATACCATCCTCATTCTGTTACTGTCTATGGTAAGAGTGGTGGTGCACAGAACTACAGAAGTCAACTCAGCTTTGTTGATGACTACGGTTTGGCGATTATCATCTTGACTGCCGGTCCGATGAAGGCAGCGCCTATTCTTACAAATGCTATGCTTTCTACCTTTATTGACGCTGCGGATGAAGTATCGCGTGAGGAGGCAAAGAGATATGAGCAAAGGTATATGAGCGATCATGAGGATGATGTTCCGATTGAGGCAGCACTGGAGCAGGGTAATAACTCGATGATCCTGGCGTCACTTCATCGCAACGACACAGACATACTATCCAGCCTTACAGATATCTGGGGTCTTACATTAGGTGATTTTCTTCCTGGAGTTGGACCCAGGATCCGAATGTTTCCAAGTCAACTTCGCGAGAATGCGACATTGGATGGGGAGACTGTTGTGAAGGAGGTATGGCATTTGTGGCCTGACCTCAACTCTAGATTTGAAACAGACCTTCCTGGAAATTGGATTGAAGAGATGAATTGTGTTGGGTGGTCGATTCAGGATTGGGTTCATTATGGTGGTGAGCCTCTGGATAGGGTGTTGCTGTATGTTGGTGATGATGGAGATGTGAAAGGGTTTGAGGTGCCGTTTCTACGGTCGGGAATTCTACGTCCGATCCTAAATGACAAACGACCTAGATAATTAAGCATAAGTTTAGGATACCTTTTGCTAAGTTTATTTGATACATATCTTGTACCAAAGTCTGATGGTTTCTTGCTCCCTGAGGGTTCCTAAGCCAAATCCCAGAGGGGTAGTGAGCTCCCTCACACCAAGAGCAAGATGACCGCACATCATGATTTCAACTCATGATGGCTTACGTAACACCCCTCCCATCAAATCCATCCATCGCGTCCAGCTCCAAAAACCCATCACCACCTCTCTCATCCCCCAACTGCCACCATGGCCGGGCCACGCAAACCCAAACCCGCTCCCCCAAAAGGTCCATCAACAACCCTCGTCCTCGACAATGGCGCCTCCACCATAAAAGCCGGCCTCATCCACTCCTCTACGATCCCCTCCGAGCCCCGAATCATCCCCAACGTGATCGCCCGCGACCGCACGCGCAAAGTCTACGTCGCATCCGAGCTAGAAAAGTGTCGCGATTTCGGCGAGATACAGTTCAGACGGCCTGTGGAGAAGGGCTTCATCGTCAATTGGGAGGCGCAGAAGGAGATCTGGGATAGGGAGATTTTCGAGAGGGAGGAGTTTGAGCCTAAGGATGCGAGGCTGATACTCGCTGAGCCGCCGAATGGGCTGCCGATTCTGCAGACGAATTGTGATCAGATCGTTTTTGAGGAGTATGGCTTTGCGAGTTATTATCGGGGCATAGGTAAGCTGTGCGATGTGCTGTTGGGGTTGGGATGCTGATTGCGACAGGCTCCACGTTTAATGCGTATCACGATGTGCAGAATATCTTTCGAACGCCGCAAGAGGCTCCTACAGTCGCTAATACCCCCGCCGAAGCCGTCATGGTCATCGATTCTGGATACTCGCATACAATTATCACACCAGTGCTTCGCGGCCAACCGTTGCAATCTGCGATCAAACGATTAGATGTCGGCGGCAAGGTTTTGACGAACTACCTCACACGATTGATCTCTCTGCGACACTTCGATATGCGAAACGACACTTATATCGTTAACGAGATGAAAGAGCTATCATGCTACGTCTCCGCCGACTTCAAGGCCGATCTCGAAAAGTCATGGAAAGGAACGAGGGGCGAACGTCGACCAGATTATCTGTCCGGCGGCGGTATTGCCAAGGATTACATCCTTCCTGATTTCCACACTCGCTTCAAAGGAACTCTCGTCGACTACGATCCCGCGCGACACTCCAAAGCCCGAAAACTAGCAGCCCAATCCGAAGAAGACGCCCTGACCCTCCGCAACGAGCGCTTCGCCGTTCCCGAAATCCTCTTCAACCCCTCCGACGCCGGGATACGCCAACCCGGTCTCGCAGACCTCGTCTACGACTCCCTACAAGAACTGCCCATTGGACTCTGGCCTGCTCTGCTAGCCAACATTATTGTTGTTGGTGGGAACACACATTTTGATGGGTTTATTCAGAGGCTGCAGAAGGAGGTTGTGCAGAGGGTGCCGGATGATTGTATTGTTAGGGTTGCGAGGCCAGCGGATCCGGTGACGCATACCTGGTTTGGGGGTGCGAATCTGGCGTGTCATACGAATATTGAGAGGTTGGCTGTTACGAAGGCGGAGTATGAGGAGCATGGTGCTTTGTGGGTTGCGAAGAAGTTTGCTGCTGGGTTGGGGACCTGAGAGGACGGGGGGGTTGAGGATCTTCTATCAGAGTTGAGCAGTGGCCCTGCTTGGAGGTGCTCCCATCGTCGTCCTTGATGAGACACTTGCGCAGTTCTCTCACATCCTTGTTGGAAGAAATGGGCGATAGTCCGGCAGGCTGAGACTGGGCTTCACGTCTAGTAACAGATAGGCAGATCGTGCTCGAATGATCTGCCCCGATGGTCAGCAGCGCTCCTATATCTCCATCTCCCGCAAAGTCCAGGCTCAACTGGGTATGCGTTGACGATTGGGCCAGGGTGGCTCTGCATACCTCACACGCATCACCCTACGGCATCTCGTTAAAGGCCCCAGCTGGTCTTTCTGCATCAATATGGCATTGATAGCATGTATCAAGATTGTCACTAGACGGCTTACACTTCACAAACGTAACGACAGTCGCAAGCAAACAAGCACATTACTGTAACATAGTCTACAACTAATAACAAAACGCCCGCCCATGGTATCACGAATCCCGTCTTTACTCAACATGAATCACAACCTTGCCACCACTAGACCCCTTCTTCAAATGCTCAAAAGCCTTGTCCGCCTCCTTGAACCCAAACGTCGAGTCAATCACAGTCTTGACTTTGCCCTCCACGAGCCAATCCCTCAGCTGATCCAGATCCTTCTTCTTATTCGCAGTGGCATACGTGGCGAACTTTGCCTTTACACCGCCCAGAAACGAAGGTCGCACCAGGTTTGTCGTCAAGCTGAGGACACTCTTGGCTGAGACGTGCCCGCCCACGAAGACAAAGCTGCTGCCGGGGAGGAGGAAGTCGTTTGATGAAGCGTAGAGATTGGGCGGTGCGTCACCCACGTTGTCGACGCAGTGGCTAAAGACTTGGCCGCGCTTCTTGAGCTCAGCGATGACATCGCTGGTCTTGTAGTCGATGATATCATCAGCTCCTAAGCTTCTGCACAGATCTGCTTTTCCAGTTGAACACGACACTGTAACAGAACAACCCAACGCCTTGGCAATCTGAATACCCCAGAGTCCAACACCGCCCGAACCACCATTCAAAAACACCTTACCACCACTCTTGACATACGGTGCAATAGTCTGATACGCCGTCAACCCGGCGGTGCCCACACCAGCAGCCTGATCCAGATCCAAGCTCTCCGGGATAATCGTATACCCCTCCCTATCGCAGACCGTATACTCCGCCAGCGAGCCCCAAGCCTTAGTCGGCGACGCTCTAGCGAGCACGAAATCGCCTTCTTTCGCATCAGTCACGTCTTGTGCGACGGAGACGACGTGGCCGCTGAGATCCATGCCCGGAATCTTGGGGAAGGATGTTATCAGGCGCGATGCGACGCCAAGCTCGCAGACTTTGTAGTCGGCGGGGTTGAGGGCTGCGCGGGAGACTTTGACGAGGATCTGGCCGGGCTTGAGGGTTGTTGGTTTGGGGATCGTGGTGAGGCGGAAGACTTTTTCCATTGGGCCTGGATGGGCGACTTGCCATGCTTGCATTTCGGCCATGTTTTCTGTGTGGGTAATTATGTTGTCGCGTCAAGATACTGAGGAGGGAGGATAGAGCTGTTGATGTAGATATGAAGGATGAAATCACCTGGAATAAAAGTCAATGACATGCGATATGATATGAGTATCAATGACGTCTTTAACAAAGCGGCGAAAATAAAAATTGTCAAGAGTCTAGTGGAGATGCCTCGGCTCATGAGTCGGACGAAAGACCAGAAAGGTTATCAGCCCGATCATTATGGAGGTATTTATATACAGCGTATCATTTAAAGTTTGCCATTAAACTTGTTACCTTCATGTCATTCGATCACCTTGACGGTCCTGAGGCGTCAGATGAATAATCACGATCTACTACGGAATCAAATAACAACCGTCGAGGGGATCGTTGCGGGTAGAGTTTTTCATATTGGGTTGCATTGGCGGAGTTTTTGTGTCTGCGGAGTCTGAAGAGATACATCGAGGTTGGACTTCCAATTCTCAAGATACGGTCGGTATTCAATTTGGTGATGTTTTGAAGCATTATGCAACTCATACCACTTGGTGAGCTTGCGCTCTTCCAACAACCTCTGGTCGATGCATTTTCCCAATTTCCGCAAGAATTCAATCGCGAATCTCGAGTCAAACTGCATCGCCATCGTGTTTAAAAATTGACACTCGTCAACAATAACCGTTGACACGGCCCAGCCCGAGGTCGGTCCGCTCGCACCCAGCCTGCTGGTCAATGGCTTCGGTCCCAGCATAACGGTACACACCCAGCGCCGTGTCCGTGAAGGCGGCGGTTTATAGCCGCAGCATGAGCGCTGGCTGCTTCAAAAACGGCGTGGGGTGGTCATGATCGGGGATCTCGCTACTTTGATGGGGAGATAAGATCGTGGCTTGAGGCATCGTGAATGGCGCCGCGTTCGAGGTTGGTGATGGCGACATCCTCAGAGAGCGGTCGCCGAAGCAGTTAGAAGAAACGGGCGCGCGTTCATTGCTTGAGATCGCATCCACTGCTGCGCGCAGTTTTGTCTGTAGAAAGTCAGTTCTTGCATGATGAACGGTAATAGAAGCTGTCCAATGAGGCTACTGGTGCAACAGCTGCATGAGACAACTTATCGAGTCGCGATATCGGAGCTATTGAACGAGCTACATCTGTGCGAGAACGAGCTCGATATCGATCAATCGATCCTTTCTGGTCATCGTGGATGACAGATTTCGCTTCGAGTCAGAATCTGGAGTCCGATCGATGATGCTTACTCCCAACCCCAGATCCCCACGAAAACCCAACCCTGCAGATCTAGGGTAACTTGTAGCAATCACATTTCAGCAACGACAATCGCCAAACCGTTGCATTTTCACTGATCTTCGCTTTTTTCGTATGTTACCCTATAAGATTAGAGATCTTCATCATGCCATGTCAAAGCAGTGGTTGCCATTCATGATATGATGGGATTTTCGCATGCACACTTTTGACTATTGGTCAAACACACGATACATACATGCAGTTTGTAGCATCGAGTTATCGTTCAGACCAAGCCGGAAAGAGCACGGAGCTCACCATCACGAGACCTTGTAGCTGATATAAAACAGGAAATAGATATACAGTGCATCTGGGTAGAGCTGACGATCTTGGCGCGCCAAGGGAGAAGTCAATTCTATGGCTGAAAGCATAATTGTAACTCTACTGCTATGCTATCCTTTCTTTCCTACGGAGTACTCTACTAATTGTTACCCTATGGACCCATGGATCTGATTCATGATACTCGACACGGTATTGGACAGTTGCTGGTGAGTCAGTGACGGATGTCTTGGCCGTCTGAACCGAGACCGATTCAACGTTGCGTTTGACATTTAAAGCAAATGGACGAATCATGGACAGCAGATGGAATGTTGCGGGGAAGAATAACGAGATGGGATGGGATGGTGTGGATGGGATGTGGCAGCGTCGATCAGCAGGCGTGGACCAGCATCTGAGACAAAGTGATGGTTGTCCTGGGTAATCATTACAATTGAGACAGGTTCAAAAAATCTAGAACGAATCATCCCATTTTGCAGAGAGGATCAGTGCCGTCAGAGGCTTTCAACTAAGAGGTTAGCTGAACAAGTCTGATGACTTGCTGGAATCCAACGCCACGACTGATGAGTGAGCAAAAACGAACGATGCGGGAGAAGGCTGCATTCGGAATACACATCCGCGTGTTCGGAAAGAGGGCTATTCAGAAATTCTCGGCCGAGTATTCTAAATAACCATAGTTTATACAGAATAAGAAAATTCTTCTTTTTCTCCAGTCACGAGGAACCCCGGAGTTAGGCGTATTTTAATGAAGCTGGGGGAATCTGACACGATGGCTTCAGAGTGAGTCCGGCCGAGGACCCACTTGGATCAGAGGCCAATTGATGTGAGCCCAGGGGTACTGTACATAGGTCTCTTCGGCAAAGCTCAGGGAGAACTTCAAGACTCCAGTTTATATGGAGTAGTATTTGCTTGGTCAACATTACTCTATCTCAATTATCTGGTGTCTGTTCTCGTGACCCCATATTATGGAAGGGTCGAGTTAATACAATGGATCGACTCCGAGGCCACGGTTCAGATCATGTGGTTGAAGCATCGCATTTACCTCCCTCCCTATACCAGTATCTCGGTGCAATATCAAGTGTAACTTCACTCCGCCGCTGACCTGCTTTATCTCCAATACCAGATGGTAAATGCACCAATACAAGATGGGTAACTAATTTACAGAACCCAAAACCAAGGTGGTAAATTGCGGCTGTTCAATCCAGTATGTAATGCTTTCCATAAAATACTAGACCCATTCGCGGCAACCGTTTACGGCTCGTGTGAGCGTTCCTTTGAGTTCTCTTACGGAAGAAAACGCTCTACGTATTACCAAGATCGAACCGCGCACCCCTGCTTGCTCTTGAGTGGTGTGTCTGGCCCTTGACGTTTCGGGCCGGAAATTATGCATGACCGTGACGATTCGCGGTGCTCGTGACGATAGTGGCTTGTTCTTCCTTCACCAACATCACATTGATCAAAGTATCTAATTATCAGCTGTGAAGTTCAGTTCTGAAGGATTCAATCAGTCCTCGGTGAAACGGCGATTCTCCCCGCAGCGTTCGCTTGGGCTGAAAATCCGGAGATTCTGGGGTCAGATGCATGCCACTACAAGGCATCTCGGTCGCCGACTCGGAGGCACTCTTTGACACCTTTCTCTGGGGGAAATCCATCAATTCCCCAGACCAGAACCAGAAAAAAAGTGAGGTCTCATGAGTGGGAAGGGGAGAACGCTATTACCCCAAAGTATTGGGTTGCGCGGTGGTGAGCTCGGTCAATTACAACCCATCCATGCAGTCGGAGCAGCAGGGGCGTAGCGTCTCGAGTACCACCGAGAGTCGCCCGTGGGACCCCTTTTTTGTATTGTATTCCCTTTCTGCTGGCAGTGCTGGGTACTGCAACTGTCTTTTACTGGGTGCAGCTTGTAGAAGTGTGGTTGAATTTCCCCGCGTCGGGCTTCTGGAGGGCTGCAAGAGACTGCCGATTACTGGCTGAAGCTTGAAGAGTGTGTGTGTGGTGGGAAACGTTAGCATGGCATTGTTGCAGATCTGGTTACAGTGATCAGCATCAAGATAGGCTTCAACCTCGCAATTCAATCTACTGTACATTTACTGAGCTAATCTCCAAATTAATTATTTTTTCGTAATCGTTACCACGATGCTATTCTTCCCATGGGTTATACCGCCAGCTTGGTTAACCCTCTTCCCATTAAAGTCCGTTCCCGTCTGACTCGAATAGATTCCCACGCTCTAGAACAACTTCCTTTCTCTCGTAGAAGGTCCCGTGATGGAAGAACAAGCTCGCACGCGCGCAAGGAAATAAACGGCCGGGCGATTACTCGGCGCTTCTCCCTGTAGACCCAGGCCCGTTAACGTTATGGGTCTCCAACCGCCGCCCCCTCCACTAAAAAACACACGGGCAAGTTAATTGTCGGGTCCTTTTCTTTTTTCTGTTCGGCCTTACTTCGTAGCACGCCCTCAGCAAAGACCCACGAGATTCCCCAGACCAGCCCAGATCAAGATATTGGAGCGCGTCAAGTTTTTTTTCCTCTTTTCGTGATGGATGATTTTTTTTTTAATTAATTGAGTGAGATCGAAATGAACGTGTTCTTGTGAGACGGTGACATGTTCACCACATGACTTAATTGTGGTACAGAAAAATCTTGGGCTTGGTGAGGCGGTAGACGGGTATCTGTCTGATTAACTGTCACTGATTTGATATGTTTGTTGTTGATGCTGTTCTATTCATTCAGTGTCATTTATATGGAATGTATGCATTTCCACTTAGACGCCCGAAAATCGAATCGTCAAAGTTTCTCCGTGTTTTTGCCATGTTTTTCCTACCCGCACCCCACTACCCGAACCTCATGGCCGGCATTCTTCTGCGGCCGCCTCCGCACTTTTGCTTAAGGCCCAGGGGGCGTGCACACAGCGTGGCAGCCCCTCCCCCCCTGTTCCCCCATTTACCGTGCCCCATGGGCCCCCGGGACCATTTTTAGTGTCTGGCCCCCCCTAACCAACTGCGCTACTCGCAAAGCTCCGAGGTCATGGGCACTGTCGCGCCAAAAAGACTGTAGATGCGCGAGAAGTGGTAGGATCAGAGGAAGAATCTGGATGCTCGTGAACGGCCGATGGTTGCCAAGTTTACCTTAGTTACCCGAGTAGGCAACTTGTAACCTTGCTGCACCCCCCTTGTAGGTAGTTGTACCACTTGTGAAGAGTCAGGTCCTTGACCTTGTTTGGATTAGCTGCGATGGGTTGGGCCAGCTTACAGCAGTGTCAAGGTGCATTGGCATGGCATGGCATGGTAGCTCTCATCGGTTCTGGTCTGGTTTGGTAACAGAAAGACACACGAACTGCAGGCACATCTTCAGTTTGCCGTCTGAGATTAAATAGACCCTGTTCCCCCCTCCCTCGTACAGACTCTCTCCTCCTCATCACAGCTCATCACTTCAACAACACAGCTTGTTTCACATCCTCTCTCCTCCTGTGATTGACTTCACACAAATAAATACCCTCCCCCCCGGTCATTCAATCTTCTTCTGCCTGGTTCACAAAAAATAATACAAACCTCAAAATGGGCGTTGAAGATCACAACGAGGAGCGCCGCGGCTCCGTCGCCCTCCAGACTGCCGACAATGTCGAGCAGATCGAGGCCCCCGTCACCTGGAAGGCCTACCTGATGTGCGCTTTCGCGTCCTTTGGTGGTATCTTCTTCGGCTACGATTCCGGATACATCAACGGTGTCAACGGCTCCAAGTACTTCATCCACCAGGTCGAGGGCGCTGGTGCCGACAGCCTCAGCGAGAGCCATACCTCTCTCATCACCTCTATCCTCTCCTGCGGTACCTTCTTTGGTGCCCTCATCGCTGGTGATCTTGCTGACCGCATCGGTCGCAAGTGGACTGTCATTATTGGTTGCTTTATCTACGCTATTGGTGTCGTTATTCAGATGATTACTGGTCATGGTGATGCTCTTGCTTGCATCGTCGTCGGTCGTCTCATTGCCGGTGTCGGTGTCGGTTTCGAGTCTGCCATTGTCATTCTGTACATGTCTGAGATTGTAAGTCCAATTCCTCTTCACACTTACTGCCTTGACAACACCATGCTAACAGCTTCATCAGTGCCCCAAGAAGGTTCGCGGTGCCCTCGTCGCCGGCTACCAATTCTGCATCACCATCGGTCTCCTCCTCGCTTCCTGCGTCGTCTACGGGACCGAGAACTTCGACAGCATGAAGTCCTACCAGATCCCCATTGGTCTCCAGTTCCCCTGGGCCGTCATCCTCGGCGGTGGTCTCTTCTTCCTCCCCGACTCTCCCCGATACTTTGTCAAGCGTGGCCGCATCGAAGACGCCATCGACGCCCTGTCCAGAGTCCGAGGTCAGCCCAAGGACTCCAAGTATGTCCAGTCTGAGATCGCCGAGATCGTCGCCAACGAGGAGTACGAGCGCCAGATCATTCCCTCTACTTCTTTCATCGGCAGCTGGGCCAACTGCTTCAAGGGCAGCCTCTGGGATGGCAAGTCTAACCTCCGCCGAACTATCCTCGGTACTTCTATGCAGATGATGCAGCAATGGTAAGCTTCCTCGTCATCGTCAGAACCTGATCACCACTAACAATAACCAGGACCGGTGTCAACTTCATCTTCTACTACTCTACTCCCTTCCTCCAGTCCACTGGTGCTATCAAGAACGTCTTCCTTATCTCTCTCGTCTTCACCCTCGTCAACGTCTGCTCTACTCCTCTCTCCTTCTGGACTGTTGAGCGATTCGGTCGCCGAAGCATCCTCCTCATCGGTGCCTTCGGTATGCTTGTTTGCCAGTTCCTCGTTGCCATCATTGGTGTCACCGTCGGCTTCAACCACACTCACGCCTCTCCCACCGCTGCTGACCCCGACCGCATGATCGCCAACAACATCAGCGCCGTCAACGCCCAGATCGCCTTCATCGCCATCTTCATCTTCTGGTTCGCCTCCACCTGGGGCCCTGGTGCCTGGATCGTCATCGGCGAGATCTTCCCCATCCCCATCCGATCTCGTGGTGTCGGTCTCTCCACCGCCTCCAACTGGCTCTGGAACACCATCATCGCCGTCATCACCCCCTACATGGTCGGTACCAACCGTGGCAACCTCAAGTCTTCCGTTTTCTTCATCTGGGGCGGTCTCTGCACCTGCGCCTTCGTCTACACCTACTTCCTCGTCCCCGAGACCAAGGGTCTGTCTCTCGAGCAGGTTGATAAGATGATGGAGGAGACCACTCCCCGAACCTCTGCTAAGTGGCGACCTCACACCACCTTTGCCCAGACCATGGGTGCTGGTGATATCAAGCACGTCCCCAAGACTGAGCATGAGGACCACGTCTAAAGATTATGAATCTTGTTAATTAACAATTGCTGCTATTGATGAGGAGGTTATCTCTTTTTTTTATTATACCTGGAAGCTGGGGGGTCACGGTGGTGACCTGGGGAGGAGAAAGTACATGAGCATAATGTGTAGATATCAGAAACAGACTGAATATCGATTCAACTTTATCAATTATCTTTACCTCCGTGATTCTTCTTGCTTTTGATTTCTAAACTTTCATATCTTATTCACATCATTATTGCACTTGACCCTCATTTCTGGTTCCTCAGTTGTCGACTTACATTTTAACTAGTCACTGCCCCGATATCGCAATAGCAACAACAGCAATTAATGATGCTATCTCGTTCCTCCAACGCTCAATTAGCCCAACATACGCCATTGATAATAACTTGCATCCTTCCGACATTGAAATCATACCTCGCGACAACTCAGAAGCTACTCCTCAACTATTCGTCACTCCAGGCAGTCAAGTCGCAGTAATAACACCCCCATGAACAGAGGCTTGTTGGACTGTAGATCAAGAAATTGATTCCAACAGTATATACAGTGTAAAATCTACTATTCTGAAGTTCAAATAAACTCATCTGGGTGTGTGGGAACTATCTTGTGTGGCACATTCGGGTGACTCGGGTAGATCCAGCCAAACGGATGCTTCGGGTGTCAAGATTGGATCAAGATATGCCCAAGGAACGAAAGTCTATGGAACGCGAGATGCGGCGGGTTTTAATCGGTCTTGACCAGGTGATCTGTGCTTGCTGATAGTGGGGGATCACGAAGTTGAAGAGATTAGTGGTTTGCTTCAGGGTTGGTGATAGAGTCATGTCACGCAGACCATTGCGAGAACTGGAAAGAAGATTTACAGCAGATTTTTTTTAGAATCGGTCATAATTTGGAAAAAGATTTTAAAAAATCGGCTCACAAATATACACTGCGTAGTTGGTTGATTGTCCATGAATAATTACTGCTGGCCTCGTGGAGATGAGCAAATCTGCAACTACTGGTCTGTGTCCGAAGCATTAGGAACATGGAGAAACTGATAGTTTGCAGTCTAATAGAGGATAAAGAAGGGAAACAAGAAAGCTCAGGTCTTGAATGTAAGCGACGAACAGACTTGGGTAAGTATAGTCTATCTTCAGGAGGCCCTTGACCTACTGCTTTTGAAACACTGATCTCAAACCTGATGATGCTTTCTTTCTTACCGAGGGAAATAAAGTACATTACGTGCTCTGGAACTGGTAGATTACAGTCGTATCTTAACCAATTAACAAGTGTATATGTAATGGCAGCTTCATAACTCTTGGGCATGAACTTCAAGTTTACGCAACGTCGTATTTCATAATTCATGGAAACTCTGTCAACAAAGCCTCAAAAGCCTGCATCAAATCTCCCTTCAAATCCTCCAAGTCCTCCACGCCCGTGCTAATTCTCAACATCCTCTGATCCTCGCCACGGCTCGACATAGCACGCCACTCACACAAGCTCTCAACACCACCCAAGCTCGTAGCATGCTGAAAGATGAACAGCTTGCTCGGTAACCGCTTCGCATGCTCTGGGTTCTTCAGCCATAGACTGAACACGGGGCTGTGACCACCTGGCATTTGCCCCTTCAGCCACTCGGCGTCTTGTTGGATGGATGAATGTGCAATCTTGTGGACTATACGGCCGATGACGGATGATGAGTCTGAAAGGCCGGTGTTGAGCCATGATACCAATGCTTCGGCGGTTTGGGACTGACGCATCACTCGTAGGTGAAGAGTTCGCAGTGATCGGATGCCCAGCCAGCCCTCCAAACTTCCCATGACGTTGCCTAACACCATTCGTTCATCCCTCAATGTCTGCTCCAACCCGGATTTAACCTGCTGCGGAGAAACAATGACAATACCACAGAGCATATCAGAGTGACCCCCGATATACTTTGTCCCACTATGCATGACCAAATCCGCCCCAAACAGGATCGGATCCTGCAAAGGCGGAGGCGCAAGCGTGGCATCAACCGTGAGCAACGCCCCAGCCTCTTTAGCCTTCTTACTAAAGAATGCCAGGTTTCTCGCTTCACCTGTTGGGTTCAATGGTGTTTCGATATGGATCATATCCCCTGGCCCCGCTTGATCAAGATCATCAAGAGAAAGCTTCTTTAGACCGTTGAGCTTGGTCATGAGCTCGATTACAGCGTGAACACCGTGGTAGCCATCAGAAATAAAGATTTTCTTGGGGTTGATGGCGATTAGCATTGAGTGAAAAGCCGCGACGCCGCAGGAGTATGACACAACCGGGTTTTTGAACAGGGTCTTGAGGACGATTTCTAATCTGCTGTAGTTGGGGGCTGTGTAGCGAGAGTAGACGTGTGAGTCGAATGGAGCATTTGGCTATCAACGTTAGTATTTTTGAGTTAGGGTGAGGAGGGTAAGTACATCGTCGTTTTCCATCTCAACGAGATCATCGGGGTTGCGGGCATAGCGATAATTCACAGCCGAGTGAAGAGCCGGGGCGATGGCCCGGTGCGGACTGACAAAGTCATCTGCATGGACTGCTTGAGTTGAGAAGTGGAATTTGGGTAGAGCTTCGGAGTGAGCTTCAGCCGTAAGAACGAAGTTGTTGGATGCCATGTTGAATGTATCTCTGTTGATATTCCGGCGATATCGGGGTCCTCTTTGTCGCTCAAGGAGATTCCTGACTCTTTTATAATATTTCATTTTTTCCGGATCTCGGTCGGATCGTCGGCCGGTATATAGCTATCTACTATGTTATCTTGTCAAAATGGCTGCGAGCTAATGTCATGACATTGAAAAGGGCGTACAAGTCTCTCGGTCCGACACCGGAGTTCGGTATCATGATGTTTCTCCCACTCAACACTCGCAATTTGATAAGACAAAAACATAAGAAACTCTGCCAAGTGGATCCGCACATCTTATTACATAACTGTTCAATTACTCATTAAATAAATTGCGGCCCAGAGATACCAGATATCCAGTGACCCTCAGCTAACCTAGAGGTTAGACCTCAAGACTTCCGGTGCCGCCTTTGCCTTGGTATACAACTCCTTGAAAACCAGATCATCCAAAATCGTCTCAGCACGATGACAAAAGGTCTACGAAAAGGGAAAAACGGCACGGAACATTCCATATTGTCCAGGGAAAAGATTCGCGACTTTACATCAGCCAGCAGATAGTACTCGTTCGAATACACCATGAAGGGAAAGTCATGGGCAAACATGAGCATCTGTTTCTTGATGTAGCTTTCCGATAGTTTCTCTTCTTTCATGGAGAGGCATTTGTCCGACTAAAACCTGTTTTTCTTCATTATCTCCAGGTCTTTCGGTTTGAATCTTCCGGTTCCGAATCATCTGGAGCTCGTGGATACATCCCAGAGAATGGAGTTGGTATAATCGTTGCAGCATATCTCCAGCGTGCCAGTGATTTTCGTTTCGGGAATAGTGAAGTCGCGCTCAGCTAGGGAGAACCTCTGCCAGGTCGTTTCGTATTTGGGCTCCCTGTCAGTAGCCAGATACCAACGTGAGTCAACTTGGCTTTCCTCGTCATGAGGGAGTTGGTCTCGGATTTCCCAAAGACCAAGTTTTCCAAGTTATGGCTTGTGGAGAACCCTTCTGGATCGTCGTCACTGTTAATATCTCCCCAGGCAAAGACTGAGGATTGATACCTAAGTCGCGATCGTCATTGGTATCGAGCCTTGCACCGTATGCAACAACATGTTGATGCTTGAGAGAATGGAAGTTACAACACTCGGCCGTTGCGGCACAAAGAGTTAAATCGTTAGGAATATAACGTGACCCGACTAAAAGAAATAGGATGATAGGATGAACTTGACCATCTATCGCAAAGAACCAAGAGTTTGGAATTAAAAGAATAATCGGAGAACAACTAAACCACCTCTCATAGCTTTGCCTTGAGATCCTCCTCAGCAGGTCCTCCGCCCTCGGTATCATCATACTTGATAGCCATTGACTCTCCGGGGTAATAATTAGCAGCCCACATTTGCGCCAGTATCTTCTGATCCATATTCTTGAGATAGTAGTTGATGGGAATACCAGATGTCCCCTGTGTACTTTGCCAAACGATCCTCCAGGGCTGTCATCATGGAGTTTACGTCAAGAACCTTATTCTTTCCCCCGTCAATAGTCGCTAGAGCACTCAATGAAGACTCGATCTTCTTGCCCTGCATCTTAGATGCTTGACCCGTCGTTCGTGAAGCCTTAGCTATGGATAGAACGGAAGATTGATCTGATGAGACTGCAATCTGCATAGAAGCAACAGCCGCCATGTTGGCTTCGGGTCAAACTCGTTGAACTTGCTGACGGCGGTTGCGACATCGTGGGCAACCATTGAGGGGATCACACCCATTGACAGGACCTTGACGTGAGATTGAATGTTCTGCTGACTGAGGAGTTCTTCACGTTGCTGGCGAAGGTGGAGTCTACGCCAACTTTACCCCCTGCCTTGGCGAACCAGGCACAGACGTTCATCGTCGACTGCATCTGCGAGGCAGCAGCCTCTACGGACTCGGAAGCAGACGAGGACGTCGTGTTAAGCACATGGACTACACTAATGAAGCTAGATCTATAAGTGACGACTGGATGATAGAAAACTTTTCCTTATCTTCCTGACTCTCGTTCATCGCGCATTTCATCATGCTTGATCCACTGGTGGGATCTAACTTGCTCCTGGGAATGAGATGATTCTAGACCTTGATAGCCTTATCGACGTGTAGCACGAAAGGCGCCACGATCGAAGCGTTCTTGTGAGGGCGACTCACAGATAGAACGAGTGTGCCCTCGATGCTGTGTGAGCTGAGCTGACGACTGACCTGTCGAGAGGCTGCATTTCCAATCCGCATCGACTGTTTCACCCCAAGCACGCTACTCACAGCCCCAGAAACATACGACGAGATCTGAGCGTTTTACGCCGCAGAATTCTGTGAGTTTGAATCAAACGAAAAATACTGGACATCCATGTTCATCGTATCATTCGTTAGCGCAATGGTTCTGACCTCACTGTGCAGATAATCAACCGGACTCTCGATTTGCTTGTGCACAGAGTAGATGTCCTTTCTTATAGCAGCGATATTCGGCCCAGAAACCATTTTGGCAGTGGCGTAAGCGCCTGCTGCCTCTTCGACTGCAATGTTGAGCTTCTTGCGCTCTTCGTCGACAGAGTCGGTGCCGACGCCGAGCTTTTTGAGCTCGGTTTTCCAAAGATGCCCAAAGTCTGACTCACGCCCGTCAAATCATGTGAGGCGCGTGATGTGAGCATCAGCAGTGGGAGGGTCTATCAAGTGATCGAAGCATATGTGACACTGTTGGACAGCGGCTCCCAGGCTATAGGGAGAGATTCTTAGGTACATGTTCCTAAATTTTCTTTCTGACAGCGACATGAGAGATTTATTGGGGCTTTAGGAAATAATTCGTTTTTACAAGACAGGAGCCGACCTAGCACTGATAAGTTTCTACAATGTCTTGGTCTTGACGTCACGTAATGGTTCCTGAGTGGTAACAACATATTCAACAATACCATTTCTCAAAAATGGCTTCCTTCACTAGAGGTCAAGAAGTATCTACTATATGAATGAAGACGAGGCATTGAAAAAGTTCCAAGTGCAGTTCGGCATGTAAAACTCGTGCCTCGTACAAAAGCAGTACAACTAAGATTGACTAATCTCTTCGCCACTCCATATTCTCATGTCTTGGGTGCTACCTTAGACGAGTTAGCATTGCAAAAAGTCCACATGGTAAGGAAGACTTGACTGACCTCAACTCCTGGCTGGTAGCTCACTTGGCAAGGGCAGTCTTTATCTCGAAGTGCTTAACAGCTCTCATTTCCTGACCCAGGGCAGCGGCACGACCGGGGAAGTCGCAGTCGGAGCCTTGTCCCTTGCAGCACCTGTCGAATCCACTGAGATGCTCAGAGATGGAACTAGCTTTGCAGTCATTACCAGAGTAAACACCATGGTAATCGTTACAGCACTTGTGAGTTGCGCCGTTGTTAAGCTTGCCATTAGTTCCGTAGCACTTGCATGCTTCTCCAGAGGAAGAGAACAAGGCAGCGATGCTGAGAACAACGAACTTGGAGAGTTGCATCTTGGCAGAGGAGAAGGAAAGGAGGGTAAAATATCCGATAAAAAGGTTCTGAGGCGAGAAGATGACTGTTAGTTGATGTTGAGAACGCTGAAAAGAAGGCTCAAAGGGGCCTTTTATACACTTGTCTGCATCGTTTCTTCCGTCTTGATCATAGTATCGTCTACTGGCCAGGGTACAGGCTGTTGGCATTGTTGGTACCGACCACATAGTTGGTTTAGTACATTGTTGGTTCAGTGACTGTATTGTCTGTTGGTTCAGTGACTGTATTGTCTGTTGGTTGTGGCCGTGATCGTGCAGATTTACCATAAAGGCCTCATGGGTTATCGGGACTAGTGAACTAAAAGATCCGGATCCATATCCTGTTATGATTTACATAGTAAATTGTTCGAAAGTCCATGAGCTATTTAAAGGGATCTGATTTCCATCACACTCCCATTCAGTAATGCCGCATCCTGTCCTTTCAAGAACGGTCACAATAGCAAATGGTTTTCTTACAGGGAGAGGGCCTCTTGGTTGCGACGTTCCGTAGCCCTCAAAGAGCAACCATAGGGCTAATTATTAGTCGCAATATTAAGCTTTAGCTTAAATATCGGCTTTGCAAACCAAACCTCCGAACCCCTGTAGACTTGATCCTAAGCCAAAATGTCCAGCCCACGATAAAGGTTCCAGTCCGGCTGTTTCGGCAACGAACAAATGTGATATGCAAGTAAGGATGCAGTTGAGAAGCCAAAATAAAAGCTTAACTGAGATAGTGAGGGAACGCTCCAATCGGACCAGCGCGGACTGATAGCCCAAATGAAAGTCCCTGTATAACAGACGGATCTGATTGGATTTCCCAATACGGCCCGTACCTTAGAGGAAGGTTCCCAAGCTTTTATCAGACCATGTCTTAGTTGCAGGGTACAACCAACACAGTTTAGCCCACACTGGAGATATCCGTAGTCCCCAATTGGCGCTTCTTCCTCGCTATGACTACAGAGTGGAGGCTGATAAGAAGCCAGTGAAGCACTCAGCCAACACAGCTCAGTATCCTTGAGGACTAAAAGTTCCAGACATTGACAGAACCAACAGTGTCCGTGACACGAGCTTCTTGCCACTGTAATTGGATGCTCACGGCATTTCGTTGCCGTGAGCTGAATGGACATCTAAATGACATCGCTTTGCTGTTTAGTATGTTCTACAGCCAACGCTTATTCTCTGAGCCATTTTTTAAACTCTTTGATACAAATCCGCAATGCCATTTGGCTCATCTGTGTATGTACGAGTACGACTAGTTAGGTTCCCTCCAGAACCCCTCTTCAACGATGATCATCCCACGAGACTTTGACAATAACCCGCAAACTTCAATTGCGTTGTCTTTGCTTCTCGCGGTAGCAACAAGCTACCTCTTCCGCCGAGAGGACGAGCTTTTGTCGGAGATTATCTGTTGGGCATGCTTACCGATGCTATTTGGAGCCAATACCTTGATAGCACATGCCCGTGCAGATCTACCGACCAGGCCCGAGACTCGGCATATTCTTCCCCCAGGATTGTCACTGTGGGCTGTTGCGGGTTGTCTTTCCATCGTATCCGGATGTCGAGCCGAGGCCGACAGCTACAAGCTCTTAGTATGTTCAACAGTATACCCTGAAAGAAGTTGATGGTAACAGAAATGCGTAGCCTGTACTGACCCCCTTGCTCCTTTGGACGGAGGGAGGCCTGGGTCGTAACGCTCAGGGGCGCGAGACCACGGACACTTCAAAGTTAGCCCCCTTGCGCAGTAAGTTCTGGTTAGCAGCGCTCGTTGCAGCTCTTTTGGCATTGGTTCTGATTGATCGGAATTACTCTGGACTTGTGCCTTCTGGTGTGGCGACTGGCGCCTCCTTCATCGCCTATGTTTCGTTTCAATCAAGACCAAGGGGCGGCCGCTTCTTATCTCACCTCAATCCCTTCGAGGAACATATTTACTCTCTTGCACCAAGAGTGACTGGACTCCTTTTAGTTGGTACTCTTGCCAGAGTATCTATCTTTGGTCTTCCACGAATTAGTCCCTTAAACGCATTGTTTCTGGGACTGGTAAAGGCACTTTCCTGGCGATGTGTTGCCAGCGCTGTATGTTGACCGTTTCCCCTCCATTAATCTATGGCCTTCTAACTTCCAAGTCAAGGCTCGTCACACGTCATGGGCTCTTCCGACTATGATGGCCACATTTGGTCTTCTAGCAACGCGCGATCCGTTCGAATTCACATTTGAGAGCCAGGCATTGTTTAACGCTATATCTGCCTTGCTTTGCCTTGGCCAGATTGCTGGTTTTGTCTCAAGACAGATACGCCCAACGCGATTCTTGTGTTCCTGCATTATGCTACCGATAATACCCTATGTAGCCAATATCATGGCTATTGATCACTCTCGAACCGACGCTCCAACCTTCACCGCGAAGACACCACATCCAGTCATGGCACTGTACAATAAAGCACTGAATGAGTTCGAGAATCAATCTAGAAGGCAATCCAGGACCTTCGAGGCCGCGTCGCATAGCTATCAGACCAAATATGGTATAGAGCCGCCACAAGGCTTTAAGGAATGGTACGACGCTGCACGCTCCAACGATTCACCATTGATCGATGAGTTCGACTCCTTGTATCAGACAATATCGCCGTTCTGGAGGGTAAGCGGCAGTCAGGTCCTCGATGCCATGCATCAAGCGAAAAACCTTCCTGGAAGCGATTTGTGGCTTTGCACGTTCTCAGGTACATCTTCGACAACAAAATGCAGTCACTCCCATCGTACTTTTGACAGGCATATCACGCGAATGTTCAACAATATCATGGCCAATTTTACTGGGCTTCCTGATGTGACGTTCCTTGTCAATCACATCGATGAACCTCGTGTTATTTATCATCCTTCTCCCGAAGCATCTGCCCCTCACGATCACAGGATAACTATGGAAGATCGTAGTCGACAACCCATATGGGACTCATTGACCAAGAGCTGTGGCCCTGAGAGAGAAGTAGAAGTCCAAGACAACATCAATACCTTTGGCATCTCATTCGTAACCAATATCTCCTTAGCCCAAGATCTATGTCAGCACCCAGAATACAGCGCCTCACATGGCTTCATGATGAGCCCCGTCTCGTTTCGTCCGATCCATGGCCTGGTTCCTATCTTCTCGACTGGCAAATTATCCACAATGAATGACATTCTCATTCCGAGCCCAGCGTATACCGAGCAAGAATTCATTTACGACGAGTCAAGAGATGTTGATTGGGGCCGAAAGAGAAATAACCTCTACTGGACTGGCTCAACTACAGGTGGGTTCGCGCTTGATACCCACTGGCAGCTCTTCCATCGACAACGATTTGTCGAACTCACACAGAATTTGAGAGCGACCAAATGCTATCACTACCTCCGAACGAAGGGTGGTGTCATGCAAAAAGTCAAATCTTCTTTTCTAAATGGGAGACTGTTTGATGTCACATTCACCCGCATTTTCCAATGCCAGAGAAAGGCCTGTAGGGACCAAGATGCTTATTTCAACACCAAATCCTGGGTTGATAAAGATGAAGCGCTCAAGTCAACGCTTGCCTTTGATATCGACGGCAACGGTATCAGCGGCCGGTATTATAAGCTACTTGCTTCCAAATCGGCGCCAACGAAGCAGACAGTATTTCAAGAATGGCACGACGATCGACTAATACCTTGGCTGCACTATGTACCTGTCAGTCAAAGTATGGAAGAGCTCCCGGAGCTGGTATTTTATCTCACCTCGACTGCATCTGGAAAAGAAATCGCGAGGCAGATCGCAGAGCGAGGCCGACAATGGCATGCTCGAGCGTTCCGCGAAGTTGACATGGGTCTGTATGTTTACCGGCTGTTGTTAGAGATGGCAAGGCTTCAAGATCCTCAACGCAAAGCAAGTTGGGAGTAATGAATCTGGGGTAAATCTAGATTTGTGGAGTATGTCATAGATGTGTTAGTTGCAGTTGAGGCTCGTGGCTATCATTACCACTCAGAGACTATCACGCGAAGTAGAGACCAAGACACTGTAATAACCGATCAGTATTAAGTAGACACCTGCTTGCTGGGGACGGGTTAATCTCCGGTTTGCTGTGATGAAGAGAATTTGGGAAGATGTACTTGTAATTGTCTCTACTGGAAACGTCTTCCAACCGCCACTGTTAAACACTACTCGGTGGTGGGCCGAAGCCTCCTTTTGCCCCTCAACCTTGAAATACCATTACGCGTGTAAGGCGCGTGATGTGAGCATCAGCGGTGGAGTCTATTATCTCAAAATGACACTCTTCTCCAATCATTTCAGGCAGTATCCAGCTACCCAACACCCAGCACAAAGAATTACCAATCGTGAGACCTGCTCTCTTTGCGGTCTTGAATATTAGCTTTCCCAGTACATAAGAACTCTTGAATAAGGACTGGCTATGGCTAAATTGTCTTTTAGACATTTATAAAGTTACGTGTATTTAAGCCGCTGGCTTTAATTGATCTCCATCCCTCTTCCAACCGGCCAAATTGATAAGGTTAATAGATAAGCTTGTATTTCAGGACCGTCTACTTGACTGATCAGTGGCTCTAAGGTTATCCATGCTGTCAGAACAAATAATGAGGAAGCCACAACTCTCGCATCATGAATCATTGATTGCAATGCGAGATTTCAACTTGTCATTGACTGTGAATGCTCTGTTCAGATCCCAACTATTAAAGGAGCACATCTCCTCTACTCAAAGGCGCATAAAATTAGCATCAGCTGTCAGTTCTATCAACTCGAAAGAACACTCTTACAAACCCGGTCCAGGCAGTGCTATCGCTCAGAGCTCATCACCAAAAGCATCACACTTCAATCAACACAACTTATCTCAAACCTCGCCCCCACTTTGTTGATCAAAAATGAAGTTCTCCCCGCTGATCGTGGTCTTGACCACTCTCCTCTCTTTAGGAGAAGCAATCGGAAAGACGTGAGTTAGATGTGTTATCTGCAGTTGAGACTTGTGGCTGAGAGCTTATATCAGAGCGAAATGGGCATGCGTCGACGATAAGGTGGTCATGGCGCTACTGACTAAAAAATGCTGCGAGGAGACCCGAGGCAAGTTTAGTGCATCAGACGATGCCTGCAAACATAAGGCCAAGTCCAAGAAATGGGCAATGAAGAAACTGGAGGAAGTTTATACTTGCTGCTCAAAGGGAGGTGGTCTACCCGAGCTTGAAGAATAATACAACATCTAAGAATGTTACTGCGAATTGAATCGTAAGTCTTGTGAGACTACAGTGGCTTATATGCTCGGTTTACTGACCATCTCATCTTAGGCAAATCTCGTCGAATGAACTATCTTCCCCTCTGCGCATAGCGCTCTTTGGCGTGATGGACAACGAGAGGTTAAACGGCGATGGTGTAAGGGGGTGACAAGGAATTGTGTCAGATCAAATTGTGCAGGATGGCAACCCTAGATCACTGCAGGTAGCTAATAAGACTTCATTCGCATGGTGGTATACAACGCCTTGAAAAATGTTATGCTGTTCCCCTCTATGCTTTTCTTTTACCCCTCAACCTTATTGTAGCAGGATAATGCCAATATTAAACTGAATCACCGATCGTGAAACCTGTCTTTTTGAGGCCATGGGAACTTTGATTTGTACCATACTGAAATAACTCTAGAATAATACCGGCTATACAGGAATGGCCTCAATGCACCTACACATATTTCGCGTGTTCAAGCTGTTGGCTATGATTCATCTCCATCCATCTCCCCCCCCACTCAAGTCATCAGGATATATAGCTTTTCAGCCAAAAGCAAGATCCTAAGCATCAGTCTTTACCTTTGTGTCCTGGGGGCTGAAGCCTCTTTCGCCTCAATCTTATCACGGTCAGTAGACATACAGGACGCGATAACTCTTGGATAATGACTCATTGTAGAGCCCCAGGCCCCCAGTGGCCTGATTTCATAGCTTCACGGGTCATCGAGTTCGAATGCGTTGCTTAGGTTATGAATATTAAAGAGGCCCATTTCCTTCAAAGAGTTCAAGGAAGACAGATAAAAGCTTCAGCTATTACATCTATCAACTCAAAGCAACATTCTCATAAACCCAGTTCAGGCAGTACAATAGCTACCTAAACAGTTGTCACTCAGAGTCCATCACCCAAAGCACCAGACCTACCCACATACCTCATCTTCAAGCCCAATCCCCCTTTCTTGACCAAAGATGAAGCTCTCCTCGCTCGTCATCTTGGCCTTCGCAGCTCTTCCCTCTCCAGGAGAAGCACGCCCTGGTAAGCCCGTTTACCCAAAGGCATTCGGTTGCTTCTCTTTGGCGACCGGGAGGCCCAACCATGAAAAGACCCAACAATGCTGCGACAAAACTCGAGGTAATATTGACGTCAACTCCAAGAAATGCGTCTATAACCCCAAATATAAAGCCTTGGTCGCGGGAGGCGAGATTATGACTGCTAAGAAATGCTGCCGGGAATACGGTGTCCGGCCTTTCCCTACTTACCCCCATAACCACCCCCTTTTCAATTACGCGAAGGATAATACGACGGATGAGAATGTTACTGCTAATTAAATCGTAAGTTTTGTCGAGATCAAGGCACACTTGTTTAACTTTTTATTGTTAACGCTCCGCTTACTAACCATCTTGTCTAGGGGTCCTGTACAATGGGGACATTCAATGGGTAGTACGGAGTAGACATTGGGGTATGAAATCTTAAGAAGGGGAGTCGGGGTCGCGAGCCGAGATAAGTCTATGACAAGAAGAAGTCTTTCAAGCCCGAGAGCCATAGAACAGGATTTTCTTTTATAGGACTTAAAGATCATGAGGCTGCATTGTGATTTGTGCCAAAATAATAACAGCCTCTAAGAATTCGACCAGCTCCACTGTAAACATTGCCTCACTTGTCAAGACTACTACTCCTTAGTCTATAAGGTATGGCCAGACCACAGTATTAAGAAAGAGAAATATTTAGTTTAGTTAAGTCCTTGGATCAAGATATTTTCCCGTGTCTTTTATAATGGCTACGCCGGGAATCGAACCCACAATCTTCCGATCCACTCTCGGACGCCTTGCCATTGGGCCACGCAACCTGCATTTCACACCTCACGAGCGCCTCGACTGCTCCCCGAATGGCGAGACAGCCAATCCGTGCCGATCCTTCCGAAGGATTCAAAATCCGGTGCCTTGCTATTTGAGACTTGGGGATGATATTGGATGATTTGGGTGACTAGGATGGTAAGCAGCGGGGTTGCATACGTAGTGCTTATTCGTGTGACTTTTCGCATCAGCTTGTCCAGGTTCGAAGGTAGTGGAATAAGTATAAAGAGAGATAATGCCTCGTCTTTCGTTCCGAAAGGCTTGCTTTGGTGATTTATCGTTGATCTTGTGATTTTAGTATGGCTTCAGCTCAGAACCCTGTTCGCATTGCTATGCGTGATAAGCACTACAATGAACGCTCCGAGATTCAGAATGCGGCTCTGAAAGCTGGTCTTGATTTGATCCCCAGCTTCTCGGACAGTAAGAAATATCCGAACGGTTTCATATTGGCCAAGCCGATGCTGACATCTGGTAGAAGACAATTTGGTAGTCGTTGATTATGGAACCGCCCAGGGTGCCAACTCGTAACCGTCAAACGCCAGCTTGACACTTCCTCGCTGACATTCTCAAGGATCGAACCTGTAAAGAAGGCCATATCAACCTTGCCAGATGGAGCCATCGCTTCTCTCATCTTCGAAGATACCCCGTTCAACGACTTTGGAACCCTGGCAAAGACTGTCTCGTACAACTTTAGCAACGAAGACAGCAAGATCCAGATAGTCCCAAGTCTTGTTCCACTAGGATTCTATCGGCAGGTAGTCCCAACGGGCCAAGCCGACATTGGCTTTTCCTGGTCCTCTTTCAACTACCTGGAGAATATTCCTTCTGTTAGTCTCGACGCAACAGCATCCCCAGCTGATTTTGCAGTTGCTCGTCACAAAGCACTGGCTGCAGCTGCGCATACAGACCTCATCAAGCTACTGAAGCTTAGGGCTAAAGAAATTCGGAGCGGAGGATACTTCATTGCTGCTATTGGAGGGCAAGCGCCTGAAGGGGAAACCACGCCTTCAAAGCCAGGCTCTCAAGTCCTTCAAGCTGGATTGATGAGAATGGTCGGTGAGGGGAAGCTGGCATTGCCTGAGCTAATGCAGATGGCTCTTTTTCCAAGTCATGAGCGCACCCCCAAAGAGGTCCAGGCCGCTTTGAATGATGAGGCTGTCGCGCCGCTTTGGGAAGTGGAGTCTCTAGAGCCAAAGTTGATTGTCCAGCCAGCCTGGCATACCTACCAGGCCAAGATCAAGGCTGACGAGAGCGAAAACGACGAAGCTCTAAGGGAATACGCTCGAGTTGCAATTAACAATGTGGTCTCAGCTTCAGGCTGGTTCTGGATCGACGTGCTGAAGAAGTCACGAGGTCAAGATTGGGATGGAGGGGAGGCATTTCTCGAAGAATTCATCAACATCACCGTGGAGGAATTTGTTACAAAGTTTGCGGACTTTAAGTTGGAGATATGGTATAATTACATCAAGCTCAAGAGAACTGATAAGAAGGCCTAGATCTATTTGGGCAATAGGGTAGCATTTAGTGAGAAACTCCATGGAGTTCTCGGAGTGGATGGCATCACGTCATATTGAGCATATCGATTTGTCAGAGTCGCCTCCACGGAATTCCATAATACCTAAATAAAATATGACCTATGACTCCTCACTTCAATAGAACATCGCAATTGTCCCAACAATATCAATTCACTACATCATCGTAAAAGAAATACGAGGTTTAACATGACGCAAACCGGAATCTTCCCCGCTTCTGGAGCCCTTGGCACCAGCACGTATACTCACCTTCTATCTCAAGTCCCGAACGACAAAGTCACGCTCATCAACCGATATCCCGGAAAGGTTCCCAAGAAATACGTCGAGAACGGAACTACCGTTCGTCAGGCTTCTTATGAGTCTACCGCTGGAGAACTCGAGGCTGCTTTTGCAGGGATCGATGTACTGTTCTTGATCTCATATCCCAGCCATGTTCACGAATATAGGACGAAAGTGCACACTAAAGCACTCGATGCAGCTATTAAAGCTGGAGTAAAGCATATTTTCTACTCGTCGCTTGGATTCGCGTCGATTAATGAGAGTACTACCAAGGCTGAAGTCATGGGTGCTCATCTTGACAGTGAGGCGCATCTGCGAAAGGTTGCGAGCGCGAAGGAGGGATTTACGTGGACGAGTATCCGCGAGGGTCTTTACAGCGAGTCATTCCCCATCTACACTTCATTCCTCGACCTTAAGAACCCCCCGTCCAAAGTTCTCATCCCTCACGATGGAAGTGGACCTGGGGTTAGCTGGGTCAAGAGAGATGAACTCGGAGAAGCGACTGCACGTCTCATCGCATCATACGCAAAATCACCGCTATCATTCAAATACACCAACCAGATCGTCACTTTAACTGGCCCCAAAACCTGGACATTAGCAGAAACCGTCGAAATCCTATCGCGCGCGGCAGGAAGAGAATTCAAGATCCGAGAAATCAGCGTGGACGAGTATGTCAACCTCCCTCAAATCAAAGAATACTTCGGAACAGAGGAAAAAGCGAGGACGTGGGCTACAGCATGGGATGCCATTCGCGCTGGAGAAACAGCTGGTGTAACAAACACGATGAAAGAGATTTTGGGAAGGGAGCCTGAGGATTTTGAAAAGACTATTGAGGAATTGGCTAAAAATCAGCGGTCAGGCTAGAATGTTGATGGATTGTTGAGGCTGGAAGGTGAGGAAATACGAAGGCTGAACTTTGGTGCAACGGCAGATACAATGAATGCACGATCGTTTCTATTTTTAGGCTGTGGATAGGCTCTGTGACGTGGTCGAGAATTACATCAGCGCCTCATTTGGATTAGAGTTTAGCGACGAAATGAATTCATGCGACGCTGTATTTACTGTGAGACCACTAGCGAAATGCATTCTAGAAAAGACTTAAAAATTGAAGAAACATTCCAGCTGACTTACCTAGCTTGAGCAATGCCATGACGGTAGGCAAATGATCCTTCATCCGCTTCCGTTCCGTTAGCCGTAGTGGATCTCGCATAGATCTCGGCCTACGTCAGTGGGTATTAATAGCCCATAGCTGGTTTGTTCTGCTGTTAAATGCAGGGATAGTTTACTGGCACGTTACTAGCGATCGTCGGCACATATGCCGCCCTTTACGAGATGGAAACCCATCATGTGTTCTCGATCTCGTATTGGGGAGGCAGTGAAGTGGCGAGGTTTTTCTTTTCAGCTAGCCTCAGAATCTTGTGGCTGGAAAAAGAGGTGCCAAAAACAATTAGCGTAAAAGGCCACCAGGCCTACCTGAATCTTTTTGTCATTTAGACTAGAGATCCTAAGTTTTTTCTGTGTGCCCTGGGCGGAAGAATTTCTATGTGAAACGCCCCGAGAGACCCGACCGTTTGTAATTGGATGTAACGGTAGGTGACATTAAAGGGACAAGTTTACGACAGGGGTTATCCTCCTCCATTGAAATGATGTCAATAACTGCCGTTACACTCCTCATTCGTCAAAAGATCAACTGAAGATCCCTTGGAACCTCGTATTCACATTTATATAAGTCCTTCACCCCAATCACTTCTACCTACCTACCATTCTCACTCCAACCCATCCAAACAACCCTTCTAAACAACAAAACAACCACAACATCAATCAAAATGCAGTTCAAGACTCTCTTCGCCGCCTCTCTCCTCGGCCTCGCTGCCGCCGCCCCCGCAGAGGAGTGCAGCAGCAGCACCAAGACCAGCCCCCCCAAGTCCGGCAACTCTCCCGCCCCCAAGACCTTTGGCCTCGTCGCTCTGCGCTCTGCCAGCCCTATCCACTTCACACACTTCAGCGCCTCTGAGAACGGTTTTTTGCTTGGTCTTCCCGCGGATAAGCAGAACGCTACCTGCTCTGGCAAGTCTGATGGATCAGCTGTCTTCCGTCTGAGCGAGGGTGAATTGTACTTGTACAACACCGGCAAGAAGCAGCAGCGTGCTTACACTGATCGCTCTGGAATGGGTAAGTTCTCCTCTTACACTTATTAATTGAATTGTTGCTAATATTTCATAGGCCAAGGTGTTCTTCAGTATTCTACCGTCACCAAGACTCCGCTCCCCGAGGCGTTCGAGACAAAGGGCTGGAAGATTGACAAGTCTGGCAACCTCAACTTTGCCGATGCTAGCGGCTTCACTGCCTGCCCCAACGGTCCTGACGGTTCTTGGACTGTTTGGGTCGCTACTGGAAACGCTCACCCTGGAAACACCGACAAGGAATGTCTTGGCTTCAATGCCCGTGTTTCCGAGATTGAGCACGCTACTAGCTGCTTTTACTCCGAGTACTCTTCTTAAACCGAGGCTTGGATGATTATTTGTATATAGATTTAGCGCGTATGCCTTTCTTGTAAACTGAGATTATATTTATTACTTACCTTATATCGAAATTTGCATTGATGCAAATGCTAAAGTCCTTACCAGTCTTAAAATTATATTATATGCATAGTCTAGAGTTATGGCTAGTAGCTATACAGAAGAGGGGATGCATAGCCGGTAGGTTCAAATTATTTGATAGTGCATTAGAGCTAATATACATTGATATTAAACGAGAGGCTCTTGCTGTATCTTTCAGACCGCTGCAAAGAAACTAATAACGATATGGTTCTGCTCTGGCCCCTGGAAGCCAACATGCTGCATCCTGTAGAGACTGATACTCCAGTGTTAAAGGCAATCTATCCATGGAAGTCGTGCGACGGGACGAAAGCTCATATGGGTGGAGGATAGAGCATAACGTGTGCCTCTCGAAAATTTCCACCATCAATAACCATCGTTCTCCACAGCCTGTACCACAGCCAGAATTAGAGCACCATAATACATTTTCGGTGCTACTATTGAGAACGGGGTGCTTATCAGCTTCGAAACAGAGGTTTGAGAGCCAGTTGATGGCATCTGGGTGAGTATAGTACATATGCATCCGAACACGAAGTACGACACAGTCTTTCTCGTAAACCCAGCTGTATCGTGCTCCACACTGATTACAAGCATAGCTGCAGTCAGAGCAATCATAGTCATAACACTTGTTGCTCCAATTGGAAAAACATGGATGTTTTCCCAGGGTCATAAAAGATGCGATAGATTCGAGTTGACCAGAGGCATGTTGGCATAGCCCATCTCCGTCCAATTCTTGTAGTTGTTTAACTAAAAACGACTTCAACTTCCTCATATCGAGATCTTGTTGACGATGGATCTTCATCATGGGAAAAGACCTGGCGTATTGGCTGTGCACACCTGCAAAAGTAGACAAAGATCTGAAATACGGCTGAAATATGTTGCGGCTTGATGATCTCGGATTTTTGTCTGGGACTGAAGGTTGATACTTGTCGTAGACTGAAATATGATCAGGATGTTCACACATGATCACTTCCTCCTTTTGCTCCAGTGTTTTTTCGAACGGCATTTCTTGCAGCCTGCCCGAGATTTTGAGATGTTTGCAAACTGAAAAGTGACCAAGTTGCCCGACACAGCGATTTTCTGTTCGCTGGTTTTGAGGAAATAAAAGTTCTGGATGGGTTTCGTTACATCCGGTACATCGAACTGGATGCCAGAGAGCCTTAAGCTTTTCTTCAAGCTCGCCAGAGTCGAAAAGTTTGCCGCACAGATCGCACAGAGATCCACGGCGGAACATCCTTTTGACGATATATAGCTGATCGAATCCGGCTTTCGTAATGCAGTATTTTTCTTCCTTGCTGCGCAACATTTCCAGTCGAAAAGACTTGAATTCAAAACCTCCCACCAGATGGCGCAATAAACCACATGTTTGGTGGATCATATAAAGAGAACTGTGCGGTAAGAGGATCATGATTTGAAGTAGTAATTCTTCTGGGAGACGCAGAAGTGATGAAGTCTGCACCGGTGAATGTTGAGGCTCTAGGGGTTGAAGAGACATCGTTGTCTCTCCTTGTTCTTGTACGAAAGTGGCCAGTAGACAAGTCCCCGATTCTTTATCGTCAAAAAAGGGAACCCGGGACGCGTCAGTCCTTGGTCGAAAGCGATACAGCAGTCGTAGAGCTCGTGGCACTGTGTGATGATGCTCAAGTCTGAATAATTCCTCAGTGTCCATTTTGGGCTTTTAGGTATGCATATAACATGAGATGAAAGAGAGGACGAGGGAAGTGTTGCAACCAGCATTATTTATAGAGCCACTGGGTGGGCTTTGTGCAATAGACTTTCGTTTCCAAACACTAATTTATAACTCTCGAATAGGTGGTCTAGGTTTTAGTTTTTGGGATTCCTGGTATCTTATTTTTTTACATCTCAACCTTGGGTACCTAGGTATTGACCCGTCGCAACAGCTCAGATCAGACTTTGTGTTGTAAACGAAGCTATCCTAATGGGTATAGTGTAGTGGGTACCTAAAATCGGATCATGGGAACGTTTCAGGCCCCACCATCACACGTGATGTCTTGCTCTTATCTGATCAAGGCTTTAGATCTGATAAACTGCTCAACTTAAACCCCTGCCTCTCCTCATTTTTGATCAGCCCCAACGGCGGCGCCATGAAATTCGCAGCTTCTCTGGGCGCGCTGCTCATCAACCTCTCGCTATGGACGCTTTCCCTTGCAGCCGAGGACAGATCTCCTGAGCGGGTATGCTACGACGCGTGTTTCGCGTGCCTAAAGCCCGTGCATTTCGACGACGTGCTCCGGAACCAAACGGGTTTTACCAAGACTTGCTACAGTCCGAAAGCAATACTATCTCTGTATTTATGCCTTGATGTGTATTGCACGCCTGGAGCGGTAGAGGTCGGTCTAGGATCGTATAATGAGACATGTCGGGAGAAGGCGCATATTGTTTTACCGCCGTTTGACGTGATTTCGAATTATACAGCCGAGGATGTTGAGAGGGTGAGGAGGTTTGAGCGGAATGAAACGGATGAAGGGGTTTTGTTTGGAGAGGTTGTTGTTCCTTCTGAGCATTGGTTTGGCATCTGGTGGGATACTTTGGTAGGTGATCTGAGAGTGAAGGTTGAACGGCACTGATTGTGATGCAGGACTCTGTGGCGTACACGTACACTTACCACGATGTCTACGGGTAGGAGAAGCTCCATGTGTGTCGGTAAGAATGCTAAAAATTGATAGGCGCGCCATGATCACCTTCTGGATCGTCGTCGTAGCTATCGGCGCTTTGAATCATGCTATTCTTCACATCGCCAATCTACAGTTGGTTCGCAACTACTCTCCCAAATCAGGCGCTCGACTCTGGAACCTCTACTATTGGGCACTCAACCGCATAACCGTTCCAGCTTTTCTCGGAGACCGATGCGCGCAGAAAGTCGGCTGGGGAACTCTCCCTCCTCAAATCCAGTCATGGACCTTGTTTGCTTTCCTCCTTCTCAATATTGCATTAAGCATCCTTGGATACAAAATCGTGCCAGTCAATATGTAGTAAGTACCAATCGTCTTTGGGTAATAATGGCTCGGGACTCACATTATTATAGCTTTCCATCGACGGCGAAACAGCTCCTTCGTTACGTCTCGGACCGCACGGGTATTATATCGTGGGCCAACTTCCCTGTTATCTGGCTCTTTGGAATGAGGAATAACCTCCTCATGTGGCTGACTGGCTGGGACTTCGGAACATATAACAACTTTCATCGATGGGTTGCTCGAATTGCAACTCTCCAAGCGATCGTTCACTCTATTGGCTATACCTGGTTGATTGTCTTAGGTACGTCATACCTCCTGTTGTGGACTATATGCATGCTGACTTTATGCTAGAGGGAGGCTGGGAGTATTACCTATTCTGGTGGAACTACATGTTCTGGTGGGTTGGCGAAGTGGTATGTTTTCCCCATTGTCGGCTTCGCAATTGTGACTGACATGTCTAGGCTACTATCGTCATGTCTCTTCTCGTAGGGGCATCATTCTACTGGATTCGGCGCCAACAGTACGAACTCTTCTTGGTAGTACATATCATCATGTCAATTATCCTCCTCATCACAATGCTTGCGTAAGTCTAACCTCCCCATCACCCCCAGCCTTGTCTAACAAGCCAGGCACGTCTCCATCTTCCAAGGCGAGTACGACGTATTCTTCTGGGTCCCCTGCTTCATTTGGGTTGGCGACCGTGTCATGCGCGCTCTTCGAATAGCAGCCTTCAACCCGAAGCTTTGGGACACCTGGGCCACTTCCATTTACCATCCATCTTCCAACATCGTTAGGCTTGTCGTTCCTTGGTCAAGCAGTCTGTACAAGCCAGCCCCGGGAACATTTTACTACATTCATGTTCTCAACGGACCTCGATGCTGGGAAAGTCACCCCTTCACCGTGGCAATGGTTTCAGATGAAGGGCAGCGGGGTTCAAAGCTTCTCGACGAACAAGCACCCCTTCTCGACGACACCGTCGCTGAGCAAAGCTCGGATCCTGTTAACTCACAGGATGTACTCAGCGACTCTCGCACAATGACATTTTTGATCCGTCCCTATGACGGCTTCACCTCCAGACTCCGGGACACCGCATCAGCAGTCTGGCCTAAAAACGTCCCTCAACGCGTCCTCATCGACGGTCCATATGGCCACACCCGTCCCCTCCATCTCTTCGATAACGTAACCCTCATCGTCGGCGGCAGCGGCATCGTCGTTCCCCTCTCATATCTCCAACTCCTCACCGGCCCAACAGCCCCTCGATCCGTGAAAATCCACTGGGCTGTTCGCGAACCCGCCTTCGCACTCGATGTCCTACAAACAGACATTGCTGACGCTTTGGGGAGCACGAATCTCAGCGTTGAGATACATCTTACGACACATACGCCGCAGGATGAACTAAGTGAGTGGCCGTCGCAGGTTACTTTGCACAGAGGTAGAATAGATGCTTCGGATGTGGTGAGGAGGAGGAGCGAAGAGGTGATGGGCGAGAGTCTGGCGGTTGTTGCGTGTGGACCGGCGCAGATGGCGGATGATGCAAGAAAGACAGTTGCTGATTTGTTACGAAATGGAGTTATGAGGGTAGAGTATTTTGAAGAGAGCTTTCAATGGTGATAGACTACATTCGGGGGATAGACTTTATATAGATTTGTTCATGATACTCATGATACTCATTATGCTACTGGTCGCTAATAAATCGTGATATCTACAAGTTCATCCTCCTTGGCGGCTGACTCGCCGTACATGACACCGTGAGTATAACACTCTCCTATGAGCTTCCAGCCTCCTTTGTTTTCTCTAAGTATAAGGGGCGTATTACAACCCCCCAAGACAACAATTTTATCGTTGATCTCGGCTGCACAAGTTCCCAATCCCATCCTGCCATTCTTCGTTCCAAACAATCGTCTCCACGCCATCGCATTAATCGCCCACGACAAAGAATCTCGCTGCATCTCAGTAGGATTATACAGACTTTCTCCAACAAGTCCCTCTTTCAGCCGTGTAAACCACTTTCTAGGTCTGAATATTATCTCTTCTAGAGTATATCCGCAAAGTTGAAGGTGCCGATTCCGCTTCATGAAGATATAGAGCCCAAAGCCATGAGTATAAATACCCGCAACACCGCTTTGCCACAGTTTGAGATCGAGAAGCCAGGCATAAGACTCTGGGGCCCGTTCGCCGCCTTGGGGAATTGTGTCTGCTACTATAGTTCTCCAAAACGCGTTTCTGGTGGCTTCGAGATCGCCATAGATACTCTGAGAAGAGGTCGAGTTGAGTGGGTAGCGGGTGTCAACCTCAGCTGCATTGCAGGCACTCAATGATATGATGGTGTCCAAAACGACGCCTTTGGTAGTGAGACTGGCACAAGATGGAGAGAAGATTGGTATCGACAGACCCAGCCCTGCGTCTGCTTGGTATGCACCACCAAGTTGAGCCGTCGGAGCAGGAGTGCATGTCCAGCACACTGCCCAGGAAGGAATGTCGTGATTGCAAATGGTACCAACTGGAGTTGTTCCCTGGCCTTTGGTGACGCTATTCAATATCGCCAGTAAGAAAGGGGCCATGGACTGATTTCGTAAGAATGCGGGTAGTTTGTCGACTGCCCAGTTCGTTGGTATATGACCTCCGGGACCTGAAACTAGACGAAGAATGTTGAGATCGCCTTTTGCCATCAGCTCCGACGCAAAGTTAGCGAAGATTGCTGACTTTGATAAGTTATAATCAGGTTTGATACGGACCCTGTCAGCAATGGCTTTTATTCCCAAGATGCCGTAGACTCTATCCTTCTCTTCTGTCACTAGAGAATCTCGCGCAAGATTAAGTGCCCGCACCAGGTCTCGCCATGCCGTTGATGGAGCTTCAACTTTTTGATGTTCTTGGATTCGCATCATAGTCTGCTGAACTTTCCACATCCTTTCTGGTGCCCAGTCCCTCTCCTTGATCAGCCTATCACGCGCAAACTCAAACGACCATGTCGTCAATATGAGCGGGCGAACGCTTTCCAGAATGGCGTGACCGAATCTTGACTCATCCCCAGCGATAAGACTGACAGCCTGATGGACATCATACCAGGAAATACATTTATCGCCGCAGATAACAGGAGTGTTGGGGTTTCCCATAGCTACTTCTTGAACTACCCACATTCGCCGCCAGTATGGCCTGGTGAAGAAGTAGAATAAAGCCTTGTAGACTTCTTTCTTCATGGGACTTTCGTAAGTTGGCCACATGATGATAATGGGACGAAGATCGATTGAGAAGCTCTCGATATAGAAATCATCCATTGGACTAGGCCGCTTTGACTCGCGTGCTAGCCAATGGAGAGCAGATAGAGCCAGTTGACTGTCTTGGTCTGCTGGCCCTAGCCATATGGCAACCTGCCAAGCAGACTGGTATATATCGCGCATTCTCGTAACCTGTTGTCCGCGCTCATCGTTGTCATTTTGATTGATGCAGATAGCGTCTACCCAGAGTTTGAAGCCCTGCCGTACTCTATAGCTTTGGCTGAGCTGCACTAGGGCGTGGTACAAGTTGGGGGTTACTTCGAAAGGACAACCGTTAACCGTGATGGAATAAGGCGATTCCCCTTCTGAGAGTTTTGGATGGCCCCAGACATAAGATAACGCGATGAAATCTCCCCATTCGTGTCGCCATGGTAGATCTGAATCATCCGGAATGTGTTGCTCTGTCGAGTCCTCTTCGTCGCGGTGTGGATCGCGGCCATTCTTGAAGAGCGCATCAGTGTCGTGGCTCTCAGAAAGCTCTGGCCATGTTCCACCGTTTCCTTTGAATGGATGGTTAAAGGCTCCCTTTGATGCAGGTGGCAGGCAGACATGCTCAAGTGAGCATGCTATCAACGGGCGCTTACCGTCGTTGGTAGCAGCTTCAACGTCATCGAGTGTCTTGATCTTCAGAAGGCGGATCTCATCACCGATCAACGGCCTATACTGCAGCAAGGGTCCCATCAAGGGAGACGGTAAATCAGTGAGGTAGTATCATGGAGTAGAGTAATCTCCCCTGCCTGTTTCGAAACGTTGGGCCGCGACATGCTCGGCGCTTAGGATGGACTCACTCCAGCGAATCGGAGACCGTCTCATCCCTGTCAGATCATATTACAACTCGCGTATCTCGTTGACCGCCTCAGAATGTGAACTCATGATTAACGTTTGTGATACAAATACAAGAATCTTAATTCAATTAAATTTCATCATGTATCGGAATTCCGAGACTTCATATAGATTAAAATTTTGCAAACCGCTCACATCTCTCCAATGGCTTATGAACTAGGCGCAAGTCCACCAATACCCATTCCATCTTCCAACTAAGCTTCTGACGAAACATAAATAAGACGATCAATCATAGAGGAATGACACAGCAGTTGATAGGTATGGGACATGGAATGATGAAGCAGAAACGACCACGGCAATGGCCGTCACAATCCTTGCCTCCTCTGAGATTGAGCTCTGGCTCAGCTCGCCCAATATTGTCTTGAGGTCTTTGAGGATCTATGGATGCCATGTTAGTCTTTTGATCCGTTCAACCGCCCTGTATGCATACCCATAGGCTGGTGCGCTCTTGGCTGAACCATTTCCATAGACTCTGGAGCATATTCTTGTTGGTTGATGCCCGCAGGCTGAGCAACAGGTCGAGGTTCTGAAACTGGAGACATGTTCTGTATAGATAGAATAATGATATTAATGGTATCAAATGCCAATGGAAATCTAAAGGAAGACCAAGACTCTTGTTATGACAAAAAGAAGAATGACCCAGCGCCTTGGCTTCGGGTCCATGACCCATATTTACCAGCTGGCTGGGCCCATCGCTTATCTGCCCGAAAACTTGGAAGTGAGATTCATGGCGTCACCATATGACCGCCACCAT
Source organism: Fusarium succisae (assembly GCA_013186925.1). NCBI lineage: Eukaryota > Fungi > Ascomycota > Sordariomycetes > Hypocreales > Nectriaceae > Fusarium > Fusarium succisae. Next base: position 292,554 of record JAAOAW010000454.1, on the reverse strand, counting down.
TGACTAGCTTGAGATCATAAAATGGTCACACTGAAACACTAAAGTTGTCTAGCCTAGCTAATCGACCTTGCAGGGGACTAAAAGCGCCTGACGAGCCCTAACGTTGATCTGCAACGTCATCCTATCCTGCACCCTCTTAACTTGTGACTCCTCGTTCCAAATTGCTTGACTAACAGGCTTCAGCGCTTCCAGCCCAATACATAGATGAGCCAAGCACACCTGCAGACTTCGTAGAGCCTCCAGTGCTTGTAGCTGACTTTGTGTATCGGCGCTCTTTGGGAATAACGAGTCGCGCAGCGTGTGAGCGGCATGTCTACCACGGGCTTGATTTTCCCGAATTCATACATTTGCCGTTTGAAGGGTTTGGTTGCGTCTTTGGTGGTTTGGATGAGGAGACGAGCACCGGAGTGAGCTTCCGAGTCGGCTACTATATAATCTAGCAATTGCTTTATTATGTCGTCTAGGAGGAGAATTGATTTGTAGGTGTCGCCTAACCCAGTCTCCAATTGACGCACACGATTGCTCAGATCATTTTCTGTGATACTTGAAGTCGTAGCATCGTTCTTTTCTGCTTTTACCAAAGTTTCGGATTGCCGTTCTTTTGCCGTTGGGCAACCATCTGGGACTTTTTGGATAGATATAGCACCGGATTTGAATGTCGGCTGCTTAGAAATGGGGTCCGATTCAGCTAAAAGACTATCGGCATAAATCTTGAGATGAAAAAGTGAGGCATACTGAGCGTAAGCTCATTTGCGGCTCGTGTCCTTCCATCCTAAGTATCCCAATACCCGAAATGGGACGGAATAAAAGCCTGTCCTTGAGAAGTCTCGCCGACGTTGACCTTCATCTCAACCTCACCCCGCCAGCTAAACGCCCCAACTTAGTTGATTGAAGTAAATAAATTGAAGTAGATAATTAAACTGATAGTTTTACTACTAATTATTGTCCATGTAGCATAATAAATTATAAGTTAAGCATCCTTAACTGTAAAATTATACTCTTTCTCTTCCTTAGGGCATGGGTTGAAAACCATAGGTTTGTCAAAACAGGCCCAAACGATGTCAACAAACCGTGCTAGACCGCATCTACTGCCTTGACTGACTTTCCTCAAGCGAAACGCTGAGGTGCCTAGACACACACCCGTCCCCAGACTCCATGAAAGTAGAAGGGCTGGGTAGTGAGGTGCCAGGCACTCCTGTAGAGTCCAAACTCTGGTTGCCTAGGCTGTTTCCCCATCCAGGCCTATAAGTCATTGAAGTCCTCCTGTAAAAGGATCAGGCACTGCGTACAGCAGTTATATAAACGATGCATCTGTGAAATTTGAAAGAACTTGTCGTTGTCACTTATATGTACAATGTCAGGCTGATCTAGCTAGATGTATTCGGCCTGACTGATCATTCGCCAGCGAAGTGATCCGACTGGGTTTAATGATGCTGAGCACACAGCCCTGAGGACTTCAATTGAGATTAGATCGCATTTTCTGCTCCCTTAACAGAAAAGAGCCCAGTGGCACCGCCCGGCTCTCTGGTCTCTTTTGATTCAGCTGCGTTGCCTTTCTACGCGTATGAGATCGCAGTGTATCTGAAAATGGGTGATCCCATTCCCATTGGCTCTCCGTGTTGATGTAAAGGTGGATTAGAGAACTCCCATATTCTGAGCATATGTTCCTCTAGAAAGGAAACGCAGTTTATTAACCGAATGTAGCCATCTGTTCCGTAGGGACCAATATCAATAGGTTGTCCGTAGGACGTGCCCAACAAATAATGGTACTTCAAAGATAATTCGGACACCAAACTTGGCTGTTTCACTTGTCTCTACTGGACAGGCGGAAATACCACTTGGTTTCGTGATACTGGGGGTTGGAAAACGTGTCGGGTGGGTGCCGCAGAAGTTCGAGGCAAGTTGTCACACGGTTGATTCAAAGGAATGCAATGTGGACCCGCAGTTATATTGGCACATCGAAGAGATACATCAGAGAATATGGTCAATAATTGCTTATCATGTTTGAAATGCAATAAATATTCTCTTACCAGAAATTGCGTATATAAGAAAAAGGTGCGTTCAAGCTACAAATTGATTGTTGACAATACCGGCAGTCAGCAGATACCTTGGTTGCCTCGCTATTGACGTTCTGAGCGCCCTGCAGGCATAGCCACGTCACAAAAGTAGGCCTCCTACATATATCACACTCGCTTGCATGAATTGTGATGAACTTACGCTATGAAAATTGTCTTGCTGCAGCTTCCAGTGGTATTTCCATTGGCCACTGTTTGGGCTTCTCCAATCAACGACATTGCTTACGATGGGGGCCATCCTCCACCAAACTTTCCTTCAACCAAGAGAGAGTTTCGGGCTTGGCCGAGTGATGACAACTCCAGTCGATAACCCACCTTGCCATCGATTGAGCGGAGCAAAAACGCCGATTGGATAGGCATGTACAACTAAAAGGTCTATTCACGTATCTATCGTATGATCCGTATCGTCCATGATGAAAAAGTCATCTTCCAGTATATCTACGAGGATGACTGCGGCCTATAAGGTTAAGCTTTAGGCTGCGAACACAGATAGTGAATGACCCCCCCCCCCCCGATATCTTCCAATGTATGGGATGCCTGTCTTGCCGTTGCGGCTGAAGGCTAGAACATTCACCGCTACATCGGCCGCACTAGCGCCTATACTAGCGAGATAGATCAGCCAGCCATAAACCATCTACCGTTTCCTCTTTAAGGCCATAGACCTGGTTTTAAAACATGTTGGGCCGTGATGAACGCAACATCGCGTTAGGCATCTCTGCAGGAGGCGTTGTCTAGACCCTCGCATCAAACGTCTTGTGCAGTATTCAGCTTGGATTTTGATAGACGAGCAAGCCAAGGTCGATGTCTGCTGGAAACCTGAACACCCGGGTTAAACCTCCCGCGTTCAGCCCATGATGGGCGACGCATACAGATATGAACATTACCCGCCTCCATGAAGTGTATAAAGTCATATAGCTCCGCCATTCAAAAGTCATACTCCTTCTCGCCAGGCACAACTGATTACTTCATCTTTCCACATCAGTTTACGAATAGCGAATACCTTGTCAGAGATAGCTCGATCTTAGCACAAAATGAGCACAGAAACTGCTCCCCCATCCTACGAGTCCGTCGTGCAGGGCCTGATTGCGAAAACAGATGGCAAACAATTAACTGCTGACTAGCTTAATACCTATGCCGCATCACTGACTCCGGCTGAAAAGTCGACCATTGCGAATGCGACCCTTCCGGATCCAAAAAACCTTACTCCGGAAGAAGTTGCCAAATTTCACGAGAAGGTCCAGAAGGACTTGACTGATCCTGCAGCCCTTGAGACCTTCAAGGCTGCAGCGCGGGACGCCGTGAAAGCATATAAAGAACTTGATCAGAAGTTTGCGTCAATTTACACTCAACTTGCCAAGATCGATAGCGACAACAACTTGACCAGTACTGACCAGTACTGACCAGTTCCTTCCGAAATTCGAAGATATTCAGAACTCATGGCGTAAAGTGCTCAAGGACAGTCGCACCTTGGCTGCAGATGTTTCAGTATATGCAAAGGGCTTCGATGATACCATTATTCCGGTCGTTGCCGACCCGACCCTGGATGTCAAGTCAAAGCTGGCCGTCCTGGATGCTGCTAAGGAGGTTAGTGTATATACCTACCCATGTGTTAAAGGCGGAGAACTGACAGGGTGCATCAGAATACAGAAGATTATCATGGCCGGGCGGATGACATCAAGACCCGCCTGGAGAAAGTTGTTGATGATTTTCTGAAATTCACCGGCGAATTTGGTAAGTGGGGCCAAAAGACTGAGGGGGATATCAACAACCAGATCAAGACCGCCCAGAAACAACAGCAAGACCTCTTGGACCACCTGAGCAGTCTCCAGGGTCGATTGATCGGCTTTGGTGTCGGTGCTGGTATTGGCGTTGCCCTGATTATTGGCGGCTTCTTCGCCGGACCTTTGGCGCCTGTTTTCTGGGTAAGAATCTGTCTCCGACGATAACTTGATTGCGCTCTGACCCCTGATATCAGGTTGCTGGCGGCTTAATCACTGCTGCTTTTGGCATTGGTTTGATTGCCACCGGAATCGACTATTCCAGTGACTATCAATAAGACATGGGCTCTTTGGCAGTCTCGTTTGGGTCGTGTTAACCATCGGTACATCACAGACACCAAAGACGCTTTGGATGCGAAGAAAAAGGAGATTGACAGCTTGAATGCAAAGGTCACCTCCATCCAATCAGCCCGTACGACTCTCCAGGCTACCCTCACCGATGACGTTGCATACATGAAAGACCACATGAACGCGATTACAGGTGTTTGGGGTCATTTAATGGATGATACTGAGAAAATTAAAAAATGGATTGAGGCGGGAGCGTCACTTGAAAAGAGCGTGAGTCTGGTTTCACATCCTGCTCTTGGGCACGAATGGCACACATACACACGTGTGTGATTGTGAGACCTATGCTAACCTGAGGTACTACAGGATTCACTCCCTCCTGCCCTGAAAATTATTCTTGTTGGCAATAAATTGTCTCCCGCTATCGCTTTGTGTGAGTCTCTATCCGGCAACAATGGAAAGAATCTATTTATCATCGAGACATGTTCAAGTTAGTACCTAGCTAATCAGTCAAATAGATACCAAGATTGGCGAATACCTTTCCGAATATTCCAGTGGCATGATTGCCGCTAATATTCCCGAACCAAAGAAATAAATCCGGATAAAGTCGAGATATATTCTTTATTATATAGTATTCTCTACAGCTCAAGGCCTTGACTAGACACTTTTTATGCAAAAGGGTTACTGTTAAATAGCTAAATAAGGAACTTGGATAAATATTTTATTGTATTTAATTAACTGGCGCGCCAGATCCCAGGGAGTGATTAGCGTATAATAGTTCAAACATCATGATCTGCATCAAGACAATACATCTCTGGCGCGCAAAACGCATGAATAGCTAATGAAGAGCAAAGACCCTGCACTTAAATTGCGGATAAGCACGCATCAAAGGACTAAATTGATAAACGTAGCACTGCCCTACAAGTAAACAATGCTGAGTCGGAAAAGACTGAGCAGCTTGCCCTCAAACAACCGTCGATTTCAAATAGTCATTATAATTCATGTCTCTAACTGTCCCCATCGGTCTTTTGGGATAATTTGAGATATTGGTTTGCTCAAAGGCTCTTGCAATCAGGTTATTGAGGTGGTCAACATCATTCACTTCTTTCGGCCGTAGCACCGCATACTTGTGGCACTGAGTAAGCTTAGCCATTATGTCGCCTTCTTGCGACTCTTCTGAGATGAGGGCACAGTACTCTCTTGAGGTGATGGCAAGTCTCTTGCCAGATAACAGACTTGTTTCGAGATCCATGACGTGATGGATGAGGACATCATCGATGCCTTGGACATCGCCTCGGGAGGACTCTTGAGTATTGACCGCATCGACCCAGGTCTTGAAGGTCTTCTGAATAGTGTCTGTCTCTGTTCATCATATTTGGTCCCTGCTCTTTTGAAAGAGTAAGATTTCCGCTTCGTCTTTGCTAAGCGATCTATGACGACAGGTCAGTCCACAAATGTCATATAATCCCAAGATAGAGCTGTGTTTACCTTATATCTTGGAGTAGCTCCAGGGCTACAGTATTGGACCCCTGTTGAGCCTTATCTTCGGCGAAATAGCTTGAGAATGCATGACTTGTCGTCTTGATCCTGTCCACCTCGAACCCGCAGATGCTTAGGACTGGTGGTGCGGATAACAATACGTGACGAGTGCCTCTAAAGTCGAAACGGAAGATGTCAACATCATCACCGCCAAGAACCTCTTCCATTTGGTGTGTAATCTCCCAAGGCACCTGCGGCCTAGACCAACGAGGACACCAGGACGGAATTCCAGAGACCGTAGTAGAAGAAGGGTTCATAGCATGCGAGAGAAGGCTCTCGATACCTGCAGCATCCAAGAAATACCGAGCAGCATCAAGCGACACGCGCGCAAGGTCTCTATCGTAGTCGACCTTCATAAACCTATCACACCTATACTGATCCGAAACAACACCCAAGTGACCGAATACGATATCACGCTGATCAGTGGCTTTGATTCCTCTCCGACATGCAAGAAGTGTAGATAATGGTGTCTCAAACGCACTGTATCGCCTACTGTTCATGTCCTCCAAGGGAGTTGCGATTCGAGGATGGCGCTGTTGAGTGATACTACCGGAGAGCGTATCAAGTAACATGGCCGCGACCACATTCTTGGTATCGACGGCGTTGCAGAAATGGTGCCGCCTGATTCGCAGGTCATCACATTGAACCCAGACATCCGTGGAAAGCACAAGCTCCTGGAAAACCCAGGCTCTGCGGAACCATGGCCTTGATGGTAGATCACGTCGCATACCGTCAATCTCATCCGCTGCCAATGAAAGCCGCCCAAGGGCCGACGTGTTCCCATACATCGCTGACTGGCTTTGAGTCTTGAGACTAATGAACAACTTCTCAAATCCCCAGGGCGACTTTCCAAGATGAATTATGGTATGATGCGCAGTAGAATAGATCCTGTCCATGAGGGCGACTTGCACACCCTTTCCAGCATTATTTCACTGATCGACGCACAAAGCATCTTCCCATATCCGATAAACTCGACTCTTGTCGCGCATGTCCCGGAGAGCAGCGTCCAGGCTGGCAGTGATCTCCTTGGCGCTGCCATCGAGGTGTATCATGCCCTTCTGGCTTGCATCGCCCCAGACGTAGGATAAAGCGGTGTATGGTTCGATCAGGTCATGGCCAAAATCTGAGAGTGTAGCGTGATGTAACGAGCCCTCGAGATCTGCAATGTGGCGGGGACTTGGCTCCAGATGAAGAAGTCGGAAAGAATCTCGGTGCTCGAGAGGGTTGTACCGAAACATGTTGGAAGACACCATGGAAAGATTACGGGCACATTCGAACAGACGTACCAGGGCAATAAGAAACTTTCAATAACGAAGTCGCGGAATCGTAAAGGCTGCAGATGCTGATGCTGATGCCGTCAGCCTCTCTCAGCCTAACGAGTTGGCGCATATACAGCGAACCATGTTCGAGTCTCATTTGGACGCGATGTATAATTAAACATCAGTTGACAAGACACGGATCCATTCTTTTGTCTAAGCTATTAAGCATCAACTCGCGGCTTTTACCCCTTCAAGCCTTTTATTTAGGTATAGATCTGTCAATAGCTAAGTATTGCCATTGCTCTCATTTTGACAAACTCATCAATCAACGTAGATTGGAGATCCGTTTGGACAGGTTATAGCTTCCGATAAATAACTTTCCGAAATATTTTGACCTACTATCATAACTTATGGCATGGCCCAATCTTGATTTCAAGGTCTCCATAGTCATTCAACGGCCACTGATCAGTTTCAATCCACACATCGCAACCAGGCACCACCCCATCAAGAGGCGAAAAAACCCTTACGAGCCTAGCCAGCCCTTTCTTAAACAAGTGTCCCGTTTCATCACCGTAACGTTTCAACAAATTTTCGCGGACAAGCTTTCCTCTCTCACGGTGGTCCATCCGCTTGATCTGCCTCACCATCGTAGAATTATCCTCATGAATTTCATCTAGTTTCTCAATTGCAGTTGAATGGTTATCCCAGTCCGATCTTTCGCTTGTAACGTAAGCTCGCCCTTCACCGAGTAGAACTGCCCAGAAGTCCTGACTAGGCAGCTTTGCCCGTTCAAAACAAGCTGGGTAACAGTAATCATGGGAGCCCCATTGTAGCCCGGTCGCAAGCACAAATGAGACGACGTGTTGAGGGCGAATTTGTAGCTCAAAATCAATGACCCATGTAAGTGTCCCATCTTCGTGGGAGGCGGAACCTGGGTGACATTCAAAGGAAGGTATATATTCTTTAGTGTTTCGGCCGTTCACAGACTTGAGAACCTTCCTGACTTCTTCGTTCCAATGAATTTTGAATACAGGCTTTTGATAATGACCCATCCTGCGAGCTTCCTGGATTCGGATGGACTTTCTGATGGAGATAGTCTTTCGCCCCAACTCTTCTCGCGCTTCTTTTTCCTCCCAATAAATATTGTGAGAGTGGTGATCGTCATAGTAGTCATCTTTGTGAAGCAGTGCTTTGCTTGGTGGCAACTTGATTAGTTCGTAGGGCTTGAATCGAAAGTGAGTGATACTTCGGCTGGAGCCCACCAAAAGGATTCCCAGAGAATTATCCTCATCATCAGGGTCTGTTACACCCAGGTCTAGTATGCAATCCACACCGTGCCCAATGCCTGCTGGAAAGTCTTCCCGTCCAAGGACTCGACCGTCCAGCTTAACATTTTTGCTGGCGACTTCCATGCCAGATTCAAAATTACTCAGCTCAATTTGAATATTGAGCCAATGAGCGAACTCAGCAGGTGAATTCGCAAAGCACCCTCGAATTACACCAATACCGTACGACACAGAGTCTTGTTTCCAAGCAAAAAGGCTGAGATCGTCGTGGTTTTTTACAATTTCTTCCTGTAGCCGCAAAAAAGACTTTGAACCTTCTCCGTAGAGAAGAGGCATGTTGACATCGAAAATCCCTAGAAGACAATAGGCAATGTCTTCAATCCGGGTCGTTTCTCTACTCGCTGCCCAAGACATTCTTTGCGCAACCGGGATGGTAGCGATATTCGTGATGTATTCCAGTACTAGACTCGGTATGCCTGTCAGATTTTCCAGGATCTTTATGAATCGCAAGTCTGACCCTCGAGTTCTTGATCCGATGCGAATCCAATTTTGGTCGACAAACACAACTTGGCTGGGAGCAATCAACTCTTGAAGAGTCCAGCCTCTCGTAAACCATCGACAGGCCCTCATTGCATCTTCGAGTTTAGAAAAGGCTGCATCTGCCCATTGCTGGCCCTCATCTGACTCGGGCATGACAGTGTCAACCAGCGTGCAAGGGAACACCAGGTCGGAGAGATAAACATAGCATACTGAAGACTGTTGATACCACGCAAACATTGAGTTTATAGCCTCGCTAAGCTCAGCGCTGCTCCTTTTATCGATACAGCATGTATCAATCCAGGTGTAAGAGAAATTGGCTTGACGGGATGCTTCACAGGTCATTTCTATCTTTTTCCAGCCTGCCTTGCTTCGTGCGCGAGGGAGGCTCTCCATGTCTTGGAAAAGAACTTCGTCTCCTTCCCATGTGTGCGATAGAATAGAGTAGTGAGACGGTGGATTAACGAAGTTCTCCAGTTTGTATGTCTTGGTATTAATGAGCCACATGATTCTTAGGCTGTTAAGAAAATAGAAGGATATCGCCTGATTAGAGATATGCACGAGCCTGAACCAGCTACCCGGTGAAGTCAATGGAAGTTGGGGAATCTTTACAAAAACCTCAAATGGGGCAGGTCATTGAGGAAATAAGAGTAAAAGCTCTTTATTCTAGAATAAGATTCAGGCGGGGGTTTTAGTACTCTTTCAGCTCCTAGACCCTTGCACACCTGTTGACCGCCCCTCGCAAAACAAGAAAACACCGGACCTTAATATAGGGTGTCAAAATAAACTTAGGAAAACCCCGTCTAAGCTTAGCCTAGATTTGCCTAAAGGTTTTTATCGCTTAGGGTTAAGTTCCTGTGTTTTCTTTCCTCCCCTGGCCGCCTGCTTCAAAGGTCCCGGCCAATGACTATCCACCATGAAGCGCTCAGACCATTGCTGCTAGAATGCCTTAGGTAGTCTTAGCCTCTTCCGTCTGACTACGGCGAGTCATGGGGGCGTTCTTATCTTGAGGTGCAGCTGAGCAACGTTGGCACGAAACATCGAATCGGAGGCCAGCCTTGACTGTACTAAAGCAGCCACAGTTGCACTATCAGTACTGTACTGCGATGATACACATTCACAGGCGTAAGCGAAACGATCATTGGGCTTTCCCAACCCCTCAGGCAGCCAAGTCTCCGAGGCTGACTGCAAGGTAAAATGAAGAACTTCCGCGCGCGAGCAAAGTCCCAACTCACCACGCCCACCAAGTCAGATCTTCACTTTTAAGCTCCTGATACTGCCTTAGATGTCCTTCGTCTGCATCCAATTTCCACGACACCGGCAATATCGTTCACATCATCCTCTGCACCTGCCATGGAAAAAGGCCTATTCTCTCCGTCGCCGACAGGTACACGAAGTGTTCGGGTTTGGACAAACATAAGCGATCCCGAAATACCAAAAGGGTATGGAGAAGTGCTGGGGAGTCATGGCATGAGTCCGCTGAGTACACCTGATGACATAGGCAGGCTATACGGTCTGGCTGCCCAGGCGAATCGTCCCTTGATACTGTACGTCGGAGGTCAACTTTCTCCCCCTGTTGCAGCATTAGGAGGCCTCTAACGAATGCTCCCTATCTTGTAGCAATATTGTCTTGCGCAGCCATGAATATGATCACGACTTTGAAAAACAGCTGCTGGGTTGCTTTCCTAACTTTCCCATCCACCTTTTAGCGGATATTTATGAATCGAGCACTTGGGGGCGAGGTACCGTCATTCTCCCGAACACCACCGATGAGAGATGTGAGTACGAGTAGCTATAAGGCCGTTTTAACTGGACCATGTATTAAAGCTGATGCTATCGTCATTCTAGCCGTGGCCTTTCTTGCCAATTATCCACAAGTTCGAGAAGCAAGCCGTAGCCATAGTGATCCCAAAGACGAGATCACTCCCGCACAGCTTAACTTCGTTCCCATTCTCTGCTGGTGCTCATCTGTAGAACAACCAGTAGTAGAAAACCAGCAAAGTACTGGAAAGGTTGCTATTGTCGTGACGATCAGCTTCCACGAGTGCGTACCAGAGAAGATGGGCGAGTTCTGGACCATGGAGCGACGACAAGATCGTCTCGCCAAGTATGAGCAATGGGCGTTCCTTGACCTTGCTGCTACCTTCTCAGGATGGCCAACCATCTGGACCAATGCGCGGCGCGAACTCGCCCAGCGGCATGCTTCTATGTACTCGAGTGCCAATGCTGTCGCTGACCTTGGCACGACACGCATCATCCATCAAGACATGGCTAACGTCATCGCTCTCCGCGAAGACTTGCGTTTGTTCATTGCAGCTTATGCAAAGTACAGCCAGATACTGCGGAGAATGTTCCCGAATAACAAGATGGCCCGTATCAACAAAATGCGAACCCTCACGGGCAGGAGGCGAAAAGAAGGGCAGCCCATGGACGACGACGAATTGAAGGAGAGAACGGAGTTGGTCGAGCTTCTCGCCGAGTTGGAGAATCGGCTGCAGGACTCCCAGCAGAATCTCGAACATCAGCTCGAGACTTCAGAGGTCATCCTCCGTCAACTGGAAAATCTCCTGAGTCTGGTAGGTTGCGTGGTTGCCATCCTGACAAGAAGAGGCCTTACTTGGTCACAGACGGCTGATCTCAATACTCATCTACAACAGGCTTTTAACACTCAAGCTATTGCACAGGGCCAAGCAACGGCAATGCTAAACGTCCTGGCAACTATCTTCCTTCCTCTATCTTTCGTGGCAGTAGGTAGGCTCTATCCGCTACGTTAGCAACTTTCTAATCGATCTCAGAGTGTCTTTGGTATGACAAAATTTGAAGTTTCCGCAGTGTGGTATCCGCCAGCGGCCACTATCGTCCTTTTCCTTGTTGGTGGAGCAATATTGCTCCTTCGATGGCTGGGTGTGGATATGAACGCAATTCGAGCCCCTGCGAAGCCGGTGTCGACACTAATATCGAAGCCACAAATTCCGACGTTTCGACTGTTGAATACCGGGCATGAAGCAGATAATCAGGGTATATGTGCTGAAACGCAAGAACAGCGTAGCTTAGATCCCCAGCAGCCAGAGGCTCTCGGCAAACTAAGGCATCTTCCGATGGACGGAGATCTAGAGGAACGCCCCTCTGATGATGCTAAGGAGCCTGGCAAAACAGACAAGAATGTCCGGTTACAACCGGATCCCGAGTCCCACATGGAAAATTTCGAGGACTCTGTTGCTAGTATACCAGATATGTTGGACGGCGCAACCCCTATGACGCTTTCGTATTACCCGCTCGCGCCCAAAGCCACCGTACTTAAGACCCGCTTGACAAAAGGCGAAACTGAGCTCCTCGAAACAGAGTTCCAGAAAACCCCAAAGCCAAGTTATCAAAGGAAAAGCGAAATCGCGGATCTTCTGCAGGTGGAGAAGTCGAGAATAAACGTGAGTCTCTAGCTATCTGAGAGCTGCCCGCATTTAATGGAACGCTAACTATCATAAAGAACTGGTTTCAGAACAGGAGAGTCAAGGAGAAACAAATTCAGCGGACTAGAATGCTGGAGACACAGCCGGTTGTAGAATGGTCTAACGAAAATAGACAACACGGTGGACAAATGGCCCATAATACCCAAGCTCCAAATATTTCCTCGTATTCTGGGGAGACCCAGAAAGTTGTACAGCAGTTCCGCACTCCGCAAGATTATAGGGTCGCCGGTGGCGGTGTTCCACAGTTGGCAGCAAACGCCGCACGTCAGCTTGAACAGTGAGTCCAATCTCTCTTATCGCATCTCATCCATGGGATGTACAATTTGGAAATCTTTTAATATGATAGTTGTAGCACCAATGGTTCCGCAAACTGATGTACGTAGGTTTCACAGTTTCCAAGCTCAGACACCGAACATCAGCCCATCGGCGAACGTCATTCGTCTACCAGCAAGACATTCGAGTCATGTTCTAGCCGACTACCAGAATCAACTGATGATTCTGGAGGAGCAAAATAAAAAACGCTTGCTGATGGCTCGCTTTGAGCGGGATGTAGACTCTGGAGAAGGTTCAAGGGATGCGGGCAAAAGCAAATTCTCAAATGTCGACGGCCACCCTATACGCCAGATGGAACAGGGAGTTGAAGGGGCACCATCGTGCCAGCCAGCCAATCGATTAGCTGGTGCTGGCATAGTACCAGCAGCGGTTAGGGATGTGTAAGTCCGGGAGAGAAGACAGAGTTGTTAGACTAGGGCGGCGGGAAGAAGCGAGGATTGGAAAGAGTAAAGAACACTACCTGTGATGAAAAGTACGTTATACTATTAGCTGCTTTATTCCATCGCTGTAACTTGTGTAGCTGCTACAACCTGGGCGTCTCTATATAGATTAATAATTTCTTAAACCGTTCTATATAAACTTTACTTCCCTACTAGATTAGACTAGGACTTAGATACCTATGCCAGAGTTATTCTTATAATAAGTAACTATTACTATTTTATTTTAAGTATATATATTTTTATTATCTTTATTCTAGTCTGTTTAGCTTTTTATTACTATATAAAGAATAGTTTCCCTAAGCTAACTTTCCCAGGGTCCGTTGTAATGATACAAATGCACAATGTCCAATTTCCATTAATACGAGCCTTGACACGTAATCCTAGTGACGGAAATGACACCCCGACCTTAGGGTCCGTCTTTCTAAGTTTTGCCATTTGATGTTTTTCACCCGTAAGGGTAAATGGTCAGTTTTAACTTTGGCGACTGGGTCGGTTCTGATACAACTCTGGGAAAGGCGGTAAGCTCGGGTAGGGAACAGTATTTATACCTCGGTGTCCCCCATCACATCGATCCAGTCTCAACGTAAAAGAAACCATATACGATAGTTCACCAGTCCTTGCCACCTAAACTTAGCCACCTCACTATGCGGCCATCCGGTATCTTCGTTATGGCGACAGCCTTTATTTCTGTCTCTGCTAAGGATTGCAAGCCAGCATCTGCCATTTGCGTAAGTACGCACAGGATTTCATCTGGAGATGCTCTAGCTTACAGGGTATACAAGTCTCCTTTTTCACTCTGCGCCAGTATGCCTGCTGGTGGTCAAGTATGCGGTACACAGGCAACAGCTTCTGATTGTACATCAACGCAGGACCAGGGCTCTGATTCTGGAACTGTTTCCGTAAGTCTGATAAGTCTTGAACGTTAGGCATAAGTTAACACTCAATAGTGCCAATGCTGTAAATAGAGAGTACGATATACATAAAGTACATTAGTGAGGCCGATAGTTATATAATACAAGCCACCTGCTAAAATACCTTAAGCATTATTAAACTTAAATTATTAATTTATATGTTTTATTTCTGTATTAATTATTTAATAAAGATAATAAATATCTATTTAAGTAATTTATTTTATAAATCTATTACTGCCTAGATAGGTCTTACTAAGTCTTTGCGGTATATCTATAATAAATACCTATTAATAATATCCTTTTTATATATATCTATTACTATGTATTTACCCCGCATAAGGAAAAGTCAGCACAGAGCTAATCTTCCACCCAGCAGGTAGTTAGAGGGTGCAATGCAGTCATCTGGCGACCGTGTGATAGGAGGGCGCATGCCGAGTGGACGTAGAACCTACGGAGCAAAGTCCCCTTAAGCACTATTTATTAAAAGGCTTTGTGGCGCGCTGTACAGTTCTGTTATATCTTGGCGTTTTACACCGTCCACCATGGCTCCCCAACACTTGACGCAGGCACAGGTGTCTTGCCACACACATGCCACCGATGCCTGGATTATCATCAATGGAGATGTCTGGGACGTTACTGGCTTTGCTGAAATGCACCCAGGAGGTGGAGATGTCATCGAGGAGCACTACGGAAAAGACGCTTCTGAAGTTTACAATTCCGTCCACGGCCAAAAGCTGGCAATGGGGTATTTTGGAGCCAGTAAACTAATGGGAAGAATCCCAGAATTGGCACCAACTCTGGATCAGCAGTCTTTGGAAAACCCCAAGGCCGTAAAAAGTCTTCCACCTCTTGAATCCATCATCAACCTACAAGACTTTGAAGATGCTGCGAGATCTTGCCTAAACGAACGATCCTGGGTATACGTTTCCGGCGCCTCCAATGACTGCTACACAGCGTCCAAGAATGCTGAGATATATCAGTCAGTCTTTTTACGACCGCGAGTCTGTAAACCTATCAGCCAGGTTGATACAAGCACAGTAATACTGGGTCACCGCTTTGACGTCCCCATATTCAACGCTCCTGCGTCCTTGGCTATGCTGACGCACCCGTCGGCCGAGGTTGGGTTGGCAAAAGGGCTTTCAGCGTCTGGAAGCACTATTATAATGCCTACACTTGCCTCGTATTCGCTGGGCGAGGTCGTCGAGGCTCTGCCCCAGAACCATCCCTTCTTTTTCCAATTATACGTTCCCCGAGATCCTACAGCATTGGCTAAGCTCTTGGGTGAGATTCGTCGTGCTTCACCAAAGGCTGTTATGATAACTGTGGATCTGCCCGTTTTTAGTAAGCGGGAGGCCAACGAGCGTTATGAGATGAAAACAGCTAAGGAAAAGGGCCAGCCAGAGGACAAGAAACAGAACAAGCAATCTCGTGCCGCAAGCGCCGCAATCAATCCAGACGTAACGTGGACACAGATCAAAAGCATCGAGGGACAGTTGGGAATACCCATATTTGTAAAAGGGATCCAGTGTGCCGAAGACGCTATGAAAGCCTTCGAAAGTGGCTGTGAAGGAATTTACATATCGAATCACGGTGGGCGCGGTGTCGACACATCGCAACCGGCGCTTCTGACTCTGGCTGAGATCAACATCAAATATCCACAGCTCTTGTCTCAAATGAGTGTTTTTATTGATGGAGGTATCCGTAGAGGTACAGATGTTTTCAAAGCTATCTGTCTCGGCGCCCATGGTGTCTGTCTTGGCCGACCTTTTTTCTATGCTCTGATGTACGGAGAAGATGGAGTGCGGCATCTGATGAACAGTGAGTAAGAAAAATCAAGTGATAGCTGACTGAAGCTAACTAGTTCTCACCAGTCTTGCGAGATGAGCTGGAAAATGCCATGCAGTTGTGTGGAATTCAGCGTTTAAGTGAGGCTCATCCGGGGTTACTGAATACCAAGGCCCTCGTGAACATGGCTGATACGGGCGAGTTACTCAGGATGGGGAGCAAACTGTAAGCTGACCAAGTATAATTTATCTACGCATTTCAGTTACAAATAGTCGAAATCCATCTACATAACGACTAAGGTGCGTGATGTAAGCATCAGCCGTCAAGTCTATTAACTCAAAATAAGACTCTCACAGATGATTTGTGCTTGCGATACGATAGCAGTACCACCGTATAAAACACCAGTTATACAATACCACTTGTCCTGGTGCAGAGAGCGAGATTGCAGCCCTCAGATGCTACCAAAGCAAAATACATGTAAAACTGCGACCACGCCTCGAACCGTATGGAAGAACAAGATATCCTCAACAAAAAAACCCGTTTCAGTTTTAAGGATTCTTTCCCAATGCACTCTCAAAAAAGGCAGTCTCGTATTCCAGGGCCTTACGGAATAGCCCATTGGCAACAGCAAAGGTCTCAGTGTTGTTGTTGGCGCTCAGAACTTCTTGCAGCTCAACTACTCGCAGTTAGTCAGGTGCTCACCAAAGCGGGCCAGTCGCATCTCACCGGATAGTTTAGCTCCATAGCTCCATTCAAGATTCGGGGTAAGCCACTCGTCGACGAATTTTGTCCCTTGATAATATCAGCTGATGTTCTTTCCTGAAGTGCAGCTCTTGTACAGACCTCTGACTGTGTTAGTAGACTGATTTAGCTGATATGCAATCTCAGCCCATCCCTGAATGCGTCAGTATAAGTTTACAGCACTGTCATAGGCTTCTCACATAGATACAGGGGAGTCTTGATATGCTCCAGAGATACCAGCCGAGATTTGTATTGCCTCCAAGCCAATCGACATATTCTCGTAGAACGGGCTCGAGCTTGGCGTTCTTGACGACGGCGCTGCTCACATTGAGATGATCAGGACTTGTAAGATCCTGGCGAAAGCTGCTTGCGTATTCGAGATCCCCAGTCATATCCAGAACTGTTTCGTTGATGGCAGATGTCTGCTCAGCGGCAGAATCATCCGGGTCCAAGGATTTCAAGAGATACGCCTTGTGAGGGACAGTCAAGGTAAGATAGTAATAATCTTGCTGCAAGAGATTCAGTAAATGCAGATTAATCGGCATCGTAGAAACAGACTATGAAATAATACTGCAGTGACTCTAGAGTCCCCTGAGAGGTTTGCGCCGCTTGGGCAGCGGTGAAGGCATTGTTAAGAAACTTTGTCACGAGATCACAGTTTTGTGTCCAGAGCTGGTCGACGAGAGTTCTTGTAGGCGAGTAAGTATTCTGAATACCCAACTAAAGCAAAGCACGGGGGTATACTGACCCATCCTGAACTGTAGGGTTATGGCGAGGACACTCGACAGGCGTGACGATCGGCTCAGGCGTGGCTGGGGCATGTGGCAGTGCTGCAGCCGAAATCGCCAGAGCGGGGAGGAGGAGAAGGATCCGGCTCAAGCTGAGCGACATCTTGATCAACGGTCCAATAAACAAAAGTGAAACTGATGACTTCTTTTACGAGTAATAAAACGCAAGGGAACCATAAGGACACTGGAAGGTCCTTATATAAGTAAATTGGCAGTTGATGAGGGATCTCTTCTTGGTTCTCGGATATTACTGCTCCATTCGTGATATTACCATGTCTCACAAACCTGCAGATGTGTTACACGGCATTTCAGCTCCAGAGTAACGTGTGCTCAGCCGCAAATCTCTGCACCACCAACTTTTATTTTCTTAGTCTTAGTGTGAGGTGTCTTTTCATTCATCAATTCCCGTCATCCCGTGTTTTCTTGTTCTAGTCGTCAACGTAGCTAATGTCCTTGTTTTTGCTTCAGATAGAGATCCGTTGAGAATGATTATTTACGTCCGGAGCACTAGAACAAAGGTGAGGTTGAAGTCGTATGTGATTGTGATTGTGAATAGAACATGCAGCTTGGATAATTCCTGATTTGGCAGGTCGATCTTTAGGTAAGCCAATACCAAGACCTTGCCACCCTTGGCAGAATCAAAATCCCCAATCATTGACAAATAAATTGGCATTCATCAGTCCACCGAGAACAGCTGAACGCTTCTCTTTCTTCACGTGCGGAATCGACCCTAGTCTGCGTAACTAAGCTAGGAAGCTATGCAAAGCTAGAGCCAGTTTGATAAGAGGAGGCGTTAAACCGGACGTTTACTTGGCACAATATCTATATTTATAGTTGGCGGAAGGATTCTTGACGGGGAGAGGTCTCGTGACAAAAGTCGTCGATCTTTAGGTGTTCCATACAGGTAAACTTAGGATACTTTATGCTGCTTGATGGTAAATTTGGTAGATTATTTTTCTATAATATCCAACTTCTGAGCTAGATATATATTATTTACAGTTAAGCTTGGGCTAAGAGCTTAAATCAACACAGAGAACTTCGTTCTTAGCTTTAATATCTCGGCAAGAATTCTGGGGATAGCCTACTACCCTGTTCGCATTTTCCTCGCGGAGGTGAGCCTCTACATTCATTTAACCAAAGTCTTTTCTAGGTACTATTAGTACACTCTCCGGGATCTAAGGACCGTATTGCATGAAAATGACATTGTCGGCCTCCAATGCTGTCGTTGTACTAAGCCCAGTAAGCAAAGTTGGTTTCAATTAACGCTTCTTAGGGCGTGAGATTGATAAAGAACCATAGGTGGTTCGGGAATACACTGAATATTTAGGACACTATCCACAAGATTATGCTCAATTGCTTCAGCAAGTGACCATAGTTGCTATATCCAAATTTAACTCGATCTTAGAAGCAGTTGGTGTCAGCCTGTCAGGCGCTATTCTATGTCGCGGAATTCATACCATTGGCTTGAGCTTTAAGCTCTTTCAGGATGTCTGATAGATTCTTGCTGGGTGAAAGGCTTGTGTATTACCTAAGAAATTAAAATAGAGACGTGCGTTCATTTCTACAACAAGAATCAGTCACCCAGTGGAGCAAAGTCTGAGAGACAACAAAACATAGGCGGATTTTGGACTCATACTTAAATGTACAAGAACCCTTCCACTACTCGTGAACTGCTCCTCCACTATGAGTAAATGCGACGGAATGCCTTATGTAATTATTCTCCTCAATGCTACCCAGAAGACGCTCATCAAAATATTCTTTGAATTGGAATCATCACCTTTCCCTTAGTAATTACCTATATCTCTCAAACACTTTAAACTATGGCATCATTCACCCTACGCGGTATCCGAAGCATCAGCGCCCTGCCCAAGAGGGCCAATTGGGCTCCAGCTACCATGCGGCCCCCTAGCACAGCCCATAGCGCGTACTCAAGAGCAGCCTCGTCTGCAATTAGGATCAACTGGTACTATGAACGCCCCCCAACCGTGGGAATCATGGACTGACGTTGCAATAACTCCAAACTTCAAGGCCCTCACTACTCTTTGAGAGATTTACTTTCACAAGTTCATCGACAATAGCGAGACCATTCTGTTCTATCACCTCGCAGGCTTCACTCCAGTCTGTACCACTGAGCTCGGTACCTTTGCGAGGCTGAAACCGGAATTTCACAACAGAGGAGTCAAGATGATTGGGCCGGTAAGTCGCCTTCCTCTACGACATGATCAGCCAAGAAGACCTCGACAACATCGCAGAGAAGGGCATCGCCGCTCAGTTTTCGTCATCGACCCTTCCAAGAAGATTGGACTTACGATCATGTATCCTCCTTCAATTGGTCGCAAATCGGCTGAGTTTCTGCATGTGATTGATTCTCTGCAAGCTGGAGATAAGAAGGGCGTCGCTACGCCGATTGATTGGCACGTCGGCGATGATGTTATTGTTCTCTCTTCTGTTTCGACGGAGGATGCGAAGAAGAAGTTTGGTAATGTTAGGGAGGTTAAGACTTACTTGAGATTCACCAAGGCCTAGGTTCCTAGTTTAGTGGCATACTCATAATTAACGAAGAGTCATAAAACTTATGAAACAAGCGGCGCTGTTATGAACAGCCAGTTTGTGGGGATGAAATGTCGACTATGGCCGTGTAGCGTTTACAACGGTGCACAAAATTCCAATAACGGTTTCATCTCGTTACACATGATTCATGACTATAATGATCTACGTTGAACAAAGACTGCTTGTTTGTCTCACCTGGTGGCTGGCCTCGTTCTTCAGTGCGGGGGACATGTCCCAACATGTCTATTGCGTCATGGACCTAGCTCTACTGAAGTCGGCATTGAAATCACTTTTCAATGATGCCAACATGCTGCGAAGCAATTGGACTATTGAAATGCCATTTGTACAATTTTTATCCTTTGTCCTCCATTCCAGCTATGGACGACCAACCTGAGCATCTCATTATACAGAGCCATCGTCGTGTTACACGGTCCATGGTCAAGAACGATGTGAGTGACACAAAAGTCATCAAGTATGAGAAACGCAAGACAGTGCCACGAAAAGTACCCCCAGGAGTCGTACTATCGGCATCTAGAATCCCTCCAATCTCGAAGAAGCGTTTCGGTCTGATCCAAGAAACCGTCGGAACAGATCTATACCAACTCCTCGTCGCAGCCGTCCTCTGGAATCGTACTCGAGGTTCCCAAGCCCGTCCTGTGTTTCAAAAGCTCATATCTCAGTACCCAACACCAACTCACCTCGCAGAAGCAAGTTTCTCTGACCTTGCAGATCTCATCCGTCCAATAGGACTCTACAACTCCCGTGCCGCTCGGTTCATCGCCTTCGCCAAAACATGGCTTGACAAACCACCCCATAAATCAAGGCGGTACAGAAAGCTGCATTATCCCCTGCAGGGCGATGGCTTGGGCATTGGCAGGGATGAGGTCTTGGATGAGGATGATGTGAGACAGGGCTGGGAAGTGGCGCATTTGCCGTCCCTTGGTCCGTACGCGATCGATAGCTATCGGATCTTTCATCGAGACATACTGAGGGGTTCAGCCGATGATTGGAATGGGTTGAATGCAGTGCGGGGGTTTGAGCCTGAGTGGAAAAGGGTTGTGCCACTTGATAAAGAGTTGAGAGCGTATTTGCGGTGGATGTGGCTTAAAGAGGGCTGGATATGGGATCCTGAAACTGGGGATAAAATTAAAGCTTCTGAGGAAAGGATGGCAAGAGAGCGGGACCGATCGAGGAGTTTGTCTCCAGAGGGGTTTAGAGTACGAAAGCATTGAGCCCTGCAAGTCTTGTCTTTCGATAACCGAAAAGGATCGGGCCTCGAGTAGTGGTCCGTCGTGTCTCAGACACCCTTCAGCTCCAATCCCTGAAGATGGCTATCTCGAGTCTGAACCATGAGCCTTCTTGCATTAGCCTTCTTCTCTCGCCTCACAGAGCTATTCAGCTGAGCGAAAGTCCCCGACCCACATAGAGTTATGTCATAGATTCAAGATCATCCCTGCATAAGAGCTGATCTCTTACGACTGCACTACCGGATAGAGGTCCTTGCATAACGGCAGTGGAAGTGAGACACGGCATACAAATTCCTCTTGTTTGTCCGACTATCCGGAGAAACAACGTAGCTGGTATCACTCTTGCCATTGTGTGCGGGACCTTCCAGTCACGCTTTGACTCACGACTTGGATGGGGAGTTTAGTAAGACAATGGGTCTTGAATAATAATTCTGCGACGGGGCATGAGCAGTCTGGATACCCCAACTTCAGATGCTCCGAAAGCCTCCGATGCAAGCGGCTGTATCGAGACACTTCGCTTGAGTTCTTATAACAGTGCATGACTGATCAAATACGAATCCCGCGTTGTGCGACATGTCCAGTGAACGATGTGGCATCATGATCGTCCTGCTTGCAAATATTGAGACAGATCCAATATTCACTTATAGCTACGATCCTCTAGCGCCTTCAAAGAGATTACAGAGGCATAGAGACGATTTGCCCGTCTAAGCCCAAGTCTCTTTTCATACTAATGCCCATGTGCCCAACCTGTCTTCTCAAATGCGCTTAGACTGTTCTTTACGGCCGTCATAAAGATGACTCATCAAACAGCAAACGATTAAATTCAATATTATCATAAAGTAGCCAATCTCTATTAAACAAGATGGAACACCCATGTCTCACGGTGACTTCCGCCCTTGAGACACTACGTACCTGGTAGGTCTCAATTCAGCAAGCACCACGGTCATCCATCTGCGCCATCCGACGAGACCAAAGGCAGCAAGGCTATCGGAAGGTCATCCAAAGTCAGACCGGCCCGTCGATCGCTCGTATCCATGTCTTACAACAAGGATCAAGCCGCTCCCCTCCCGTACCGTCGTGCTTAGCAAACCACCACTTCTATCCTCCTTGCATAAAATCAACGCAGGGAGAATCAATCCTTAGAACAGACTGTAAGACATACGGACCATCGGTAAGTAAATCTAGGATGGTTCAGACATGGCTAGTTCAGAGTATGTGAATAGACTTGATGAGTATGATGATGGTTGAGACTTGGGTGAAAGGGAAATCTATAAAGCACGAGGGTCTATTCACCAGTTTTCTCATCTCATCAACCTCAACAGCTTCTCTTTCACAATACACTACACTACCTTACTACACTTTCAACCTTCCAAAATGAAGTTCTCCATCGCTTCCACTCTCCTCCTTGCCAACGGCATCGCTGCCATGCCTTGGTCTTCCCTCAGCGCTAAGCAGTCCAACGGAGAGGAGATCACGTACGCCCCATCCTACTCAGCTCCACAGCCCGATACTAACCATCGCCGTAAAGCCTCCGCATCCAGGTCTCCCAGCCTTCTTCTAACCACGCCGTCACCCCCAACCACAAGGGCGTCGTCAACGTCAACAACTACGAGGTCTGCCTCAAGGTCTGTTGGCCCGAGGAGCCAACATGCCCCGAAGGCTGGGTGAGTGTTACTAAAATCCATACTCTATTGAATGTTGCTGACTATTTGACCAGAACTCCAAGAAATTTGTATGCTACCTTGTAGTGACGAAGACGGACCTATTACTGACAGTTTCTAGGGAGAGGGAGACTACCCTTGCTGGACCTGCTGTAAGAAGACTGGTAATGATGATCTCTAAATATCAGATTTGCCAAGGACATGGAGAATTGGGCTATATACAAGACACTGAGATGTGGAGGATACTTAGCCAGTATAGCATAAATAAACACTCGTTACAATCATGTCAATCGGAGACTCGTGCTTCTTGAATGTGATTTGTGCATGTTGAACTAGTTGTACAATCGTATCTGTCCAGTTTCCACTCATTCCCGTTGGGCAAAGTCAGTAGATTGCCGACACTGACTATTATCACATAGTGCAAGCTTGGGTTAGACAGCCCTACCAAACGCACCTACGAAGTACTGAAGTTCGGCAAGTCTTGGCTTTGCAGTTAAGCTTTATGAAAATCTCCGGCAGTATGCAGCTCGGTCGACTTGGTATAGAGGCGACGACTGCCGTGATCGGATTCAATGTTGGCCCCACGTTGTCTCCATCTCATTGTAAGCACAGACGATGGGTAGTTGGTCTCGGCCAAATCTGATTTCTGGAGTTCTTCTAGCTCCCCCGAAGATCCCTACACTAGAACTCCACTCGATCGCATGATAATGCCCGTATTTATCCAAGTCCGCAGCGAAACCGGGTCCTTGATCTATGTTAGTTCTCAACCATCTTTCGTTGCGTCAACAGCTTAATAGAGTGATTGACAACTATTAATCTTGACATTCTCTTCATCTCTTTATTATCCGTACGATATAAAAACATCGAGTGCGTTGATTCCCTCTTACAGAGCTCGCCCAGTCGAGAGTCCATATGCGATCTTAGCAAATTGATCGATCACAATATCTTGTCGATCAGAGAGCCTCTCCAGTACCATATCAGCATACTCATTATTCTCCGCCTGGACCTGCAGCGCCGATTATTCAAAACCTTTCGGGTATACACCAGCGCAACCCCAGTCGATGATCCAAACCTTCATATCCTCATCGAGGACCAAATTTCTCAACGCCAGATCTTGGTGGGTAAGAACGATATCTTTGAACTCGAATCTTGGCGTTTCCGGTGTGAGCTGTTTGACCAGGATACGGACGTCGATCATATGATTGCACCAGTCCTCGAGTTCTCTGAGGTTGTTGATAGGCCCTGCGCCGTAGTCTGTGAACCAAGGACCTTGGAATCTTTTATCTTGCGCCCTCCCGATAGGCCCGACCGGCATATTATTGAGGACCATAGATTGCATCTTTTCAATCACGTCTGAAACCTGTTGTGCGATAGTTTCTTTGGTACTCGTATCAAAGGACTGCCAAGATTTATCAATTGATAGCCCTTGTACGTATTCCATGACAATAAAATGGCCCTCGATGAAGCGTGTTGTGGACAGTCCTGGATACTCTGGAATTTCGGAGGTAAAAGTGCGATACACTTTGGGGACTGGCAGATGTAGCTTTTCAAAAGCAAATTTCATGTTTTCTGCCTCACTTTTCGGCACGCCTGGGCCACCTTTAATAACAAACTTTTTCGAAACACGCGAGATTGTGACAGCGCCATAATCGTGAAGTTGAGGCGCCATCAAGTAAGCTGACAGAAGCTCTTCATCGGAGACAGAGGAGATGTCACGTTCATCGAGAGGTAATTCATTATCGTTATCGATCGCTCTGGGCTATTCGCTTATTAGCAACAGATGTGCGGTTCTCGTTTCGAACTCACGTCTTGGTATGGCTGAGGGAAACCTATCTCGTCGCCAGGCCTAGGAAGGTCCTGCAAAGTGGTTTCATTCGGCGGCTCTGTTCTAACAGATTTGGATACGTAATACCCCATGGTTTTCAAATTCCAGTTAAATAGAAATGTGTGTAGTATTCCAGATCAGCTATGGGGCAATAGAAAGCCGGCTGTTTGCGACTTTTGACGTCCAGTAGCGATGGTTACTCTGATGAGATCGTGCGGCAAGTCAAAAAGCCGCCTGCTCAGAATTCCGGGATAAATGCAGTCGTGGCATAGAAAATTTACTCATTCCTATGTGGATAAATTTAAGCAAGCCTCTATCTTGGTGCTGAAGTTTCCGAGTGTATATGACATTGCTGCCTTGTCCAAGTCGTCGGTAACCACTCAGAAACCGGTTTCTGCAGGCCAGATACCCTAAACCAGGGTGCAAAAACACGTACATTGGTCTAAAGGTCCACTAAATCTGTACTAAATTTATAGTATATTTATCTAAGTTTATGTCAATTATGATAGATGTCCTGTGTTTTCAGGTCTCTCGTAGACTCCAGAACTTATCCCTGTCTCCATCCATGCTTTTGCTGTCTTCTCGATGATTATTAGCGTCTTCTTCACACGTCGCGCCAAGTCCGGAGCGCAATCGGCGCGCTGTATCCACTTGGCCCTGACTCATCCTCGATTCAGTTTAGACTCGACGCTAGAAATCTCTTGTCGTTCCAGAAGTCGGCTAGAAACTCCGGCAGTCAATTCCTCCCGTCCAAAACAAACTTGCAGTAGCTTGGTAAAGGAGGCTGAAATTTCCGAGCTGAAAGAAGCGCGCGGCTACGATGAGGCTCTTTCTCGTTGCAACGACATGGTAATTCAAGATGAAGCATGTGAATTCCTCGGCGGTTTATTCTTGTCTGGGGAAACCCTCTGACCCTTCACCTGATTCTTGCGTGGAGATCAGAGAGTCTGGAGCAGTGGGTTTCTCTGTGAAAAAGACCACTCTTTGTGGGACCATAACGTAAAAGTTAGCAAATCCATTGAAGCAATACAGATCTGGCCATTGCTTGTTTTTCCCCAGCGTCAGCCGATCTCGCCCAATAGAGGATCGACTAATTTTAACCGCCATCCTCTTACCACTCTACACTCTCTATTGCCCGAATTCGGTGCGCGACGCCATCGGGCCAGGCCGAAGAACCTCCAATGATAGTGGGCCGACTTGACTCGAAAGCTAAACTAAACATGAAGACATTTTTTCCTCTCACCGTTGTCGGCCATTTCTCGCCCCAGAGTGGGAATTTATTTAAATGCGGCTCCTGTTCCAATTATAGTCGCGTCAATTGATCTTACACTTTTGAGTCTCTTCTTTCTTCAACACTTGCGCCACCAACTTAACGGGCGAACATCACCATGAGCCATACAGAACCTAAAAGCGCTGCGGCGCCTGAGGATCAAGAAAAGGGCGTTAGCAATGCTCCTCCAGCTTTTGTGCCTGAGCCAAGAAATGATGATGCTGTTTTGGGTGATGAGGAGGCAGAGATTATTGACTACAAGACCTTGACGTGGTGGTATGTTCACCCCAATCTCCCAATTTCATAGACACTGACAAATTACAGGCAAGGTGGCATCGTCCTCATCGCAGAGACAGTATCCCTCGGCATCCTCTCCCTCCCCTCCGTCCTCGCCACCGTCGGTCTCGTCCCCGGCATAGTCCTCATTCTCGTAATGGGCTTCCTCTCCACATACTCCGGCCTCGTCCTCGCTGAATTCCGCGCCCAATACCCCTTCGTCCAAAACTTTGGCGACGCTGTCGAAGTCATTGGAAAATCCATCGGAATGGGTCGCGTGTTCCAAGAGGTTTTTGGTTGGGCGCAGGTCATTTTCCAGGTTTTCGTCATGGGGAGCCATCTTCTCACTTGGACTATCTGCCTGAACACTCTGACGAATAGCTCGACTTGCACTATCGTCTGGGCTGTTGTGGGTTTGGCGGTTTTCTGGGTTCTTAACCTGCCGCGTACGCTGAAGTACACGAGTTACATGTCTATGGCATCTTGCATGTCGATCACGCTCGCTGTTCTTATTACTGTCGGAGACGTTGCGCATGAGCGACCTATTGGTTCTGGAAGCATCGAGGTTGCTCGTGAGCTCGGCTTCACTGGCGCTTTCTTGGCTGTCACCAACATTGCCATCTCCTTCTCCAGCCACTCTTGCTTCTTCACTGTCATCTCCGAGTTCAAGAAGCCAGAGGATTGGCCCAAGGCTCTGGCTTTCCTCCAGATAGTCGACACTACTCTCTACCTCCTCGCTGCTATCGTCATCTACGTCTTTGTTGGACCTGATGTTCCCTCGCCTGCTCTGTCTGCCGCTGGCTCTCATACTATGCGAAAGGTCATTTGGGGTATCGCCATCCCTACTATCGTCATTGCTGGTGTTATTTATGGTCACGTCGCTTCAGCCTATATCTTCCAGCGAATCTTCCGAAACACCAAGCATATGGTCCGCCGAACAAAGCTGTCTACCATGGTCTGGTTCGGTGTCACTTTTGGTATCTGGGCTCTCTCCATGGTTATCGCCGAGTCTATTCCTGTCTTTAACAATCTTCTTGGACTCATCTGCGCCCTCTTCGCCTCGTGGTTCTCTTACGGACTCCCCGGTATCTTCTGGCTTTGGATGCACTACGGAAACTGGTTCAAGGATGGAAAGCAGACTTGCCGATTTGTGGCCAACGTTATCCTCTTCCTTACTGGCTTCCTCATCTGCGTCCTTGGGCTCTGGGCTTCTATCGAAGCCATTGCTGAGGGAGGAAGCAAAACTCCTTGGTCTTGCGCCAGCAACGCCGCGGAATAGATTACTTTCGTTTAGAATAATGATGATAGACATAATATGAATAATACCCATTTTTGATTTAATCTTGTTCATGCAAAATCTTTGTTCATATACTTGACTCTTCTAGTGCTGTCTGATGCTCATATCTCCATCCACTATCCACTATGGACCAATTAAGCCTTGATGGATCCCTCTGAGCTGTGAGCCACAATAGTTGTTCTCTGGCGAAGGTTGCCAGCCTCGTCATGTTCTTCATCCCATCGAGGAAGATCAGCGTGGGGAACTCTAACCAGGCGGTGAGTGTTGGCTCCATTGTCATCGACATTGGTGATCTCGGTACGGATAGCATAGCCTTTCCATTTGGGCAGCAAGAACATCCAAACAACGTAGTAAAGGGCGCAAACGAGGACACTAGAGATTTTTGTTAGTGAAAAAGAAGATAGTGATGTTCTAAAACTGAGACTCACATCGCAATACCGACGACACAGTATGTCGCATACCAGAAGCTGACATCACCGGCGTATGGGCCGCCCTTGGGAGGGTACCAAGGCATGACGAGGATAAACACCTGGACAAGAAGGTAGAAGATGACGGGAGCATGCCAGGCTCTAAAGTCAGAACGACCAATACCGGCCTTTGAACGTCGGCGGCGGATCACATAGAGACCAAAAACCATGGCGAATCTGAACATGGCATCGGGGTATGTGCTCAGACTAACAACTATGGAACCGTTCAGTATCAGAGAACACCGATAGGATGAGGCTGCTTACCGAAAGTGAAGGCATCACCAGCCGGGGGCGCGGCAATCATGATGAAGGTTAACACCCACTTGAGGATATAAGGACCAATCGGAGTACCAAAAGGCTTAGTCGATACCCAGAAGTTAGTCCAAGGCAAAACACCTTGTCGACCAATCTCACGGAGCATACGGGCTGATCCGATCAATACAGCAAGAAGGTTACCAAAAGCACTCAAGAGCACAAGAAAGTTAAGGACGTTGGCCGCAGACTTGCTGTCCCCAAAGAGCTTGGTGAAGAAGACTGATGCAGCAATCTCGCTAGCCTCAGCGAATTCCTCCTTGGGAACGACAGCGAAGTAGGCGATATTGCAAAGCATGTACAACACAGCGACGACTGTAAGCGAGATAGTACCGTTTCGCTTGAGCGTGGGGATAGGGTTCTGGATCTCATTGACCACGTTGAATGCATTCCAGTATCCGGCGTATGAGAAGACGATGCTAACGAGGGCACTAGCTAGATCGTTTCCGTTCGGGGTCGCACCGGCAAAGGCGTCGCGGAAGTTATGGCCGGGGTCGGGGATACGCTTGACATTGCCCCCGAGGACAACGAAACCTGCGATGCTGATGCTGCATGACGTGTTAGGGGTGACAGGTACTGAGGAATGAAAGGTGCTCACAAGACGAGGGTGAGGATCTTCAAGGCGCCGATGAAGTTGACCAGCCAGAGGGAGTACTTGTTATGAGCGATGACAAAGATGACAGCAAGGGTATAAGCTGCAATAGCGACACCTCGCATCTGCCACTCGGAGGGAGTTTCGCCAGTCATTCGCCAAAGGTACCTGGACAGAACTAATCTATGGTCAGAACGCGCAAGTTGGGCATGAAGGTATCTTACCGACGGCATTGCTACTGCTGAAGGATAGGATGACCGACTGAACAGCAAAGGTAACAGGGAAGAAGTGCTTAGGCCGAGGATATGCTTGTTCAAGATACACCACTTCTGAACCACTGCGGTTAGGGAAGTAACTCGCTAATTCCAGATAAACACTGAAGCCAGAAGCTGCCATTACGAAGCCGATGAACCAGATGATGAGCGCTAGACCGACAGACCCCGCACGGTTAAGAATACTCGAAGCTGTATCACGTCAGTCACCACACCCATTTTCGGTATAAAAGGGCACGTACGAGTAGAGAAGATACCAGTTCCAATCATCATGTTGACATTGAGGAAGATGACCGTGAGCCAACCAACGTTGTATCCGAGCGGCGAGTGTGATTCAACAGGTGCACCGACGGCTTCTTGGTACGAAGGTTTAGATCCATTGCCGCCTTTGACGCGTGTGTATGCGAGACCGCCATCGTGAATGACCGAGGGTTCGGAGTCGCTAGCCTCAGGGTCTGCCGAGACGGTAGCCGTGGTTTTCTGGCTTTCAAAAAAGTTTGAGAAGCCCATTTTGCCGAATGAAACCAATGCGGTCGGTATAATCTGATCAAAGCAGTAGATTAGAGTGCCGATGATGGGAGGTAAAACGTGCGACAAGAGATTGAGTTATATAAACATGGATCGTCTGTGCGACCGTGGTGCAGGATGACACAATTCTCGAGGATCTTGACATGACTGCACCAAGACTCGGGGTCCCCGTTGGAAATCCCACCCTGTATATCCGAGCTGCAAGCCTGTAGCGAGAAAATAGTCGCATCCTTAAAAGAACATCCACTTAAGAGGCAGGATCTCCGCGTGGGATGGGCTTTGTTTGCGGACTTGGGTAACTGTTGGTGGCAAGGAATGAATGGGCTGGTCTAGATGGGGGTTGTCCAACGTTGTAGTGCATCGTGTCACTTCGGTAGCTTGGAAATAAACTCGATAAACGTTTTTGCTCGTATTTTGAAGTGAGAATGAGTCAAATTAGATGAGGGAGTCGTACAAGACGCGCGCTCTGAATGTCATACATTGACCTGTCTTTCAGTCGCATGTCGAAGTTGTTGTCCCATCCAGATACTATTACAACCTTACCAATAAACCATTTCAGTATATCCATCAAGACCATCCATTCTCCTCCACAAATTCGCTGAACTACGAGTCAATACTCCAGGTTTAAACAACCAACTTGAAAACTACCGGCGCCTCCCCGACTCAACCCTCCAATTCGGGCAATACCTCGTCTGTTCAGACCAATGAAACCCTCATAATTACTGTTTCGCAATAACGGGGATGCGATTGTCTCATACCCAGAACAAGTGGGATACCCGACAATATCTGATAACGACATCGAGTGTCGTGATAGCGAATCTATAATTGCTGCTCGATTGGGTTTAGTCTCGGAAAGGATCGAGAGGCCGCGGGTGCGGGAGACGAACCGGGCCCGCTGGGGTAAGCAGGGAGATGGCTTTGCAGGGTGTTATCGGTGAGGATTTTGTACTGTTTGGCTCATTCTCCAAGGCCAAGCTTTTGTGCTATTGATTTGGTCTTGAGTCAGTGGGGGTGATGGTGCGCAGCGGGACCCTCGCCTAACAGGCCTAGTAAGGCGAACGCCAGGCCGTCTTCCATAATTTATCAGCTGTATGACTCTCATACCTAATGTCAATACCACGGACGACCTACGTCTATCGGACCCAGAATGGCGAAAAGAGTGCCATGCTCGCTAATACAAGCAGAAAAATTCTTTATTGAAACTCTGGAGAAGCATAGATCCCATCATTCCTTTCTCTCATTTTGGTTTTCTTAGATGGCTGACCTAAGTACTGTTCACACCCGCTGAGTTCCAATATCTATACTGAAGTAATGATAGATACACAACAATCACCACGTCGCCGGCCTGAACTCTTCCCTGCATTCCCTGCATTCATTATACAGCACCTAACACATTGTTTCCCTTGTAGTCTATGGAATGGAGATATTTGATCCTTATACATTGAATCATCAGTCGCCAGAAAACGAATTTGTGAAAGGGCAACCCAGACCGAGACATCCTTTGCACACAAGACGCGGATGATAGGGAGACGCGTCGCCCGCCAATCTGGCGTCGGAAGAAGAAGCCCTTCCCCCTCAACAAGAATAGATTGAAATCCATCAAGGGAGTCACACGTCTTGCCTTCACAACTTTCAGCTGTAAACGCAAAATTGAGCTTCTTCCAAATATCTGCTGCCCTTAATTCGAAATATTGACCAGGAAATGCTGCGTTTGAAACTCGGTAGAAGGCAGAAAGACTAGTGTTTTCCGGATATTGTTCCTCAATGATAAGTTTGACATTGAGTCCAGGAGTCGAGCTCTGAGTCAAGCTGTCGTATGCGTTTATAACAGACATGGACAGTGCATTGTAGCCAGTCTTCTTGCCAATCCTTTCGAGAGAAATCTCTCTATCTGGTTTCTGATCACGGACTGTGTCGTACATAAAGCCGTTACACTCAATCTTACCCGAAACAACTTTCACGACACAACTCTGAGGATCGGATGTGATCTCCGTCAAAGTATTGAGATAGAAACAAAGCCCACACAGCGAAGCTGCAACAACACCAACCGAACGTCTATCGTGTTGTCGTCCTGTGAAAAGTATCTGTGCCAACTCCAGAGTATGCAGAGGCCATGACGTTAGTAAGCCGTCAACAATCGGGTCATAGGTTGAGTCAGAGTCTGACTCTGACTTTTTTGGTCGATGATAAATGGCCCAGTATAGGCTTTCTAAGCCGGAGCGTGTCGGTTGCAAATCAAGATCTTGCTGCATGATGATCGTCGACATAGCTCTGACAAGGGTACAAATAGTTGGTATCAATATGAGCAAGCAGAAGGCAGTGTCCTTTCTCTCACCGCCCATATTCGTGCCACATTTAGTGCATGAACATAGGCGATTCAAAGAAGTATAAGATCGAGAAAACTGTCCAGCAGCGTCCAAGTATTCTTTGTTAGAAGCCGCTTCCATTGTCTGGTGCAATACCGGATTTTGACCGAGTTCTGGAAGTAGGCGACGAGCTAGTAGACAAAATCCCCTACCGTAGCTGGACTCTGATACTGGCGAGAAATTATTTTGCCGCCAAATAACTTTTTCAAACTCTATTTGTTCATTATCATTGCTTATAGCAGCCAGGAAGATGCGAGCCGCTGAGCCCAAGCATGTTCCAGTACTCCGAGCTTGAGATCCAAGGAGAAGCCTCATAGGGCTACCAAAGGTATCTACCAGGCAGCTCTCCCATGAAACTCGACCACACGAGATTGAAACTTCATGTTCTGAATATTTAAATAGTAACCCGCCGCTAGGAATAGCGTGATGCTTTCCGCTAACTCGAAGTAATTCCCTTGAATGCCCTCGATGATAAGTTATGATGACCTGGGTGTCTAAGAATTCACTTCGCGTCCCGTCAGGTCGATAAATAATGGTGCCAAACTGATCCTGGACCTCGACTCGAACGTCCAGAAGCCAATGGGCTACTGAGGCAATCCAGGCGCAATCTGCCCCACCGGACAAGAAAAGACGATCGAGGCGTCCCGCTGAGACTTCAAAGACTTCCTTCAACACTAACGCAATATCTTTTGGCGATCCTGAACTTCTTAGATTGATTTGGCCGTCTTGAAGACAGAGCTTAGTGAGACCATGCAAGACCAGCCCGAACTCCGACGAGGCGAGCAGCCCTCCCGAGGTTTCAATTAGTGCGGCCCACTGCCTCAGCGCGGGCCTAAGCTCAGCCGGTGGATCATAGAGGAGGAAGAGTTCTCTTATAATCTTTGCGGCAACTGTCGTGGAGTAGCCTTCTGTCAAGCAGGCACATATACCAAGGCAGTTCAAGCCCTCTGTAGTCTCCTGCATACTCCATATGATATGCTTCACCCCAAACCCAAACCATAGGACTTTATCAAACGAAGGAAAGGCACTGAGCTTATCGAGGGCTTGATGGAGACGTAATTCACCATTTGGGCCGATTTTGACATTGGAGAAGATTGCCCTGGCAGCGTAGATTGTGAAAGCCTCAACACCTGCTTTTGACAGTCGTGATAGGACGTCCACAGAGAATGCGACACTCCCGCTAATTATGCTGGTCCAGTCCACAGTGCCTTGCTGTTGAAAACCAACGGCAGTACCAGGCTGTCCGTCTTGAGACATGAGGGGCGCCGACTGGTCCGAGTTTGCTCGTGAAGAGGCCATACTGATTCTCAACTGTCAATAACTGATCGTTCAGGTGCTTTCTATTATCTTTTGCCGTGGCCTTTGACTTCAAATTTGCTTTGAACCCTTGAGCCGATGGGTGTAATCGTATTTTAATAGATGGTCTTAGTGATGAAATTGCAACTGTTATGTCTTGGGAAGCAGAAAGATGACCACCTGAAAGCTGGCAAAGCGGGGAAATGTGATTTAGGCATCAATATGTAAATTGATCTTCACAAAGAGGCGTCCAATCGCACGTCCCAATATGCAAGCAGGCTGTGGGATGTGATATCTAAGCTTGGTTTTGTACTTTCAGCTGAGCCAATGCCTGCGCGTTAGCGTACCGCGGGTACCTGAAGACTCTGATGAGATTCGGACAAGATTGATGATGCTATTGAAATGAGCTGCGATGAACGGCTATTAATTAGCACTCCTTGATCAGATGCTTGTGATCAATAGAAGGAACCATTTAGACTGATACTGCATCCAGATTCAGCCTAGCGTCGGTTTATTACCATTTCGGGAATGTATCGGCGATGATACCAACCCCGCCCTCAGCGTCAGATGTCGGCGACTCCTACTCACTTCTTCCATACTGGATTCTTCCATACTGGAGATAAAGAACACTAGTTGAGCCGCATCGACATGCTGGTACCTAAGAACCCTTGTTCAGAATGCAAAAGTAAGAAACAAGCTCGCGGGATTGTCACATGACTAACGCCCACCGACTAGGCAAACACCTCAAATGTCCGTCCATTTCTGTCCAACCCTAGAAAGGATAAAAACTGAGGATAGAGTTTAACTTGAGGTTCTAGGTGCCGGAGATGATGCCGTATGTACGCGATGCCTCAAAAAAGGATTAGAGTGCGTCCGGCTAGGGCGCAATCGGCAGTTCAGAGATGGCTCGTCAGCAAAGTACGACGCCAAGTTCTCAGGGTCGCAGAGCTGGGTCAACAGCAGTGCCAAAGAGTGTAATTAGCTGCTATAAGAAACTTGTTCAAGTAAATAGCTAATCGCTTAACAGTCCGTCTTCAAACAAGTTCGCGACGCGCAACACAGAGAATCGCTCTAGCCGATGAAGCCTCGTCTTCAACAACAAACACAACAAGTCGCCCGACTGTACACAACGACATAACATCTGACGGAACACATGACTTCGCACTGGGGGATTCAACATATTTTAATCCGGCAGTTACAACAAGTCTATCCCCTTCCCGTGGCGGACCTTCAGTCCTGCCAGCATTTCAACCTCAACCTTCACAGCATCCTTTAGCACTATCTCAGCGCGGTCCTTCTTGGGGCGGCCTACTACACGCGCTAGAGCCACCACATCAACGAGACTTGCCATTGGAGGGTGTTCAAGAAGCGTGTCTCTTGCGATACTTTATCGAAGAGTTATCGCACTGGGTGAGTTTAGCGTCACCACGTCGGAATTCTGCTGATGGCTTTACAGTTCGATCTAGTCGATCCTCAACGACGATACCAGCTCATCGTTCCCGAGAGAGCCCGAAGATATCCTCCCTTACTCAACGCCATCTTGGCAATGTCAGCCCGTCATCTATGCCGGGTCGAGAAATACAAGACAACCCGAGGAATAGTCTATCGCGGTCAACCGTTGCCGAATCTCAGTCCACATTCTGCAGTTGAGTATATGCTCAAGTGCATTCCGGTCCTCAAAGACTTTCACACTACTGAAGAAGGGGAGACACGAGAGTTAATAGTTACGACGGCTGTGATTCTACGTCACTTTGAAGAGCTCGATGACGAAGATGAAGATCCCGCTCTCGGTACTCGTCCAGACGAAGGTGTCAACTTCCTCGCAATCCTAAATGCTGTTCTTCGGAGTTTAACATCAGATGATCTTATCAACCGTCGAGAACTGCTTATCGCTTCCTACTGGGTTGCTTTGCGACAAGAGGTCTATTACGCTCTTCGAAAAGGATACCCAGCTCAGATGGTCGAACCACCGGCTGAATGGTCGGATATATCACCAGCCAACAGAATCGTCTTCCATACGAGTCAGGTAACAAAATGGCTGTTTGATGACAAGTCGGAGAGTGGATGGCGTGAGTGCTTTTCAGTTCTTATAGGGTTCACTTGCTAACAACTCGATGCGCAGACAAACTCAAAGAACAGGAAGAATATCTGGATCAATATGTGACAGGCCGCTTCGAGCCCATTCTTAATCGACCACCAGATCGAGTTCTAGGAGAGGTATTCCCAACGATGTGGTATGCATCGCCGATCGCCCTAACAGGCATGCAACACATGATGGTAGCAAAGATGATCCTCACCGCAGAGTCACCTCTCCTCTCGTAAGTTCTGCAGAATCCCCTTCTACTCAAGCACTAATCCCCCCAGACAAGCCGAAGATGTCCGCGCCGCATACCGCAAAGCCGAAGGCGAAGTGCGAAACCTAGTCCTCCAAGTCTGTGGTACAGCCGTCCAACATCCCGAAACACAACCAGGTCTCGTAAATGCCATCTTGGCTATTCAAATGTATGGAAGTTATTTCACTGATCCATGGGAACAAGAGGCGCTCAAGAAAACAGTGCAGATGTTTAAGGACTGTCAGGCTTGGCCGTTACCTAAAGCTTTGAGGGAGCGATATTATAAGTCATAGCGAGTTTTAAATTAAGTCTCCTCGGTTCAAGAGAAGAAGTCACATTGTATTCACTGATATTATCCTACATGTTGTGTTGTACTAATACACCCTTCCTATTATGTAAGAATTATATACTACCTTAGAACTTGATGTTCCTTGTGATCAACTAGTATAGCCTTTCTTAATATATATATCTTCCCTAAAAGAAAGTAATAACTTCCATCAAGTATAACAACTGACTTCAATTTTTGAAAACTTATTATCTCCAAATTCCTGACCATTAACCAGCCCTCGAATCCAGCCCTCGAAATTGTCCTATAAACTGTTCTATTGCAACACGATAGTCTTCTGCTCGAGATCCTTCTGCCAGATATAATCGTGGGCATTTGATATTGGTGCCTGGGTCATCCATCTTCCATTTTTGTCTTTATACATAGTTGCCTTTACTGGCGCCTTTCCGGCTTTAGCATTAGACTCAAACCCGCCCCGTATGTTAATCATCCCAACTCGTTCGTACAGATCATCCTCTTCCCTCAATACCAGTATGATAAGGTTGTGGTCCCGCGAACTAATCCCAGACTCCAGCACCATGATTGGAAGTTTGAATTGATAAAGGCCCGTCGGTGCATCGTTATCGAGGTACAGGAACGAGTAGCACGTGATATCCGTTGTTAACGGAAGTATGGCCCAAGGGCCATCTTGTACCACCGTTTTATTAAACATTGTGTCTGGAATAGTTGTCTCTGAACCCCATTTAATGAGTTCGAACGACATCAATGTCATCTTCCCTTCCAGTTGAATAACGGGTTTCATGGGTTGTGGTGGCTTTGTGTTGTACGCCGTCCTGTAATCGCCGAGCGAGATTGAACATCCATCTTCCTTAAGCAATCGAAGCTCATGGTCATGGTCTGGGTTATTATGGCTGGTCATCGTGATTTCGCCTTTCCAACCAATCCAAGACCAGCTAGGGAAATTTGCATTTCTAGCTCCAGGCTTAATATGATACCAGGCATTAATTAAACAACCTTTCTTTTCGTGGAACGGATTTCCTAGGAAATGGAAGTACCCCTCATCCCTGTGACAGGCGTTAAGTACCCCCAAAAACGCATTTAGAGCCTCTGTGTCATGTGTAAGATTTCTCTTACTGAACTCCATTAAATGCGTCCCAATATCCTTGAGAGGCAAGAAAAGAGGCTCAGTATCCTTAAGAATGGGCTTTTTTTTTGTATTGGGGCTATCAAGTCTGTGCAAGATACTCATGGGAATAGCAAATGATTCGAGACAAGTCATGTTATTGCACTGAAACATGACTTGCTCATTGGTGAAAAAGATTCGCCTGTGTGATAGAAGGCCTTCCTGATATGTCCAGCCACGGGAGCCCCATTTACTGGACCGAATCTTTTCTGTGGCAGGTGTACCGAGGTAGGTGAGCTTTACTCCATCAACTCGTACGCACCGCTGTATTGGGTTGGATGTGCGAGGGAAAGTTATGCCGGCCAAACCTGAAGTGCAGTCTGTTCCAGCGGCATCAATAATTGTGAAATTTGCTCGGGAATATATCGCATCCATCCTTTTGATCTGTTCGTTCTTGTCGGGGTCTTTAGGGTCTTGATTGATGCACTACAAATGATTAGCTCATGTCACCCTATGTTCTTCCAACCTACAAGTCGATCGACCCATAAATACTTGCAGTCAAGTTTAGAAGCTACCTTGATGCTATCCTTGACGACTTGGGGAAATTCATTTTCTACATTTCCCCAGACGTATGACAATGCAGCATATTCGCAATTGTCCGGCGCGGGTATAACATCTGGTTTGTCTTCTGATTTCTCGCAGTTGATGAGTTTAAAGTTTGACGGTAGAATGGATTTGTCTGGTTTGCAGCGCTGGAGGTGATTTTTGTTACAGTATTTGATCCATCTTTTGATCTGTGGAAAATCGATTGTCTCGCGGTTGAAGCGTCGGAGTTCAGGGATAGTAAATGCTTCCGGTAATGGTTCAACAGCTATAACGTGGCCCATGTGCCTTCGCCTACTAGGTCGTGGCTCATTCATTTCCGAGTCAATAAATAGTAGGCTCGTGTTTGGTCGTAAAGGGCGTTCGCAGGCGTTGCGATTTGTGAAGAACGCGCTCAAATCGTCTGCCTGTAGAGAGCATGTTGAAGTGTCTAGAGCCGGCGGTTTCAGTAAAGCGAACAATTGACAAACCTCACAGGGAGATGACTGCAGCTCTTCGTGCGACTCATTGACTGCGACATTGAAGTCCTCCCTTTGCTGGCCATTGTATGATTTCTGGGATATTAATGGCCATCTTATGGCGCGGCATCGTGCGCATAGATGCGCTGACATTGAGTTGCCCTCAGACAAATATTTAGCTACCGATTTGCTGTCACGCCAGGAAGGCCTGTACCGTTTCAATACTGTGAATTAACGGCTTCGGAACTCAAGGACTACCTTGAAGCTGCAACTTAGAATATAGCTCAGGAACGAAACATTGCGAAAGAATGAGAAGTCACAGAAGGTAGGGTCGAAATTGCGGCCTAATGAAAGGAGGGGAAGATAAAGCTGAGCCAATAACATGTGGTGGCCAGAATGCAGCGATGCCTAATAAGCAAACAATGTGACCCAGACAAACATGTGCCCTAAAAGTCCTTATCTAAGAGTGTGAATGAGAAACTCGGTGCATTTCCATTTTGGCTTGAAAGTGAGAAGACGAAACCTGCCGCGGCTAAACTACGTTTACGAAGGCGAGTAGGGAATCCAACTTCAGTGATATCTATAAAGCTGCACCAGCCAAGGTACAGTTGGAGAATAATAGTATAGAGTTTGGGCACAGTGGCTGCAGTTTGTGCATTGACAAAGGGGGGTTGAAGTTACGTCAGAGTGCCTCAGCTGTTGGGCATAGCCACTACCTGGCATAACAGTCGCCCAATACCCCGCATCTCTCTTTTTCATTCAATCTCCTGCGACTTCTTACATATCACTTTGCTTCTATACCTTGCTTAGTGTTCCAGCTCACCTATTAAATAACATGTCTAGTGGGAACAGAGGTGGTGGAGATCGTGGAGGCCGGGGAAGAGGCGAAGGAAGGGGTGGCCGGGGCAATTATGGAGCTTGGGGGGGCCGCGGCAGTTTCCGAGGCGATACAAGTAGTAGTAGAGGACAAGCCGGAGGTGGAAGAGGAGGATATGGAAGGCCGACTGGCGGTGGTCAGCAAACTATCCAGATCTTTCCGTAAGGACCATGCGGGGCAAATTTATTGTCGTACCAAATGCTAATTGTGTCGATACTATAGCAACTCCCAAGGCCAAAACTCCCGGGTTGCAAACGCCGAAGATGCATTGCACCCAGCGACAAAGAAGAGGCTCAATCTCGATAGTCTGAAGCTAACCGAAGGCTTTCCCAGCCGTCCGGGATACGGTACCAGGGGCACCAAGGTTGAACTTACAGCAAACTACGTCGAATTATTGCCGCCGTCAAACTTGACCTTGCATCGATACGATATCCAGATCAGCCCTACAGCTATCGGTAAGAAATGTTTTCGGGTCTTGCAACTACTACTCCAGGCGCCGGAATTTGCATCCAAACAGGGCGACATTGCAACAGACTTCAGGTCTACTCTTGTCTCCAAAACAAAGTTTTCGCAGGATGAGGTTCTCGTTGAGGTCCCCTATCGCTCAGAAGGTGAGGACGAACCGACTGCTAGGGCTACCGTATACAAGGTTCGTGTGCAATATACGAAAACTTTAGATGTCGGCGAGTTGGTCAACTACCTGAACTCAACGAGCCTCAGCCAGTCGTTGGTAGATAAGCAGGAGTTGACACAGGCTCTGAATATCTTTCTGAACCACTACGCCAAATCCGCAAAGAACCTCGTCACAATTGGATCTACAAAGAGCTTTTCTCTCAGCAGTGAAGCAGCAAGAGGAGACATCGGCGCTGGTTTGGAAATCATTCGAGGCTTCTTTTCCAGCGTGCGCGTAGCGACCTGTCGCATTCTTGTCAATATCAACGTGAGCCATGGAGCATTTTATCATGCTGTTCCTTTACCGGAGCTCATGAGAAGTTACGGACTTCAGAGCACCGTCATGTTGGAAAGGTTTCTCAAATTGGTTCGCATCCAGACCACGCATCTTCCCGAGAAGCGTAACAAAGCGAACGGAGTTATTCCCCGCGTCAAGACTATCTTCGGGCTTGCCAGGAAAGATGACGGACATGGTCTGGCCCACCCACCGCGCGTCAAACAGCACGGGGCGGGTGCCAAAGATGTGGAGTTCTGGCTCGATGGTCAAGCCAGTTCCACTGGCGCAACTAAGCCAGTAACCAAGGGAGGTGCCAAAGGGAAGGGTAAAGGGAAGGGCAAGGCCCAGGCAGAGAGCTCGGTAGCTTCTGCCCCTGGGAGGTATATCACGGTGTTTGACTTTTTCAGAATGAGTTGTTTTCACTCTCCACCACTCCATACACTATCGCTAACTGTGACGTAGCATACAATCGAGTTCTCCAAGAACCCCAACTTCCGTTGGTTAACTGTGGCAACCGTAACAATCCGATGTATCTCCCGGCAGAGGTCTGCGTTGTCCTCCCAGGTCAGCCCTCCAAGTCGAAGCTGAACGCGAATCAAGCGCAACAGGTGATTCGCCACGCTGTTCGAAAGCCATGGGAGAATGCGAACTTCATTTGTAGCGAGGGTGTGCAGACTGTTGGTCTAGATGAGAACACCAATGTGCTTTTGGTACGTTTTCGCTTCAATTTTGTATTCTATATGCTGACACCGTTTAGCGTTCTTTCGGTCTGAAAATCACACCGGGACTCATCAAAGTTCCAGGTCGCATCCTCTTTGGTCCAAAGGTCATCTACAGAAACAACAAGGCCGCTGATCTCCGCTTCGGTAGTTGGAACATGACGAATACTAGATTTAACATTGGCGCGTCCCTTGCCAAATGGTCATACCTGATGATCTCTGTTCCTGGGATGCGCGACTCTTTCGACCAGCAAAGCTCGCGGGCCGTTATGAATGAGTTCCACGCCGCCCTGCAGAAAATTGGCGTCAACGCAGCTCAGCCGCTTCCAGGTCAACGCCTCCAACTTCAACATCAAGACGATCCCGCGCTCGGGTCAACTTTACAGAGAGCTGCTAGAGACTTGGATCTACTTTTCATCATCCTGCCCGGACCAAATATGCCAGTATACAAGCGCATCAAGACGATTGCCGACAAGAACTATGGTATCCACACTATCTGCTCCGTGGGTTCCAAACTGGCGAAAGACCGCGGTCGCGACCAATATATGAACAATGTCGCTTTGAAGTTCAATCTCAAGCTTGGCGGCATCAATCAGAGGGTGGAGAACAAAAATCTCGGCATCATCGACCAGGACAAGACAATGGTTGTTGGCATCGACGTCACGCACCCCTCGCCTGGCTCGTCTTCCAGCGCACCTTCTGTCTCTGCAATGGTGTCTTCCATTGACAAGTTCCTAGGTCAATGGCCCGCAACTTTGCGCATACAGCGCGCGAGACAAGAGAACGTGGACGATCTCACAGAGATGCTTAAATCTCGCCTTGGCCTCTGGAAGACAAAGGGCAAGCACGCCGCTCTCCCGGAGAATATTCTCATATACCGCGACGGAGTCTCCGAAGGCCAATATGACATGGTTATCTCACAAGAGCTTCCTCAACTCCGCCGCGCGTGCGAGCAGATGTACCCAGCAGCTGATACCAAAAAAGGTCTTCCGCGCTTCACTATCATAGTCTGCGGCAAGCGGCACAAAACGAGATTCTATCCCACTACCGCGCAGGACTGCGATAGGTCTGGCAATACTAAACCTGGTACCGTCGTCGACCGCGGAGTGACTGAGGCGCGGAACTGGGATTTCTTCCTGCAGGCACACGCTGCACTTCAAGGGACCGCACGCCCATGTCACTATTACATCGTGCATGATGAGATATTCCGGCAGATTTATGCGAATTCGATTCCAGTTCCTTTCCAGAGTATCGCCGACATCGTGGAGG
Organism: Fusarium succisae; assembly: GCA_013186925.1. Classification (NCBI taxonomy): domain Eukaryota; kingdom Fungi; phylum Ascomycota; class Sordariomycetes; order Hypocreales; family Nectriaceae; genus Fusarium; species Fusarium succisae. The sequence continues at coordinate 250,754 of JAAOAW010000454.1, read as the reverse complement.
ATCTCACACACAATATGTGCTACCTATTCGGCCGCGCCACCAAGGCTGTTAGTCTATGCCCCCCGGCATACTATGCTGATCTCGCGTGTGAGCGCGCGCGGTGCTATTTGGCTGGTCTTTTTGACACGCCGTCGCCGAGTGCAGCCCCGTCCGTGGCTGGAACTTCGGCAGCTGGAGGAAGCGGGCAGCTAAGTCCTGATGATGTACAAATCCATCAAAAGCTGAGGGACACGATGTTCTATATCTAGTTCAAATATCAACAATATCAAAATGCTAGTTTCTGCTTTATTTAACGACACAGGCTCATGTGCCTCCAGGCGACAGGCGTAATAGCCCTCTTATGAATAATATATTATTTTCGTCAATTTCAAAAGCCTTGATCCTGTAAAACGCCACTGTCACAATCAATGTTTTAACTTAATTTTAAAGTAAATATAACGCAAAAACTCCTGGGTCTAATAGATTTACATTGATCCCGGTACTGACTATACTTTCTTATTCAGCTTGTATACAAGCTCAGTTGCAGATTATTAAATGTTGGTTTCGTGTTGTAACGGAGTTTTGTTCCGAGGTTTACGTTGGGACCAGAAACCCGATGCGGCAACCCTGAGCGTGATCGCCCCTTCTTGCCAATAAAAGCTAGCCTGCACCTCTGAGCTACCTAATCAAGCAGCCACCGCCGCGGAATCTCTTGATATAGTAGCTACGGCGACGGAAAGTCGGCGATACTTCCTTAGATAGGTGACTATTGTTGGCGTTTGAATGTGATCATATCTATGAAGACGAGATATTTGGAGATAGTTCGCAAGATGATCAAAAGCTCTTACACAATAGGCATGAAGAAGAAAGTCGCAGGTATATAAAGAGGTCAGTTTCTTCTCCATCTCATCGCCATCCTCATCCTTACCCAGCCCAGCCCAACAGAACAATCCTCCAATTACCTCTTTATTTTCTTTACCATATACTATGTCTCAGGCGTTAAACATCGCGGTTGTTGGTCTTGGCCGAATGGTAATATCTATTCCTGCATCCTATACCTATTTTGCTAACTAGAAATAGGGCAAGCGACACGTTCATACTCTTCTGTATAGGGTACCTCGTGCTCGAGTTGTCGCAGTATGCAGCTCAATGGAGCACGAAGTCAAGTGGGCCAAGGAGAACGAAGAGTACAAAGAATTCAACATCTCAGTCTATGATAGCTACGATGCGATGCTCAACCATCCTGGACTTCAGGCTGTGTGGGTTTCTACCAGCACTGATGTGCACTCCAGTCAGTCGCTTGCTGCTATTGACAAAGGGCTGCACGTCCTTTGCGAGAAGCCCTTGAGCACTGATATGGCTGAGGTATGTGTCGACTCAATCTTTTTACAGAGACATATTGACCATGAAGATAGGCTCAAACTGTCGTTGATGCAGCAAAGAAGAACCCTCATCTAAAAGTTATGGCCGGTTTCTCACGTCGCTTTGATGCTTCTTATCGCGACGCAGCTGCCAAGATCTACAAATACAAGGCCATCGGAGAGCCATTCATGGTTCGATCTAATACCTGCGATCTTCTCGACGAAACTGGCTTCTTCGTTCGCTACGCCTCTCGCAACGGTGGTATTTTCGTCGACTGCGCCATTCACGACATTGACTTGTCACTCTGGTACCTCGGCAACCCCATCCCCAAAGCATGCTGGGCAACCGGCACTCTCCAACACCATCCTGAGCTCAAAGATCTCAACGACGTGGACAATGCAGTCGGTATAGTCGAATTCTGGGGCGGCAAGATTGCTTACTTCTACTGCTCTCGAACCCAAGCCCACGGACATGATGTCTGTACTGAAATCACCGGAAAGACTGGCAAGATCTCAGTTAATGTCGTTCCGAAGGCTAATAATGTTGTTCTTGCGGATAAGCTCGGCATTCGCCATGAGGTTCAGCCTGAGTATTGGCAGCGATTTGAGGATGCTTTTGCGTTGGAAGCTAATGAGTTTACTGATGCGGTGTTGGAGGATAAGCCGGTGCCTTTGCCCATTGAAGGAGGAATGCAGGTTATGAATATCGGTCGAGCGCTTCAGCATGCGCTGTTGAGTGGGAACCTGGTCAAGTTTGATGAGGAGGGCCACTGGGAGTAGATTAGGTTAATTATTAAATCATGTTGGCGTACCTACTAGCTATGAGATAATTCGACGATTGAGGGTGAAATAAAAGTCTCAATTTCTGCCGGAGGATATCTATGATATGATGGTGAAATGCATGATAAGCTACTACATTGAAGCATGTGATTTGATGCTATTCCCAGCCACTTTTATGCACAATAATGCACCTGGTCGCATGATGCATTCTCCCCCGACCAATCAAAAAGTGGGCATATATCCACCCACAAGCATGAAATACCCACCCGAAAATTAAACGCGCTTCTTATCTCTCTCAACCTCAAATCTCGACTTTCACTTTTATCTTCACTTCACCTTGCCTCAAAACCACTCACTCACAATGGGCATCTTCCGCTTGGGCAGAAAAACAGTCTTCACCGGCTTGTTGGGCACTTCCACAGCCGCCGCGTACCTCGCCTCTCAAAACCCCGTCATCTCCCCGCTCCCCGCCAACGACCCCATCTGGTCGTCTCGACTCTTTAGGAGGGCTAATCCGAACGGTAACCCTGCTACCCAAGATGTCGTCATCAAGCGCATTCCCTTTGACAAGATTCGTCCGGAATTGCTGCAGAATAATAATGACTTGACGCTTGAGTTCTGTCGTGGAGTTTGGAGCGGTTGGGGTAAGTAGCCTTTTTGTCGCAATGAGTTTTTGAGTTATCGCTCACCGTTTTAGGCTTCGCTATTCAGCGTCGATATCTAGATTTCAAGTGGCGAGGCCCCGAGACTGAACAGCAGCTGTGGGATAATGAGCAGCTCTCTACTAGCAACTATGACAAAGGCACCGCCATCACCGATCATTTTGAGGTCGTTGAGAAGACTCCTACGTCCATCACCGTGCGCTGCGGCGACTCACCGCGCAACCAGCCCCTGCGCCCATCTGATGGTCTCTTCCAGATCAGCGCTACCATCGACAAGACGCACGAGGAGGTTGAGCTCAGGCTGAAGAGTGTCTTGTTCTCCAGCGAGGGCAAGATTGCTGGGAACAAGGGACCCATGCCTGGATGGATGACGGAGCTGCATCAGTGGTACGCGCGCATTTGGGCTGAGACTGGGTCTTGGAGACTTCTTAAGTGATGGGAGGATTATGAGTTATGATATACCATGTAGAACGTGGGCAGGTGCTGCATTGACGAAATGAACGAACATGTCTCTGAAATGCAAGATCTTTTTATACGTTCCATTTTTTTTCTCTTACTCTTTTCGGCTTGAATCAAGCGGTGATCTGGATTGATACGGTAAGACCTTGGAGAATTCTGACAGATTATGTGAAGATAATATGCGTCTTTAGAAAGGAACATCAGTCACGACATTTATTCAGACTTGTCGTCATACGATGAGCCCCGCTCAGTTCACTGTGCCAGTTTGTGTAGCCGAGGGCACGGCGAGGCTCAATCAGATACTGAAATATTAGAAATATGAGTGCATAATGATTCATCAGCAGGCGAACATTCGATAAAGACTCGCGAGAGTGAACTGTAATGCATGTCTAAGTACCAGGACATTAAGTACGCACTGTCGATTACCGCCACTTTCGCACGTATTGCCATGTGCTAACCCGATTACGCACTGTCTTAGTCATCAAATGCCGACTGAAGGTTTTGCTACCTGGCGTCTTGCTCGAGGAATCTTGGCTGACATATCACGCCGATGAAGCTTCGACTCCCATCCATTTAATCCTTCAATCCTGCACCAAAAACCCATCATCAACCTCCTCTTCCTCCTCTTCAACCCCGAGCGGCCATCACCGCCAAAATGCCTCTCATCGACGCCAACACCCCACCAACCTCCACCGACACTCACTACGTCGTCTACTTCGCCTCCGGCGAGCCCTCATGGTGTCCCGACTGCCGCGATGCCCTCCCCGCACTAAAGGCTGTCTTTGGCGGGGCTTCTGATCCTACCGCTTCCATCGTCCGCGTGGGTTCGCGTGAGGAGTGGCGGGCTACTCCCAAGAACAAGTATCGCCTTCCTCCGTACAATGTCAATGGCGTTCCTACAGTCGTGAAGTACAAAGATGTAAGTTAAATGATCAGAATAGCTGTGGATTTGAACTAATGGGGGTTTAGGGCAAGGAGGTTGGACGGTTGGGCGATAAGGAGAGTCAGGTTGAATCTTCTCTCCGCAAGTTGGTGAAGCAGTAAAGGCTCTTGTGAATGAGGAATCGCCGTTGAATGCAACTGGACTCAAAGGGCCATTTAATACCTGAGAATGGTTCTTGTCGCTCCATACCGAAGAAGCCTGTTCAGCGTCTAACAAGATCATATCGTGCAAGCGGACCAACCAGTGGACAGTTAAGCATCGATCGGAAGCTAAAGATAGAAATAAATAAAGGATAGACGTTTCTACGATGCTTTAAAATGACTTGTAATTGAATCGGCGTCACTGTTTCCATGTATTCATTTGTTAAGGTGTATTCTCACTTGTGAAGTGTCTTGCATTGCTGGCATAATTGACATCAAATTCATCACTTTGGGTAGTTACAGTCTGGACCGATACTGTAAGTCGGACAAAAGATAAGCCCTAAATAAACTACTTCCTTTTCCCATAATAAGTGATATAGGAACCGTCAGATGATCAATAACTTGAATACGCTGTGGATGCGTAACCGTGCCGTTTGGGTGTAGCCCACACCACCATAGTCTGCCTATTTTCACAGAGAATTCCAGCTACAACTATCCTAAAGAATTTTGATACGAGGATCTTTTAGATCAATCGTCCTGTTATAGAGTGCGTTGATTCATGAAAGTATCAAATCCGATACCGGATCATGATGAATCAGATACGGTTTAGTGATCGTCTTTGATACTTCCCAAATCAGGCGTGCGAGTCACATTCAATATCTCAACTACTCTCAAATACCCGTGTCCTTCCAGCTTGATTAACTTATTCCGCTCGCATAAAAATAAGTTCCAAGACCCTACATAATGGCAAGCAACGGACTTCAAGCCAAGCTTCGCGCCCTTCCTGTTCTAGAAGGAGCATCGCATCCCAAAGCAGAATTTACTTCATTCCCTGAAACCCCTCACCAAGCATTCGAGACATGGCTCGACGAGGCCATATCCGCCAACGTCCCCGAACCCCACGCCATGACCATCTCAACAGTCGATGACCAAGGTTTACCCGATGCACGAGTCCTAATCCTCAAGAACGTCGATCACCGCGGCTGGCACTTCGCCATCAAAGCCACCAGCCCCAAAGGCCGCCAGATCTCATCCAACAACAACGTCGCGCTTACATTCTACTGGCCCAAAATCGGACGACAGATCCGACTACGCGGAAGAGCAAATGCCCTGCCTAAGAGTGAGTGTGAGCAGGATTGGACGGCTCGGTCGGCTATGGCCAAGATCACCGCCAAGGTGTCGAGGCAGAGCGAACCACTTAATGACCCGCATGAACTGGAGGCCAAGATGGCGGAAGCCGTGAAATGTCATGAGATTGAGGGACAGGAGCCAAGCTCTGAGGGTTGGGTGGTTTATGCGGTTGCGCCGCAGACGGTTGAGTTCTGGCAGGCTTCTAGTGATCGGCTGCATCAGCGATTGAACTACACTTTGGATCCTGCCCAGGACACCTGGAGCAAGACAGCTCTTTGGCCATAAGCCCCGATACCATATCAAGGAGGACTTATGTATACGCGCATATACGCCGGGTATAACACGATTCGCTCTCCCTCATTCCATTAGCGGGCTTACGCGTCCTCGATATCGCCCAGAGCCTAGACCCAAGCCTCACCAAACAACTCATATAAAATCACATTCAACTTCGGCTCTTGACGTGCCGTTCATGGAAAAAATAAAAAGACGCAAATGCGAAAAAGGGAGGTCGGTAGTTTCGGCCTAGGGGGCTGTGCAGTGCCTGATCGGCAATTGTTAATCACGGCATCGCCCGCTGGGATGTGTTTTTGTAATTTGGCAACTTAGCACCATTTGAGATTTTATGAGAAAAAGGATACCTCGGAGAAAGTTAATTTGCTGAGAACAAGTCATGAAGTTACATGCCCTCTACATCAGGCGATTTCATGTCAGTGTCGCCAAGTTCCTTCTTGCACATCAATGACCGCATTTCACATAGTTCTCCTTGTTATTCGGAACTCGGCTTTTGTATGCAGGTACCCTGGTAGTAACTTGGCGCTTGGCTACGAGATATTTCCTGGCATGTGTGCTTCTATACAACGTAGTAGGTCTTGTCGCCAAGGGTATTCGGCACGTTGTATACGAGAGGTTATTAGATGGATACTCTCGGCATGAGTCACCCCCACAGACAATAACACATGCTTTTGTTTCTTGGCCGTGTTAGTTTGGAAAAGATTTTCGTTTATCATTTTCTTAGGCCGTGTGTTATTTTCTGGGCTATATTCAGGAGAAAGTGTACAAGTTCATGATTCGTATATATCGCTGATCCCCCCAACTTTCTGCACAACTGTTTACTTTCCTCTACTTTACTCACAGTAAATTATTCTGTTCAATTCGATGAACAACTCTATTGTTGCATTTTCCCTACCTTTCGCAAATCTGGAGAACTCGTTGAAACTTCTCCTCTTCAGAGGACTCGCCAAGTCTGAAGCAGCAGACTTTGATCCACCTTAAGTTTTGTACGAGCCCGATGCTACGTTTGCTACAAAGGCTGTTTAACTGACAGCTTCAGATTTGGTGTAGAATCTTCAAAAACGAATGACCCGTTAATCAATGTCAACATCATGGCCCGCCGCGACACTAACATCCTTGGCCGTCTTAACGGCAAATCCCGCGCGCGAACTGCGACATGGCAACTAAACCCAGACAGGGCAACCAAGAGCACGCCAGAAGATATTCTTCGGTGGATTGCGTCCATGACTCCTGATACGGCGCTCGCGCATTTGGTTTCGAGCAGTGATGGCATTTCAGAGGCTGAGGCTACTGTACGACGACGCATTCAGGGTCAGAATGTTGTTTCGTCGCGGAAACCGCAGTCTTGGTTTATGCTGTTGCTGAGTGTCATTCCGAATCCGTTTAATATTCTGTTGATGTTTTTGGCGATCCTTAATGTTGCGATGCCGGATCCTAGCTGGGTGAGTTTGGTGTTGAAAGTAGAGGGTTGGTGATGGGGCTAATGAGGTGATAGGAAGGGTTTGCTGTTCTTATGGTCATGATCGTTATTTCTGTCGGTGTGCGCTTCTGGCAAGAGTTCCAAAGCGGTGTCGCAATCTTTCGTCTTCAGTCCGCCATCATTCCCAAGATTCGAGTTCGCCGACCTGCAACTTACACAGACGAGCTTCAACTCTCCTGGACTGAAGGCACAGTTCTTGAGACTGACCTCGTCCCTGGAGATATCGTCATTTTGGTTCCTGGTGCCATCGTCCCAGCTGATTGTATTATCCTCGAGTCTTCGTACTTGAGGATTAGTCAGTCTGCTTGGACAGGTGAGAGTGAACCTGTGGGTAAAGACGCGGGCCCTCATGATGCGAAGGAAGCATTCTCGATCTTTGACTTTAGCAATGTTGCGCTCATGGGCACGAATATTGTGAGTGGTCATGGTGTTGGACTTGTTGTCCGGACAGGTGATGGTAAGTCATCTCTAGCCCTAGCAGAGAACGTGGCTAATGTTTGTAGATGCTATGATTGCAACCATGGTCAAGGAGGTTGAAAAGAAGCGACAGCCCAACGCCTTCCAAAAAGGCATCCTCAATGTTACCTGGATGCTCATCGGCTTCATGATCGTCATGGTTCCTATCGTAAATGGTTCCCTACCCATTCACCTACTTCAATTGACTGACCATGTTCAGGTTCTCTGCATCTCCGGCAAAGTCACAGGAGACTGGAAGAACGCAGCGCTCTTCAGCATCAGTGTCGCAGTCGGTCTCGTTCCCGAGATGCTTCCCGCCATCGTCAACGCCAATCTCGCGCGAGCCGCCCATCAGCTTTCCAAGAAACAAGCTATCGTCAAGCGTCTCGACTCGGTTCAGAATCTCGGCGCTATGACTGTTCTGTGCAGCGACAAGGTATGCATTCCATCTCAGCGACTTTACCCAGTGCTAACAACAAGGCAGACGGGAACTTTAACCAAGGACGAGCTCTCAGTGCACAAGTACTCCAACGCCGAAGGCGAAGACATGCTCAACATCATGGAGCTCGCAAAGGTGGACTCCCAAATCCAAGGTAACAGCGGCAACAACATGGACAGAGCTATTCTCAACTATCACCTCCCCAACGGTGATGAAGTCGGTGTAGCACACTACGAACAAGTCCGCGTTATTCCCTTCGACTTCGAACGTCGTCGCTCAGGCTGTATCGTCCGCGGCATCACAGGCCAGTACCTCCTCATCGTAAAAGGCGCGTTCGACGAAGTCCTCACCCGCTGCTCATCCATGCGCTCCGCCGGTAAGAGCGAGTATCTCAGCACTGAAATGCAAGCTCGATGGAGACAACTCGCTATGCAGAAGAGTATGGATGGATATCGTGTTCTTCTCGTCGCGTCGCGTATTCTTGGAAAGTCTTATGTCAATGAGCTCGATATGCTTGAGACGAACATGACGCTTGAGGGGATGATCAGTTTCTCCGATCCACCAAAGGACGACGCCAAAGACGCCATCGCAAGCCTCACCGAGCTCGGTGTTCAAGTCAAGGTCTTGACCGGCGACTCCCTCCCCGTGGCTCTCAACATCTGCCGCTCCCTCGATCTCCTCCAGCACTCCGAAACGATGGACGACGACGCCGAAGCCATCTCCGGTCCTGAACTCGCCCTCCTCGAAGACTCGGATGAATTCGACCTCGCCGTTGAGCGATGCAGTGTCTTCGCCAAAGTAACGCCCAAGCAGAAAAGCCTTATTGTTCTCGCTCTTCAGAAGGCCGGCAATTGCGTTGGTATGCTCGGTGACGGAATTAACGACTGCGGTGCGCTTCGAGATGCAGATGTTGGAATCTCTGTTGACTCTGGAGCGGGTGTCGCGAAGGATTGTGCGGATTTGATACTGACGGAGAAGGGGCTTTCGATCATTGTGCGGAGTGTGATTTTGGGAAGAATTACGCATGGGAACACTATAAAGTATATCAAGATGGTGGCTTCGTCCAATTTTGGCAATGTTTTTAGTATTCTGGCAGCTAGTGCTTGGCTCCCTTACACGCCGGTGAGTAGCTTATAATGTCTTGCAGGGAGTATGCTAACTTGTGTATAGATGACTAGTATTCAACTTCTCGCTCAGAATCTTCTGTATGATATCAGTCAGATCGCCATTCCTTGGGATCGCGTTGATGAAGAGTATTTGACCCAACCACGACGATGGAACGCAAAGGGTAAGTTTTCTTGTCTCCCAAATGGCCATGTCTAACAAGCAGTAGACATCCTCAAGTTCATCGTTGTCCTCGGTCCTACAAGTTCAGTCATCGACATGTGCACTTTCTCTCTCAACTGGTTCTTCTACGGCATCCGAACTACGTCTGACAATGTCAAGCTGGCACAAACACACTGGTTCCTTCAAGGGTAAGCTGTCACCAACTCTTCCCATATTCTACCACTAATACTCTGATAGTCTTCTCACCCAGACAATGATCGTGCATCTGCTCCGTACAGCGAAAGTTCCCTTCATTAAGAGCCGCGCAGCACCCATTCTCGTATTCTCTACAGCATCGATCATGACTATTGGTTTTGTCCTACCCTGGATCCCGGCGTTCAGACCCGCTTTTAGCTTTGCTCAACCAGCGACGACATTTGTTGGGTTCTTGGCTGCTGAGCTATTGCTTTACGCTGTGGAGGTCCAGATTGTCAAGATAATTTACATCAAGATCTTTGGTACATGGCTATGAAACAAGTCCACAATGCTTGCAATTGGGGTATCATGGGTCATGACGGGGGACAAAACAGTAAGGGGATAGGGTTTTTTATCGGTTCGCCCGGTTTTCCCTATCTGATGGTAAAGGTATATTTTATTAGGACTTTAATATATGTGTTTCTCTTGTTAATTCTATTCACTAAGCCTATGACATATATACCGTAGATATTAAAATAATAACTTTTAATCTCACCTAAACTCTTAATTATAAATAAGTAAGCGTTAGCGATAACTTGTATTTTACAAAATGCAGATATATAGTAGAATCCCTTGTCTTTAAGTATGCCCTTTTCCTAGATTCATCATCTTTGCTCTGTTTGCTGTGTATAACTCGTATGGACATGAATGCCTTGTTTGTTGACATTCTCTGCTGAGCTCGACTGAGTAGAGGCTTGTGTAACCCAAGGTCTCGCCACCCGTTATCCGGTTGGTCAGCTCAACCTCATCATCATGATCTGCAAGCTTAAGCTTATCGCCTCCTCCAAAGTACTTGGACCCTCCGTATGTAAACATAGGCCCTTTTGGGTTCGACGCAGCACTCTTCCACTGCTTGGAGCCAGTCCCTGTTCCTTTTGCATCTTGGCTGCCCAACGTTGAAGAGATCTTGTCTCGAATGATATGTCGCAACGGCGTAAGGTGCGGAAGACATGCGGATACAATTGCAATACACGGTTCGAGGTCAGACCAAATGAAGACGGGTCCCATGGCTCTTGTGACGTCCTTGGTCTTGGAGAGCTCAGAGAGGAAGTGGATGCGTACGGCGCTAGCAGCGCATACACTATTGGTAATAGTTAGTATAAGTATATTCATGGCTGAGCATGAGTAACTTACAAACCTCCTAACATAAGAATGCCAGCAACGCCGACCCTCTTCCGTAGTGACATTTGTAGCCGGAAGATATGCGGTATAGGTATAAGAAGGATATAAAAATCGTTGATCATGTTGATGATACCAAGGGCGAGAAAGAACGTATTGATGTCAATGCAGGTCCCTTCTGTGCCCGCGAACTGTATCCAAAAGTGGTCTAACGGTCGACAGACGTTTCCCATAGTGACCCAAACCACTATGGGATACGATATCGAAAGGAAGTACCCAAACTTCATGGAAAGGGCGAAGGCAAGCTCCGTGGAAAGGAAAATGCGGCTGTAGAAGAGCAGGATCGAGATCTTGATGACGGCACAGGATGCAGAGTACAAAAACGTGTATCCAAATAGTATCTATGGTTATTAGCTGAGTGGTGAACTGAATTGAAGAATACCCAAATTCACCTTGTAGATCTGTTTTAGGCTGACTAGGTCGACAGCCAATATATGCTTACCTGCACCGTAATGACCACCTGAGAGCTGTTAGTATGAAAGTAGAGTCGGTCTTCGTAATGCTGGCATACCTGCTATAGCCAAACCTGCAGTTCCCCCTACGAGCGCCTGTATATAGTATTTATTTGTCAGCTATTGAAGCTTTGGAGTGAGGGTTGGGTGAGTATTACCATAGAGATGATGATAACCCAGTCATCCCAGTGTATCTTGGTCTGCTGGATATTTCTAGCAGCAAATCGAAGTGCGATAGCGATCAGCGCGAGTATCAATACACTGATTATAGCGGCTCTGTCGGAGGCCGCAGTGTTGGCGCTGAGGTCGACGTCAGGTGGAAGAGGGCCGGCGATAGCAATGATTCGAGGGTCGATCGGGGAATCCATTCTTAGCCAGTGTGTTGAGGGTTTCTAAGAAGGCAAACATTCAGTGATTAAGTCCATAGGCAGACCGAAACAGTGGAGGTTCAATGTGTTCGTGGATTATGATGGCAAAGCATGACCAAGCCCTGTTCCGAGAAAACTGTTGGTAGGGACATGTTTACGGATAAAACTTGATGCTTATGTTTGCGTGGAAAGCAATGCCGAGGGACTTCCGAGACAGGCAGCCGACAAACCAACATATACAGTTGGTACTGGATGTCATGCTAATATGGGGATCTTCCAGGTTCCTTTGCACATTCGATACCAACTTGACGTTGCATCAAACCACAACCGCACCAACCAAATACTCTTCGGGGCATTTCCGCCTTGTTCCCACGTGCGTGTGCCGGGCCGTGTTCCGCTGTCCAATCAGTTGCCCGTTGGGAACCAGGGTTCGCCATTTCCGGCTTCTATTCTTTGAGGATGTTGTGCGTCTTGGACTGACCACGTTGGTTCAAAAGCTCAGCCTGAATCTGATATCTGATAGCATTGTCAAGGTAGCCATGCAATTGGCTCATTCTGCGTGTTATGGCACTATAGATTATTGTGCTGAATGCATCACCAAAGTGAGGTACTATGCAAGCGTCAGCATTGCTTTTGAGACTATGTGTTTTATATGGACGCCATGTTTGCTTAGACCTCGCGTGTTATGCCTTTCTGGTTGATAACAAGGCATGAAGCTCTATGGTAGGTACGGTATCAACCTTTCGGAACTTCTGCCTAATTAAGTAACTCATTCTGGGGGGTCAACTGTCAAGGGTCGACCAGCAGTCTCATATGCCTGTCTATCAATGTAACATCAAGACACGCAATCGTGCTAATACTTCCAGCATCCCAGATTTCTTACGATTTTTAATTTCTTTACGCATTGTTCATTCTTCCAAGTTGCAGACCATATTACCTCTTCCAACATGTCGCCCACTTTGAGCGACGTCCCTGAGCTGACAGCCATTGAGCGTGTTGGGCCAAGAGGCTATCTTCGCTATGTTTTCCCAATGCGGTTGGCAGATGACAGCAATCCCCACAAGGTCATGCAGATTCTCAAAGGGGGCTATAAAGCTGCTTGTCATAAAATTGGCTCCATGGCCTCAGAAGCAGTGCCTGATCTCGAGGCAACGCAGGCAAATGTGCTCAAGTTGCAGAGATCGCCCGATGATTTAATTGGAGACATGGCGCTTAAGGACTTACGAGACCCGGAGAAATATGAATGGAATTGTGAAGAGCTCAAGGCGAAGCACTTCCCCATCTCAGCATTCGATGCCGACGTTCTTATGCCTGGCCCTCTTTGGCCTCAACCAGGGAAACCTGTGCATGTTTCTCTAGCCCAGGCCAACTTGATCCGTGGCGGCGTGATAATCGGGTGGTGTGTTTTTCACATGGTTGGCGATGCCACTACCTATCTCACTTGGACCAAAGTCTAGGCAGAAGAGTGCCGCCGCATCCAGGGACTCGAGATTTCGACTCCAGTTGTTATTGATGATGCCATGCTTGCTGATAGAGCGCGCGTCACAAGATCTTCTGGCCGCAACAAAGGACGTCCGGAAGACCACCCGGAGTATACAATTCTACCTTTTACGCCAACGGGTGCGTCTCCCGCGATGCTGAGCACGACATTCCGTGGACAGGTCTTCTACTTTTCTCCATCGGCGCTCGCGTTTCTCAAAGCCGAAGCATCGCACGATCGTGCGACTAGGCCAACAGATCAACAATGGATCTCTACCAACGATGCCTTTTCAGCTCTCATGTGGCGTACCGCAGTCGCCGTTCAAGCACCCATCACGAGCCTCGAAGATGGCGAGAATCCGCAGTCTGTCTTCAACATTGCCGTGGATGGCCGAAAACGTACCGACCCTCCAGTTCACCCTCAGACTCTAGGCTGCTTTCTCCAGTACATCTCCGTCTCAGCGCCGATCCGCGAAATCCTGTCTACTTTGAGCCTGGCAGATCTTGCACTGCTTATACGCAAGGAGGTGAATCTACGCCTGGACAACCAGTTCACAGATGATGTTGTGACACTTGTCGATCAGCTGGAAGATGTGACCAGGCTAGTTCCAACAGCCTTCCTGGACGTGCTGGGGAGATCTTCTGTGCAGACCTCATGGGCTGAGTTTGACCTGGCAACTGTGGAATGGGGCCCGTTGTTGGGAGATAGGATTGAGGCGATTCGATGTCCCAACACAGGCATCCTGCCTAGTTGCCACGTTGTTCTTCCCACGCTGCCAGATGGTGGCGTTGAGGTGGTGTTTGGCACTGAGGGAAGGCTGTTGCAGAAGGTTCTTGAAGATCCACTATGGATGAGGTTTGCTGTGCCGCGATAGTCATGATGCTCTGAGCAACCTTACTTCCGTGTCCACTTGCCGACCAGTTCCGCGGAACAGGAGCCAATCGGATGCGTTGAAATGCCGAATTTTGAGCAGCACATCAAATGGCGAAGGGCAACAATCGCACTGGAGATAGGCCTCTGCACTGGTTACTGAGGCGAGATTATAAGATAAATAAGTTCAGTGTCATTAAAGCACAGAAATTATATTATCTGCAGTCATTGCATAGATCTCCCAGTTCACACCTCTCGAGCTATGACCAGATCCTGTCCAATAGCATACAAGGATATCTACCGTCGACCAATCATAGACCATACAATTCAAGTGCCGAGGAACAGGCTACGCTAAGCCCAACATAGAAAGGCTTCCTCGGAGCTCATCAACACTCGCATCTGGGGTAAATCCGGGGCATCCTACTATCCGCTCTAGTAGCTCTATCCTGATACAAATACTCACCTTCCACTCCTCAACCATCCCTACCTCATCATCCAGTATTTCTCCCGGTCAAATCTCACAATCATGGCTCTCACAGAACTTTTGATCTCTCCCTGGGCACCCCTCGCCCTCGCCGTGGCTCTCGTAGCATGGTACATCCTCCCATGGATGAGCAACTCCAACCTCCGAGGCATTCCCGCACCCTTCCCAGCACAGTTCACAAATCTTTGGCTACTATCTACATGTCGTCGTGGAAAGCGCTACGAGATTGTTGATCAGGTCCATAAGAAGTTGGGTGTTTTGGTTCGCATTGCGCCGAACCATGTTAGCGTTGCTGATGCAGATGCTATCAACACTATCTACGGACATGGAAATGGCTTCCTAAAGGCGTGAGTATTATCTAGTGTTACTTTGCTGAGAGCGAGGAGCTGACGAATAAGTGACTTTTATGATACCTTTGTCTCTATCCGTCGGGGTCTTTTCAACACTCGCGACAGAGCTGAGCACTCTCGCAAGAGAAAGATCGTGTCGCATACTTTTGCACCTAAGTCTGTTTTGGAGTTTGAGCCTTATATCAGACAGAATCTCGATATCTTTATCAACCAATGGGATCGCATTGCTAGCAACAAGGATGCTGATGGATACGGAAGCGTAGACTGCCTCAACTGGTGTAAGTGTATATCAACACAACTCTTTGAGACGTACTGACATCGTGTAGTCAACTTTCTTGCTTTCGACATCATCGCTGACCTCGCCTTTGGCAAGCCCTTCGGTAAGTCTATACATGCACTTGGTCGGTATATTGTTAACATTCATAGGCATGCTCTCAACTGGTGCCGATATCGCGGAGGTCAAGGCCTCCCCCACCAGTCCCACCATCTACGCCCCAGCCGTCGAGATCATGAACCGCCGCGGCGAAGTCTCCGCCACTCTCGGCTGCCTCCCCCAACTCAAACCCTACGCCAAGTATCTCCCCGACCCCTTCTTCAGCCAAGGTCTCCAAGCCGTCGAGAACCTTGCCGGCATCGCCATCGCCCGTGTCAGCGAGCGTCTCGAGCGCGGCGGTGATTCCACCCGCAAGGATCTCCTAGCTCGTCTTATGCAGGGCCGCGATGAGAAGGGCGAACCTCTTGGTCGTGATGAACTCACCGCTGAAGCTCTTACTCAACTCATCGCGGGAAGTGATACTACTTCTAACTCTTCTTGTGCGCTGCTGTATCATATTGTTAGAACTCCTGGGGTTATGCAGAAGCTTTATGAGGAGATTTGCGCTGTTGTTCCTGAGGACGTTGCCATTCCTGACTATGAGTCCGTCAAGCATCTTCCCTACCTTGGTCACTGCATCAACGAGACTCTGCGTATTCACTCCCCGTCTGGTATCGGTCTGCCCCGTGAGATTCCCCCCAACCACAAGGGCGTTACTCTCCACGGACGGTACTTTGGCCCCGGTACTGTTCTCAGCGTGCCTACTTATACGATCCACCACTCTACTGAAATCTGGGGCCCTGACGCTGATGAGTTCAAGCCTGAGCGTTGGGAGAACTTGACCGATCAGCAGAAGAATGCTTTTATCCCCTTCAGCTATGGTCCTAGATCTTGCGTTGGAAGGAACTTGGCTGAGATGCAGATGAGACTCATCGCTGCCACTTGGATCAAGCGATATGATGTTCGCTTGAGACAGGATATTATGGAGACTAGAGAGGGATTCTTGAGGAAGCCTATGGGACTAGATGTCGGATTGGCGCGACGATGAGGATTCGGACAAGGACAAAATTGCATGTAAAACATAGGCGCAGCGGATTGAAATGATATTCAGGAATCTATACACAAGTAGCCCATTTATCGACGAACCAAATACACCTCTAGCGTCGTCTGTGCCAGGCAGATATCACTCTATAAGCCCATTGCCTATCGGTCTGATAAGCAGCCATAGCACTTTTCTCACACCCTCCTCTTCCTTATCATCTTTCCGTCTATCCTTGTCCACCTTTCTAATTTCCTTCTCATACTCTTTCTCACACTTCTCCTTCTCTCTATCCAGCTTTTTCAACTCCCTCTCCAACTTGCGAGGCTCATCGACGTGCTTACGCTGAGCCTTTGCGAATTCCTCTTCTATCTTTCGCATCTCCTTCTCATATTCCTCTCGAGCCTTTCTTGAGTCTTCGGTCCAATCTTCATGTGCCTTGGCTCTATCTTTTGTCATCTTTCTTTCCTCCTTCTTTCGCTGTCGTTCACTCGTTGAGGCGTGTATTTTGCTTACAAAGTTATCTGGTACATGCAATTCAGGTAAGGGTGTAAGGTCCAGTGGTGCAATCCATGGCTCGAGGGCCTGGAGTCTGCGTTGTTGTACAGTAACTGGAGCCTGAGCTGTCGCATCTTCCAATGGTCCAAGAATCATGCTGTTCTTCTCGATCTTCCCCTCATTATTGAGGATGGGCATCCGAGCATAACGAGCAATGACATCCAACTTCGCAAATTCAGCTTTAAGACCTCTAGGCATGAAGAGTTCTTTATTCGCCGTGCTGATGCAGAGCTCACTCCGAGATTTACTTATGGCGTATGTTGAGAGGGTAGCTGCCGCATTAACCGAGTTACCAACGATCTGTGCGGTGTGCAGCGGTACCATGGATACGATGCTGCCGGCCAACCCGAGTATCTGGACTGGCGGACTAGCGACGGCCGCACGGTTGAGATCATCGAGAAATCTGAGGAAGACTTCCCGAGGGAGATGGTATTGTTGTTCGAGGATAGGTGGGAAGGCTCTTAGGAATGGTGAGCCGAGTTTGGAGCTTGTTGCGGGGATAGCGATGGGCTTCTCTGATGGATCAAGTGTAGGTTGTTGAGGTGTTGGGACAGATACAAGAACAGGTTGGCTTGCGTCTGGGAATGTTCTTGCTGAAGTAGCTGCACCAAGGCTGGAGTATGGCGGAGGCGCGTCTGAATATGAGTCACTGCGAGTTTCCATTTTTGAAACCATATTATAAACAACAAGAATGATGGTATTTACTATGAGATTAATCAATAGTTACTGATGAAGTGCGAGTGTTTATATATTAAGCAAGTTGTACCTAGACCTTTCTCAAGCTGACAGTAGAGAGCTAAACCTGAATCAGTTAGTCATTCGAGCCGGAGGCCTGTTGACATAAGATTAAGCAAATAGCGATGTCAGATTGGCTGATGCCTCACAAGGAACTCCATCTGGAATTCCCTTTATGTCTTAGGAAGATAGCATGATATTTCTAACAGGCCTTCTCGGCACTTTCGGCAGCAGATCATCGGCATCTTCGTTAATCCAAGTTGATAAGCGATAAAATAGCACCAAACACGAGTGGCTGTGAAGCTTGATGTACTCCGGGTTACCCACTCTGGGATTCCTCCACAAATTGAGGCTAGTACATATCGGGTAGGATAGCGCGAGGTACGGACTAGAGCAAGCAAGCATGATAAAGTAACTCGTATTAGGCCGAGGGAATAACCTAGCTCTCAATGATTACCCTGACTCCCTTACTTCCACTCTCCGTCATCGGAATGAACATGTCATGGTCATAGCGAACATCTCTATCGGTTGTCTCATACAACCGCATGTAAGGCATCACTCTCAAAACCAAAGCTGCAAGCGAGAGGTACAACTCGCACAATGCAAGACTAACAATATGTTAATAAAATATCCAACTGAGAGAAAAGCGTATCTTACTTTTTACCAAGACACCCGCGGCTACCCTTGGAAAACGCGATCATTGACTTCTCCAAGTCCTTCCTGATCTTGTTGTCCTCATCAATCCATCGTTCAGGAGCGAAGGTGTACGAGTCTGGGAAGACAGACTCATCATGATGTGCGATTGCCGCCGACATGCCGATTGCGTAACCTCGAGGTAGCACCAAAGTCGTCGGCTTTTTATTGAACTCTCCCCTGTAAACGAGGTCTTCTGCTTTTGGCACACGAGCTGTGCGGCTAGAAACGCCATAAGATAGACGCAGACCTTCATTGATGACAGCTCCAAGATATGGGATCTGCTCTAGTGTCGTCCAAGAAGGCAAATGGCATGGATCGTCAACAACTTGTTTTAGTTCATCTTGTAACTTCGCAAGAGTCTCGGGCTGTGACAAGAGGAAATATGTAATCACGGCCAATGCCCAGCTCGTCGTCTCAGTTCCAGCATTGACGATAGTAACAGCCTCCTCAACGAGGCGATCTTGCTTCTTCTCACTATCATCAAGCTCAGATTGAAGCAGATCTGCGAAAATGGTTGGTCGATCATAAATAATGCCTGCATCCAATTCGTTCTTCGTCTTTTGAACACGTGAAGGAATGTCGATTTGTAGAGTTCGAATGAGAAGTGCAATATCAGTCGGCAAATAATCAACAAAATACTTACCTAGTTTTACGCTAGAAACAAGGATAGGAAAGAAACGGAAGAAGAACACTGGTTTAAGGACAGCGAGAGTGGCTTCTCGGTAGTTTGGCTGCCACTGGTTGCGAGAAAGTAATCCAAATGCTTCACCAAAGCAGTAGCTTGAAATAGCATCAGAGGTAAAGCAGCTGTACGCATGGGCGATTTCAAAAGGTTTACGATCTTTTTCATCTCTGTTCTCGGCTAGAAGCTTGTTGCAGAGCGTTTGTGCCAGGTCGTGGACTTCTTGTTCGAGACGGGCGATCATAGCTCGTGAGAAGAACTTGGCGACGGGTGCACGTCTCGCGCGATGGAGGTCGTGATCAGGGGTGCCAAAAGCGTTTCCTGTTCCAGCTGCCGAGCCGTTGACTTGATGGAAGGGCTTATCGCGCTTGCGACCGCCGACGGCGTAGATCTCATCCGAGAAGGACATATCAGCGCAGTGCAGCTCATTGGGGCTGATGCGAACGATCGGGCCTAGAGGAGCATGAGAGGTTTTCGCTTCGACTTGCTGAAAATGGCTTACCATATTTCTCGTGCATCTGCTTGATAGCATGCGTGTAGCGACCGACGAGAATCACATCGTAGTAGAATTCGGGCAGATGCGTAGCCGCAGCGAGTTTCGGACCAGGGATCTTGCTAAGCGGATGGAAAGGCGAGACATTATACAATGCCTGCAAAACTTTAAACACAAGCCACGCACATATGAGAGCTGCTATCCAGCCTCGAGCTGTCAGCGTGTCCAGAAAGGCCGACCAAGGGGTATCCGCCATCGTGTTTCAAGCTTAACAATAGCATAATGTGGATTGGCGAAAGAATAAGAGGGTTTTAAACAGCGACCGATTGATTTGTTTCTTCAATCACATGATTTATATCCGTCCTCTCGCTTACTCGGAACAATGTAACCCTTGAAACGATTGTTTAGCTCCATGAGGCTATTACCTCCGTCCTTACGGGGCTGAATTCTTCAACGTCGACCCACAGTCCTCCGTGCCAAGGGAACGTGCTTCACAAACCCACTTCCTGGAGGTCTCTTCGTAAGGCTGGCCATTGAGAGTTGATCTTAATATTGGATCTAAGTTCTTAGTTAATATCTTCCTGTCTCTAGCGCCGAGAAGGAGTGAGTTACGAACACAATCGTTAAGAAGGTCAAGTTAATTACAGTTCACCCTTAGATTTCAATAACTTCTATATATCTAAAAAGTAAAAGACCATTGTATTAATTAAACTGGAAAAAGTAAACTTAGGATATTCGATCTTGTCCGTAAGCAGAAGGTTTAAGAGTCCTAGGATTTGTACGGATCGTTGGGTGATCTGAAAGTTGGCATGCCTGAACAGATTGATTAGACCCAAGGACGTAGTAGGTAGGAAAATCGGCCCGAGAGGACATGGATAGACTGGCTTAAAAGCTCAGACTAAGATGTAACTCTGTCAGACTGTTACTCCTTGCTTCACAGAGGCCCCAAGATGCGGTGTTTCTTGGAGGAGAACCTACAACCCGTAGCAGTTTCAATCAACCTACAGTCTCGGACAGCTATAAGCGGCATATAGTCACTTTTCCCTGACTGTGTTCCTGCTTAAGCACATCACAAGATACATCGGGATTCCAGAAATGTATTTAAGCTTAAATCTAGAGTTACCGGTTACATCGTGAAACTCGAGCTGTATGGCCAGCTTAGGAACTGTCTGTAGCTTCTTTTCAATTAGACTGGAATCGATCGTTCGAAGAGCATGAGGAGAAACCGGAGGGCCAGACCTGGGCTGCACATGGGATCTGAGATGCTGCACTAGTCTGGGTTAAGCAGCAACTTACGATCTTATATAAAGAGCCTTGAAACGGAGTAAACATATGGTCAGCATTGCAGAATGCATATACGAGAATAGCGGGCAAAGAGCTGTTTAAACGTGACAACATTAAGCTACCCCGGAACTGGTATGAATTTGGGAGTCAGCAACGGTCAGTCATTGGTTCCCCTAAAATCTTAGATGCATATGTCCAGGGGCTTCCGGGTAAATCGCGACCTAACACGTTGCTCATCAATTACTTGCCCTTGCTAAAATCGACGGGATAGCTTCCATGAAAAGCAATAAATCCATGCCGAGAGACAGTTATTCCATCCACCTACTCTTCATCGTTTTAGCCTCAATTATGCCTGGGTAAGGTAACCGGTAAGTTGTCAGACCCTGCGCCCTAGGGCGGCAGAGCCAAGGGCTTCTAAAATCTGGTTCCAGCAATGATGCGCGAAAATCGCGGCGCAACACCAGGAACAGAGGTTGCTCCGACTTGGCCTTGGCTAGGGTCCTTGAAGTTTTTCTCTATCTTAACATTTATACGACCATGCACTAATGCACTTTTGACCGTAATTTTTCGCTTACTTTTCTGTTATAATCTCATCGCACTGCCCTCTATTTCCTAACATTCCTGCCACCGAGACATTGTCAAGACCAGGTACGAAAACGCGTCAAGAAACCATGCAGCTCTGTTGTGGAATACTACTCGCTGCTTTGCTGAGCGCTCCGTCGCTAGTTGCGGCTTCACCGACTCAATCCGCTGGCGATCTCATGCTAGAGCTTAACAGCAAAGCAACTAGCGCGCTAGAGACTGCTCAGGCACCAAGCAGTCGCAAGAAGTGCACAATCGCCAACGCTGACGTACGCCGGGATTGGTAAGTTTACGTTCAAGATGCATTGAATCGTCGCCAATAACTAGTAAAGGAAAGTTCTCTCGAAGAAAGAGAGAAAGGCATACATCAATGCCGTTCTATGTCTGCGAAAGAAACCTTCCAAAGGGGACCCTTTTTTTGCGCCTGGTGCGCGTACCAGATACGACGATTTTGTCGCTGTGCATATCAACCAGACTCGCACCATTCATGCAACTGTCAGTCCTCGTTCTTTGAGCTGTCAATAGCATTCAAACTAACAAGACACTAGGGAAACTTCTTCACCTGGCATCGATACTATACCTGGGCGTATGAAAAAGCTTTGCGAGATGAGTGCGGCTACAAAGGCACCCAGCCAGTGAGTGAATTTGGACAAGTGCTTATGATAAAGAATCTGAAGCTTATAATTGACTACAGTACTGGAACTGGTTTGAAACAGGCGACTTTGCAACTAACCCCCTCTTCGACGGTTCCGAGACCAGTATGAGCGGCGATGGCGAGTTCTTCAAGCACAACGGCTCTGTTTCTGGAACAGGACTCATCTACCTTCCCAGTGGTCAAGGGGGCGGCTGCATTAAGACCGGCCCTTTTGTCGGCGCAACCGCTAACCTTGGACCTCCCTCTCCCGGTATGGACGGAATGGAAGCCACGAGTACACCCCTAGAGTACAACCCCCGCTGTCTCCGTCGAGATCTCAGCCGTTACGCGATTGATAAGTGGATGACCCTTCCCAATTTGTACAACGTCACGCTCGGCGATGCTTCACGCAGCATTCAGATCATGCAAGACGAGTTTCAAGGCCGATTTCCAGATAGATTCCTGGGCTTGCACGGCGCTGGTCACTTTGCTATTGGTGGTGACTCATCTGATCTCTACTCTTCGTCTAACGAGCCTGTTTTCTTTTTGCATCATGCTATGGTTGATCGTGTCTACTGGATCTGGCAGGCTTTGCATCCCAAGCAGGCTCGGGATATCGCTGGTACTATCACTATCGGGAACAGACCTCCCAGCCGAGACGCTTTGAAGTCTGATCCGCTGAATATGGGGGCTAATGCGGCTGAGATCACCATTAATGATGCGCTCGACACCCTGGGAGGTTCTCCTTTCTGTTATATCTATCTCTAAAAGTCATGGTCATTATAACTCAGGGCATTCTTTTTTGTTAACAATAACATCCGCGTTATTTCCAAGCGACTCATCCATTAAGTCAGAATAAATCTATCCTAGTCCACTAGGCGATAAGTGTAGGCCAAGGACTTTATCCTCCAGTGAGAATAATAACCTTAGAAATAACCTTTCAGAAGAAGCATGGTTGCAGTAGAAACGTCTGTCAGGCATCCCCACGCTAGAAGCTGTTCTAGCTCTACCAGAATTACTAGATACGACCTAGTCAACGCCGTAACATTCCTGACATGTCAACTATTGACTTAAGTCAGGTAAAAGTCACACCACTTGAGTGAGTGCTAAGCCCAGACAGTTCCTTTGTTGCAGGCTAGAACTGAACCAGACCCTTGGGTCAACTGACCTGACGAAGTTTATGTTATACGAGCAAAATATGCTAGGTTAGGGAATTAGGGAAAGCTAACTATGATTTTATACTTAATTATCCCAAAGCTCCTTGTAACCCTGGCTTGATCTTATCCGCAAAGTTCTTTCAATCCATTTCGCGAAAATGATCTCCATCAAGAAGTTTCTAACGCTGCTGTTCATCGGCGCAGTGAGCGCACTACCAGCGGCTGACAGCAATGGCCAAATGTCTGATCTGATGTTCGATAAGAGAAACCTCCTGGACCCAAGAGCAGGCATGTAGACCCAATACCCAGTGAAACTCACCTAACAACCATCCTTGCAGCCTGCAAAGCTACTGATCCCAATAACGTAGCCTTTAAGAAGAACAAAGCCAATGGATCTGCCTTTTGCTCAGCCTATATCCAAAAGACCCTATCAACTACTATTACTCCCGTTGTGCGAACTACTTCGTTCAAAGTTAAGACCACCACGACTACTCTAGTCGGCGTCACAACAGTCCGAACCACCACCTTCCTTGTGACTATCACTACAGCCATACAGACCGATTTAGCTACAGTAACACAGACAAGCACTGCCCTCGTTACTGATGTTATAACGAAGACCCTTACGAACACGGCGACGAAGCGACTCACCAATACAAAGGCGGTTCAGGTGGCTGTGACTGATGTTGAGCAGGTGACTGAGAGGATTACTACCGGGGCCACTACGACTGTTACAGTCAATGTTGATACAACGCTCACAACAGATATTACTGAGACTGCTACCGAGACTTACCGGACGTTCGCCTCAACCACTGTTTCCACTTTGTAAATACTCACCAAAAATTATCCGTAATGGAGGATATACTAACCATGATTCGTCTAGTGTTACGTGAGTCCCGGCGACTATAACTAGAACAATATTTGTGACTAACAGTCGAGATAGAGCAGCAACTCCTACTGTATATATCCCTAATGGTAAGTTCTTCCAATCTAATTAATACCACCGAGCCCGCCCTGACACACTCATAGCGGAGGTCGATTGCAATGTCGTCGGTTACGGAAATGATGACTATCGGAGTCGGGGATCCGGTGAATCCATCCCAAACCCCAGCTTCAGCGCATGCCGGGATTTTTGCTCGAGCGACCCGGAAGCCTCCAGCTTCGGCTTCAACTCTAATGAGTGCAACTGTTATAGGGGCAAAGTGTAAGTCCACACAATCCTCAGCTGTTCTAGACGTGATGTTGGCTATCAAGGTACTAAGTTCGATTACAGGAGCGCTGTCGTCTCACCTAACGCTGAAGCTCCCTGGACATTTTACGACATGAAGTGTAATTCCGCCACCAAGGGGGTAAGTCTTGCCATCGATCTCCAAGCTCATCTGGAGTAGTACTAACCCTGGTTAAGCCCTCTAAGCGAGCAGTGAAGGCAGTACAGATCCCTGATTACCTACCCAGCAAAGCCCCCAGCGACGTTAGCAGCGCCTGTTCATGCCTAATTACTAGTCCCTCTGCCCCAGCCACATTGACCTTCACTGCCAAGAGTTCCAGGACCGTCACAGCAGTACAGACCAAAACGAATACGCTGTCAGTCAAAAAGCTCTTGAGCACATTTATCACGGACCGAAAGACTAGTGTTTCGACCAGCGCTAGCAAGACCACGAAGACAGGCTCTCAGACCGTGACCCAAACGGTTCGAAAGAGTGCGACGGTCACAAAACCTGTCACTGTCACGGTTACGAACGTCAACACTGTGATGGTAACGAAAACTAATGTTGTTGAGGCTACGAACTTCAACACACTGTACTTTACTAAGTTTGATACTGTGGCTCAGACGGATTATAATACCGTAGTTGTCACGAATGTGGATGGTGTCACGGTCACTGAGTATTACACCACGATGCTAACTTCGGTCGCTACGTACGTGTATACACCGGATGCAGTAACTGTGACCAGTGGAACAACGACAGTTTGGGGTTCTTGAAATAGCTCCATTTTAGTTTTTAGTTTGCCTTTTTGCTAAGAAGGTCGATTTTACGGGCTACGAAGAAATGTCATTGATAAACTATTATAGTAACTATGTAAAAATACTATAAAAACTTCAACTGTTGAATGACAGCCACAAAACAGAAATGCCACTGTATTGTAATCGAAGTTCCATCGTCTTCGTATATGCGAGGTGGCTGTGTCACTCCTGTTCTCCAGCAGGAAGCAGAAGGCGGAGTTATGCGAGGTATTGAGACTCTGAATGAAGCTAAGTATTCGAATACCGAAACGTTCAGCTAACGTACAGTTATCCGGGTTTCCTGAGATAGCTAGAGTGGCTAGATCCCGCTGACACAAATGTCACTGACGTAAAGGATGTGGCCGTGATGTAGACCCATGCCCTCCCTTGATGACTTCTGGCAGGATATGCTGCCAAAGTTACAAGTCCGGATCTTCAAAATCAATAGACTATGAGAGCATAATATACAAGCCAACAGTATACTGCTCGTCCTCCGTAGACTTTGTTTGGTCATGGGTACCGTAGCCGAAGGAAGGCTATCTTTAAGAAAGCGCTCCTAGCTATATGCCAACAGGCAATTTCTCCAAATGGGTGAAGAATAAAGACAGTTATTCTATGGAGGCAAACGTACGTGACTGGACAGACCGACATTTCACCGTCTGTAGGGGGCGCTCGCTTAGTTACCTCCAAAATTTTCAGACATTTCAACTCATGTACGTATGGCAACACAGGGCTGTATGCGCCTTCTCATTCGCTGGTTTCTGACACGGTACGATCCTGGCCAAACTGATGGAGGGTGCGGCATTTGCCAGCGGTGCTGACTAGCTGCTGAGTTCATATCTTCGGAACAATCTACAATTCGCGATGTCGGTCTTTTGAACTTTGAACCTTTCAGGATTTTACTACTTCAACTCCTCACGCCTCAGTATCTAGTACCATTTGATTTGTGTATACAGCCATCTTGATCTCGAAGCAAGAGGGTAGCGCTCATTGGTATCAGGCTGTGACCCTTGTATGTGGCTGAATGCCAATGACCTTTTCAGAGACAGCGACTGGACACACGGACGCCGCCTAAACAGGCGGTTAACGGAATGTATTATTTCAAGCGGCAAAAAATAGGCATTATCAAGTTAATCACAAAGGCGTCGATAAGAAACCTCCATTGACCGCGTAGAGTTTACCAATAAGACTAACAAGAGGAATCAATCCTTCTGGAGCTTTCGTAGAATATTAAAAAAGAAATTATGAAATGTCTGTACTGACCGGACAGCCTGATTGCGATTTGAAGGTGCAAGTGTCATTTCGTGCTGCCGCGACTGTCCTTGCTTTTTGGAGGCTGGATTAGGGTTGAAACACCAATGGATGTTGCTGAGGCTGATGCTGACCACCCACTCATTGTTTGACACTGACTCAAGTAAATGCTAGGCCTCTGCAGTTGGTGGAAATTATACAGAATGCCAGCATAATTCTGTTTTTAGGCCGAGCTGATTGATCACAGTAGCTGGTGGCTGTTCAGCCAGCTTTACTCCTGCATATGGGTATTATTAGCTTCCTGCGCGAGCGCCGATCACCGCTTCACCATTTGACTGCAACACAGTCCCTGGTCTATTCATGCACTTTTCCCGCATAATCTAATCAGTCAGCTTTACAAATTGAATGTACCATGTGTTTGGGAATCTAGGCTATCCAAGCTCTTAAGCACGGTCATTGGTTTTACAAACATCAAACCTGGACCGCTAGCCGAAGTGCTTATCAAGACATGGTGTTGTAGTTTGATTCAAGAATAAATACAAGCAGGGAGAATTAGGCTCTGCCACCACGTCTATTTCTTTCACCTAGGCCGCTGATTCAAGGCCAGAGATACTCCTTGACGCGTCGTCATTACCCGCCGGACACTGCGGTGCCCCTGAATCCTCACGCTGGATTCAGGTGCTACGCACCGGTAAAGCATACATAGAGCTGCATGAATCATACGAGGCGGCTGTGTATTGCACATTTTGCACAGCGTGTCAAATCAGATGTTCTTTCCTACCCTTGCAACCGGCGAAGCTACATACTTGGCGGCTGTAGAAACTAAATATAGTATGTATTGTGAATGTAAAATAATTCAAAACTCATGGGCCCGGTATTCAAGCTGCTCAGCCTGTTTACCAAAGTATAGATATCGAGATCTCGCCTATGTTAAGTTGCTTAACGCTTAGTCTATTCGACTGGGGAACTGGCTATACTCGTGCTATTGTCGACGCTCTTTATCTCTCACGTTATCTTATTCCGTCCCCCCTCAGTTAGCCGGTCCTTACTGCTATTGGAATAAACTTTATGCTTCATTTCCTACTTAAATCTTCTGGTCAAGGCTTGTATCATTTCCTCTAATTCAATCAACACGATGCTACCTGGAGTAATATCTTATTTCCTCAAACTCCTTATCTACGCTCAACTTGCTACAGTAGCTTCAAGCTACAGTGATAAAGCATGCTGCATCAGAGCCCACGAGGCAAACGCCTTTGTCTCCCCCAACAATGGTAGCACCACTCCTATGGATAATCTCGTCTGCGGACAGATCTACAACGAGTCCTCTCCCGCCGCACCAGACGCTTACGTCACCTACAATTTCTGCAAAAGCGAATGCAGTGGCTGGGGTGTCTCGAGCGTCGACAACGCAGACCAGTGGGCGGGGCCAATCGTCCAGTTCATCCTTCCATCCGTCATCTTCAGTATGAACATCCCCAGGGGCTTCGAATTTGTTTCACAGCAGTGGCTCGATATTTTGGTCTTAGGGGATCGACGTGGAAGGCAGAGAGTCGTCTTGTCGCTGCTCATCACGTTTCCGGCACTGCTGTTTGTTGCTGCGGACACCATGATATGGGTTATGACCATCATGTGCATGGCAGGCCCAATGATGGTCGCCGGGCTACATGAAGCACTACTCGACTTCAAGATATTGAGGGCGTTGAAGAGAAGGACTTATATTCCGGAAAGAGCTGTTGATGCGTCGAGGCTGTCTGGAGAAATCCCTCTAGACCCTATGGGTCATGACCCGGTTCGGGATCATGTGGAAGGGACAGATGGCTTAAGAGATAAGGTAGAGCTCCTGGTGACCGTTCTTGCTGGAAATCTTCGGCTCAAGACGCACAAGAACTGGCCTGATAACCTGGTGTTGATTTCTAAGGCACTGCTGGCTACAGGGAGGCGTCGGTCCAACGCTATAGCATTGCTTTGCTTCCCAGCCGAACGCCCCAGGACCTACTCCAGTCAGACAGTGAGTACATACTAGTAGAGGACGAGGTAAATCAGCACTATCCCAGTGTGTCCGAGCAGCTCAAGAGGCTCATGACGGCCCAGTCTGCTTTCGGTGCCATCGTTGGAGCAGCGGTTGTCTTTTACCTCGGCGCCTTTATCTATACGATCCTGGACCTACTAGGTGACAAGAGTAACCAGGATGCCGCCATCTCCCTAGCCTTTGGTGTCGAATGGATGATTATCGTGCATGTCGCAATCGTCAACGGGTTCCTTCTTGCCAGCAACAACCCTAGTCCAGCCGCCATGCTCATCGGGCGGCGTCTTTCGACTCTCAAGCCACTGAAAAGAGTGTTATTCCCTCCCATCTACGACGGAATACTTAAGCCGGTGTTCATGTGGCGCCGGGGGGTTAATAAAATGCAGTGGCTTGAGAAGTCGAGAGCGTGGCGGCGTGGAGACGTAGAGTTTATGAATGATGTCCAGATCAAGAAGATGGAGTATCTAGGCTGGATCATACTGCCCACAATCATTCTGATTTCCCTGCCGCCGGCGGCAGGGGCTGTGGTGGCGTGGCAGACTCCTCCAAGGGGTTGGGGCTGCCGGTCACTATGCTTTGTCACTTATGCGGGCTTCCAGATGGTGCTCACTCCTCTATACTTCATCATTACCCGCAGGATGAAGCAGAAGACATTCATACAGCGCGTCACACACTGGCTCTTGGTCCTAGTGTTCAGCGCCATGGTTCTGCTGTCTCTCTTCACTAGCATCGCGACAACTCTCATGCAAATCATAGGAGTCTTTCGTAACTGCTTCTGTTACGTGAATAGCGGAATGTGGCTCAATTTGAACAACGCTATCGTTAATGTAGCTTCTGACACGAAAGACCGGAGAAACTCAAGCGACGGGTGGATTGTCATGGGCGGAGTTGCCACTGCTTTCATGGCAGCGTGTTCCTTTTTCGGGTGGTGGTTTCAGATGAACATCCGGGTCTCTTTCGATGACGCCATAAAGGATATTGATGAGCTCTTTTAGCTCAGGTGTATGGTACTGGGTGTGCGGGTGTTATAGATCGCTGTCGAATTCATTTAGATGAGTCATACCGATAAAAGTGGAGAGATTAAGAACTAGAATGAGAATTAGAAAATCGCAGCGATATTGAAGTTTGAAGTTTAAATACTTGCGTTATTAAATTGACATCAACAGTGAAATCAACCCTCAGTACTATATCTAACAATCTCGTCGGAGTTCAATATGTCTCAAAACATTTACGACAATGCCAAATTCTTTGCTGAGTATTCCTCGCTTGAGCGATCTGTGAAGGGTCTCGATGCGGCCCCAGAATGGCCGCGGCTGAGATCTTATATTCCAGATCTCAAAGGCCTTGACGTCCTTGATCTTGGCTGCGGCTTTGGATGGTTCGCTCGCTGGGCACGGGGAACTGGAGCCAACTCGGTTCAAGCGCTCGAAATTTCCGAGAATATGCTCAATCGAGCACGATCCATGACCAATGACACGAAGATTATCTATCGACAAGCTGACCTCGACAATACCAACCTTTTGAAACACGACACCGGCATATATGACGTGGCGTTTAGCTCGCTAACGCTTCACTACCTCGCGAATCTGCCCGCGCTCATTCAACAAGTGCAAACTGTTCTCAAGCCAAGAGGGACTTTTGTCTTTTCGATTGAGCACCCCATATACACAGCGCCAAGCAAAGCCGAATTTATCACTGATGAGGCATCTGGACGAGAATACTGGCCGCTTGATAACTATCAGAAGGAGGGCCTTCGGGTAACATATTGGCTTGGGGCGGAAGGAGTTCAAAAACAGCACAGGACTACCGCTAGTTATGTTAACCTTCTTCTCAAGTCAGGGTTCCAGATAAGGGAATTTGACGAATGGTATCCCACGCTAGAAGAATTGGAGAAATGTGGTTGGCATCGGGTGTTGGAGAGGCCGGTTTATCTTTTAATCTCAGCTGTTAAGAATTAGTTTATGCCCTTTAAGAAGATTTTAAATCTTCTAGCTTATATCGACATGCTATATGAAGTAGTACTGCAATCCTTCTCTTTGAAACCCTAACCGTTGGCGCAAGCTACATAATTTTATAATAGAATTATTTTGATAAATCCTATAGCTAATACTTATATCAGTCGCCTCACAGCACGAGGCATAAAGCTGTTATTAGAGAAAAGGGTTTAATCCATTATAAACATTATAGATCGAATTATTATATAAAAACAATCTTTACCAATTACTATTGAGGTTACATCTGATATAAGTACAAGCACAAACCATCGCCACAGCTACCCCCGTGTTTCATTAAAGGCCACTCCCTCAAAGCTTATAAGTTCCCATCTGTCGAGGGCTGACCTTGTTATGGAACATGTGGTCGATCTCATCGTATCGTCGGCCCTTGAGCTCCGGAACATAAACCCAACTCCAAATAAAGCCGATCAAGCCCAGGCCACCAAAGATGAAGCCAACCTTACCCTTCAGGTTACCTTCATCAGGGTTGACCATGTACGGAATGGCAAAGTTCATCGCAATACCCATGACAGACTGTGTAGCTGTAGCAAGCGCCATAGTTTTGGCCTTGAGGTTCAGCGAGGCTGTCTCACCAAGTACAGCGAAAGCCATAGCGCCAACAGTGGCGAAGTAGACGTAAGCGTAGATGACTGTGCATGCGGCTTGTACCCACTTGGCAGCTGACGTCGGGACTACATCCATGATGCCAATCAGGAATAGGAGGACTGTTAGAGCTCCCATGCCGGAGAGGAAGATCTTGCGACGACCGAAGGAGTTGACGACGAACCAACTGCATATGTTGCCGAGAACACCGCATGCTGTGACGCCGACGCCGAGATCGAAGCTGCGAGAGGTCTCGAGACCAGCGAGCTGGAAGAAGTAGGTTGAATATCCGAGAACAAAAATGATGCCGACGAAGTGTTGACAGACAAAGACGCCCATGCTGATCATGGTTCGGATAAGATCGGTTCCCTTGAAGCACTGAATCCATGATGCTTCCTCTGCAGAAGCAGCTTGTTCCTCGGCGATGGTCTCCTTGATAGTAGCCAACTTGGCGTCAATGTCGACACCAGTTCCGTAGAGCTGAATGAGTGACTTCTTCGCCTCTTCAATCTTGCCCTTGCGAACAAGGTACCAAGGTGTCTCGGGGGCGAAGGGCAGACCAGCAGCAAGGATAATAATAAAGATGCCCTGCGTAGCCAGCGCACCCCTCCAAGCCCAATGATCCGTCCTCTCGCCAAAGGCCTTGATCACACCATTCGACACCAACTGCCCAATAGCGATTCCAAGGTTGACTCCTGCAGTGGCAATACCACGAAACACAACCGGTGAGATCTCAGATGTCGCCAGCGGCGCAAGCGTCAGGAAGAAACCAAGTCCAAGACCGATGATGAGCTTGGACATGAGGAACGCGACGTTGGTGTTGGACATGCACTCTCCGATCGTACCGCCAGTTGCCAGGAGGAGGGCCATGATGAGGGAGTTCTTTCGGCCGACGTAATCGCAGATCCAGGAACACATGAAACCGCCGAAGAAACCGCCGGCGGAGCTGATACAGTTGAAGGCGGTTTGCCAGTCGGCGGGGAGGATAGCTTCGCCGTTTTCGACGTATCTGGTAATTGTTAGTGGTGGTGAGGAGAGAAGTCGGATGACGGGCGTACCCAAAGTCACGTCGGAAGGCGGCGACCGAGATCATGGCGCCGTTGATCTGAGCATCGAAGCCCCTGTAACCAAATGATTAGCTACTGCGATCCTGATGACAAGGGAGGCCTTCGTCTTACCAGCCTACCGCTGCGATTGACCAATAAAAGCACCACCAAACAATGGCGGGATGTTGTTTAAAGCATTGCTTGAGCGTCAACTCATGCTCAGCCTGACGATCCGCCTCGACAGCATGGCTCTTAGCATCAATGAACTCAGTGCCAGATACCTTGGCCTGGAGTTCAAGATCTGCTTTGGCAGTAGTATTCGACGTCTCCATGATTGATAGTAAATAGTCAATAAGATAAAGTGGAAACTGATGATGAATGCTGGCGATAAAGATGGGGGTCAACTGCCGAGTCTTATATACAGCTGCATAACCAAGTCATGAGCGTAGCATCATCAATAGTTTCCGGTTAAAGACAAGCCATCTTGTCGGATGTGACATGGCATGACAAGAAAAAGAAGCACGAAAATCATGCGCAGAAAAAGAACTAGCTTTAGCTAACACGGTCTAGACCAGTCTGGGGTTTGTGGGGAGAGCACGAAAATCTGGGGATGCTGAGCTTACCCCAGTTTGGCTGATACGAGCGACATTCCCCGACGAGAGCCCACTCTCCGGCGTCACGAGTCAAGACGTATAAGGAGCGATATTCCCCGACCTAGCAATCCACTTTGTTTCTCTCCTCCTCCACGTTCAACATGTCCCCGCAAACAGAACAAGCTGAAGGGGATCGTCGGCCGGGGAAGAGACCTGCGCCAAGGGGCACAGCGTTTTATCCCCGCAAACGAGCTAATACGGCATGTCAAGTTTGTCGGGCTAGGAAGACAAAGTGCGATAACCAGAAGCCGGCTTGTTCGTACTGCGTCAGTGTTGGGGCGACGTGTATCCAGTCCCCGGTTGATCTATCGGCATTTGACCCTGCGAGTCTCAAGATCTTGGAGCGATTGGACGAATTGGAGAAGTTGATTCGAGAGCCGAAAGAAGACACCACCAATCAAGATGTTGCACAAGAGCTGTTACCCGAAGAGTCCCCTTCGCAGTTATCCCCAGAGAGTCTGGGCGACATCCCCCTACGAAGCATCCTCCCCGAGAAGATGGAGAGCCTCCTGCTCTGGTCCGTCCTCTCCCGCGACATGTCATCCCACACGACCCTCCACCCCGATCCACCCCAACCATCCCCATCCTATTCCCCCGGCTGCACATCCCTAGCCGACATAGCAGATCTCGACACCCAAGGCGTGAAAGCCCTTCTCGACAACTTCTTCGATCACGTGCACTGCAAAAACCCCATCCTCGAAGAAGCGGCCGCGAGAAAAGTGGTTCTCAACGTCGTCATCGACGGGATCGATTGGTCGCCCGGATCATGCCTAACACTGATTATCTGCGCGCTGGGAAAGATTGCGACGCCGTTAGATGCGAGTTTTCATCTAAGGGCGGACTCGACGCCGTTTTTGGAGGCGCAGGCGCTGTTTCAGGCGGCGCAGAAGAGGATTGGCACGTTGATGGCGAGATCGGATATTATTGGAGCTCAGTGTTTCTTCCTGTCGGGGGTATTTTTGATGAGTACCTTTAGACCGTTTGAGGCATGGCGATATTTCTCGCAGGCGTTGGCGATGTGTCAGACGTTACCGTTCCTGCAGAGGGCTCAATCGCTTAGTGCGATGGATGGGGCAGATTTAGCGAGACCGGAATTGGGTGAGACGCAGCAAGAGGCTGTATACTGGTCTGCTTGGAAGTCTGAACGGGAGCTACGAGGGGAGTTATCACTGCCAGACTTTAGCATGCCGTATTCTTCAAGCGTGCTATATCCCCCATTCTTCCCAACGCCTCCCCATCCTTTGGAGTCTACCAAGACCACGGCATCAAGTCGCCAACACACGGCGTGGCTATTCTACCTCTCCGAAATATCCCTTCGACGTCTCTCCAGCCGAACATGCAACGACATCCTCGAACTCCACCGCGCATCAGCATCAAATGTCGACTTCCTCAAGCACCTCTCCCTCCTCATCCCCGCCTACGAAACCCAAGCCAACGAATGGGCTGAAAGTCTGCCCCCCGAACTCTCCATCGCCTCAGCACCGATCGACGATAATGTATGCTGCTTCGTCCTCCGCGGACACTTGGTAAACTTCTTCGAGCGTCTTTACTGGCCGTTTGTAATGGCCCATCTCGCCGCCTTGGAACGCGGTGTAACTACACCCATACCGGGGCGGCAGTTTGTAGAGAAGGGCTTGGAGTATCATATCCTCAATGTCGAGGTGAACGAAGCGGGGTTTTTACATCGTCATCACGGGACGTGGCTCATGATTCGAGCTTTAGTACGTTCCGCGACGGTGTTGCTTGCATCGCGGCTCTTGGGATCGGAAATGCCCGCGGGGTGGAGGGATGCGTGTGAGAGGATTATGCAAGTTTTGAGGGCTTGGGAAGATGATGTCCCGGGATTGTCGAACCATCGGAATTTCTTGGAGGAGGTCTTGCACGGGCTGAACATTTAGCATGTGGTGTACAATAACAAATTGGTTAAAGCGTACTTCCCCGTGTTTTTACAGCTAATGGAGGTGGTCAAGTGTGGGGATCCCGGGGGTATGGTTCGTAGTGGTGTCGTGGCGGATCCTATCGGGGAGTGTCGCTCGTAAGAAAACACTCCACTCTTAGTGTATGGACTATTTAGGTGAAGGCTGTAATGACTTCCAGAACAAGCAGACCTCACAGAGCATCACTCATACGAGCTACTTCGCCATTCATTTACCCTTCATTATCCAATTTTCTCTATCTTATACCATCATCTCATACTCTCTACCATGGTCGCAACGGCAGACAACTCCGGCTCCTACGAAGCCGTCCCCAAAGCCACCCCTCACAAGCCATCGACATGTAAGATGCTCCATACGGAAGGCAGTCGCATCGTCGACCCCTCCGGTAATACCGTCATCCTCAAGGGCGCTGCCATCGGCGGGATGCTCAACATGGAGAACTTCATCACCGGCTACGCAGGCCACGAGCATCAGCACAGACAACAAATGGCTGAGGTAATGGGCGAAGAGAAAGCCAATTTCTTCTTTGACAGACTTTTGTACCATTTCTTCACAGACTCTGATGCCGCTTACTTTGCGTCGCTGGGCCTGAACTGTATACGCATCCCGTTCAATTATCGTCATTTTATCGATGATATGGATCCCGATAATCTCAAGAAATCTGGGTTTGATTGGTTAGATCGCTGTGTGGACATTTGCGGGAGACATAACCTCTACGCTGTCCTCGATCTTCATGCTGTTCCTGGTGGTCAGAACCAAGATTGGCATAGTGATTCCGGTCTATCACGAGCAGCGTTCTGGGACTTCAAAGACCATCAAGATCGAGCCATTCAGCTATGGAAAGCTCTTGCAACGCACTACAAGGGCAACCCCGTCATCGCAGGCTACAACCTCCTCAACGAACCCGCCGACGAAACCAAGAC
Organism: Fusarium succisae; assembly: GCA_013186925.1. Taxonomy (NCBI): domain Eukaryota; kingdom Fungi; phylum Ascomycota; class Sordariomycetes; order Hypocreales; family Nectriaceae; genus Fusarium; species Fusarium succisae. The sequence goes on along the minus strand of JAAOAW010000454.1, from coordinate 215,324 downwards.
CTCATCCGGCCATCACGGCGCCAAGCTCGTAAAGTGGTACGAACGCGCCGAAAAAGAAGTGCGTGCCATCGACCCCGATCACATGGTCTTCATCGACGGAAACACCTACGCAATGGACTTCCGCGCCTTTCCCGAAAACCCTCTTCCCAACGCTGTGTACGCCTGTCACGATTACAGCTTCTACGGTTTTCCTCTTGGAGAGCAGTACGAAGGTACAGATGAGCAGAATACAAAGCTGAGGAAGAGCTTTGAGCGAAAGGTGGAGTTCATGAGGGAGAAGAATGTGCCGATTTGGAATGGAGAGTTTGGTCCTGTTTATCAGAATGAGCATAAGGAGGGTGATGAAGCTATCAAGATTAATGCCAAGCGCTTTAATCTGCTACAGGAGCAGTTGGCTATTTACAGAGAGACAGATGTTAACTGGTCAATCTGGCTGTACAAAGACGTCGGTTATCAAGGCATGGTCTACGTCGATCCCGAGTCCCCCTACATGCGTCTCATCGCGCCCTTCATCGCCAAGAAACAGCGTCTGGGTCTTGATTTCTGGGGCGTCGTGAACAAAGACGGCGTCAAACATCTCTACGAGCCTTTTATTCAGGGGTTGAAGGAGGAGGTGCTGGAGAAGTACAGAGATACCAAGTATCCCAAGATCTGGACATTTGAGCGACAATTTGAGCGGGTAATTCGGGAGTGCTTGATGAGTGAGTATGTGGGATGGGAGTTGGCGGAGCTGTTTAGGGATAAGAGCAAGGAGGAGTTGGAGGAGCTGGCGAGTAGCTTTTCGTTTGAGAAGTGTATTAAGAGGGATACGCTGGTGGGGATCTTGAGTCATGATTCGATGATCTCGGCTGGGAAGCAGTAGAGACGTATGGGAACTGGGACTTCATTTTGGCGTTTGTTTGCTCTAATTTAGCTATATGAAGTATTAAACAAGGTTACATCTCGATGAATATAAACTATCTTCTTTTTATACGCATTCCATGCCATTATACATCTAAGCTCCTCGATCAATACCATTCACTCCGTCAGCCAAGTCCTTGCAGCTCAACACAAAGCCCCAGCCTCCTTCACAGTTATACTCAGTGCACTTCTTGGCAAAGTCAGGACTTGTCGTTGCACAAGCATCACTCAGCATCAGACAATCCCAGCCCTTTGTGTAAGCGTCTCGAATAGTCTCAGCGACGCACTGATCCGTGTTCTCCCCAGCGAATAGCAAAGTTCTGATACCTTGTTTGCGTAGTGCGTCTTCGATGCCAGTCCCTCCCCAAAATCCCGACAGTCGATTCTTGTTGATGTGAATATCTTGTGGTTCTACGATTTTCTTCAGGTTGGGATGGAACTCGGTATTCCACTGATCTCTCATCATAACACGACCCGCGTCGATGAACGTCCCGTCCTCGCTCTTGACTTGTCCAATCTCAGCGCCGATGCTTCCCAGGAATGTGGGTTTGAAAAAGTTCTTATCGAGAGGAAAATCGAATCCTCTTGCGATGCTCGGGGGCATGTCATCCAGGTCGCTGTCCTTCACGCCCCAGCCAAGCCACACAACTGGTATGCCAGCCTTGCGACAAACGGGAACGACCTGTTTGACGAGTTTGTCCACAATCTCTAAACCAGGGCTTTTGGGAGGACGGCCTAGAAGAGGCGACAGGAAATAGTTCTGCATATCGATGACGACGAGAGCTGTCTTTGCAGGGTCGATGGTGGCTTTCTCAGTGCGCGTGTTGAGAGTGATTCGGGGGTAAATGGGTGGTGAATCTGGAGTTGGCGGGTGGGTAAGGTCGAAACCATCTTTCTTGGTCCAGAGCCAGAAATTGTTTTTGCCACCGACAATCTTGATTTTCATGATGATTAGTCGAGTTAGAGGCGTATGAGATGAGGAAGATTGATGATGGGTTGAGGTAGCGTGGAAGGAGGGGAAGGACAAAGATGTGGCTGCGCTGAATCAGAGTCTATTTGAACAAAGCCTGACGTCAGAGTTCACATCATAAATAGCTCAAGAAGCATATAATAATGACCCTTCTTATTTTCGCAAATAATTAGAAATGATAATCCATTTTGTGAACGGAGTAGTGCTAGATAAAGCAGTAAGTGAAGCGGTTCAATAAACTAATGTTCAGGTAATGTTCACTGAGCATTGAACAGCTTCTATTGAACACACTTTTCTCACCACTGTCTCAAGTACTTGAAGTATTTAAACTTATTAAAGCCATTTTCGAGACATTTGCAACCTCTGATTATAATAATCTCACGCATTGTCAGTTCCATAACAGATTTCGTACGATACGCTACCAGTCATGTGTACAGAGGTTGTCAATACATGGGAGTGCACCGTATGTCGCAAGGACTTCAAGTCAAGAAGAGACTACAAAATGTGCAAAGTGGGCAGAAAACAAAATCAATGGGATGCTTGCAAGAAGACTAACATCCAGCATGAATACTGGAAGGACAAGTGCGGTGCTTGTGCAAAGAAGAAGTGAGGTAGCTCGGAGGGAGTTTAGTTGAGACAGGATTCAGACTTACAATGTAATCAACATTGATCTTTGTTATTGAGGTTGTCGAAGGATACATTGCGAATTACACCTTGGATCGAGATACATGTTATTCGTCGCTGAGACTTGTGTCTGATCCCTTGAACCAGCACAAAGATCCCAGCGTGAGGCAGAATATGGGCCATCACCTACCAATCCCCAAGGTCTTTGCAGAAAATACATAGCAAAACAGCTCTTCGGTCTCCCGTCAAATACAGCCGCGTCTAAGTCATACTCTCACAGGATCAGAGAGCAGTCCACGACGTATGACACCAACTCTTGTGCTTGCACGTGGATATTCACTGCTCTACATTATCATTCCGATATATAAGTTCTCACTCTCGGGGCAGTACACCCCAAACATCCAAGAATATCCTCAACCACCGAAATTTAAATCACGAAACATACAGCAAACTTCTACAATGTGTACCGAAGTAGTCGACAACTATGAATGTCCCAAATGCGGCAGAGATCACAGAGCCGACAGAGATTACAGAATGTGCAGTACGGGTCGCCGCCGGAACAAATGGGGCGCCTGTGGAAAGTCATCGGTGGAGAGACATAATCATAAGGAGACTTGTCCGGCTTGTGTTACAAAGGCGAAGAAGCGAGGTTAGCTAGCCACAAGGTGCTTGTTGAGTTTGTCGAAGGAAGGATTTTCTCTAGCTTGAGAACCGTTCTTAATTGACAAACAAAACTTTTCTATATATGCGATGTGATTAGTTTGTACATGAATTTTCTATATCGCCAGCACGCAGCTAGCATTTAAATGTAATCGCAGTAGCGGCCGAGATGCCTGATCCGCACTCTTGTTTTCGTGTATGTTCCACGTGTCGTGGAAAGTTATACTTCCCTCGGTAGTCTGTGAGATCTTCCCCATCAATAGATGCAGTGCCAGAGCCCTCTCACGCTATTGCTGTCTTCTCTCCTCGTCGAGGAGTGGTCTCGGTTCAACAGGAGCTTTCTTCTGCAAGCTGACCCAGATAGCTGAACCAATGATCAGAGCACTACCAATGAAACTGGTAATGGGAGGTGTAGTTCCCCAGACAATTCGCTCGATGATCAGGGCAAAGACCATTTGAACGTACTGTAAATGAGTTAGCAATTTCGCTCATGCATTGGCAAGCAGGGACTTACAATAAGATTAGTAGCTCGACCAGCCTTTTCCCTCTGAAGACCTTCGGTGAGGAGAAGCTGGAGCAGGAAGCCAGAGATACCAATTGAGAGAAGTAGACACCTAATGATATGAGCCTTGGGACTAAGATTAGGGATGGGTTTACACACCATTCAGCGATAGTCTTGGGAATCTCGAATTGAAGATCAGGGTGAATCATGATGACAAGAAACGAGCTAACAGTGGCAAGGACAGCAAAGTAATTGACACTGACAAGTGAATGGGCACGCTTGCCGATCACGCGAATAGTCGCATACGCCGTCGCCGCTGCAAAAGAACCGAAGATGGCACAGAGGATAGCGATGGTACGTTCCTGTGGCGTTGCCTTTACTGGCGGTAAAATACCACCATCAGCAGTGAAATCTGGGTCCACAGCGCGAGACTCTAATTCCGATAATGTTCGCCAGCTTTGGGGGAAGAGGAAGGCCGGGCGAGCGACGAAGAGGACACCTGCGAAGGCGATGAAACCAGCGGTGGCTTCTTTGACGGTGAATGGCTCCTAGATACTGCGTCAGCCGAGAGCATCGTCAAAGATCGAGGGTGGACTTACGCGTAGGGCAACCCATACAATAAACGCAGTAAGAGTCGGGACAAGGAAAGTGATGACCGTCGCATCAGAAATGTCAAGATACGACAGCGAATCTACGCCACTTCGTTAGCAGAGTCCCTTCCTACGTCTATCCATCAAGGAATCCTCACAGTAAAGTCCAAAAAGCCCAGCTGATCCCGCAAACCCTCTCAACACCAACAAACCCCTAACCTCCCTCGGCCCCAAAGGAAAATTCGGCACTTTTTTACACCACATGTAAACAGAGCCAATCAGCGCCGTAGCCAGCATTCGAACAAAAATGATCTGCAGAGCGTGAAACTTTGTTTCAAAGCCTGTTTCAAGAAGCCGCGTTGTCATGGACATCTGAGTTTGTTAGTGTGACCGTTTCATCGGGTTCGGGAGTGGCGTGCTCACGATTGAAGCGAATAATTGGGCGACTAGGACGTAGAATAGGCCGATGTTTCGGGAATAGAAGTTTTGAAGCTTTGAGGAGAATGTTGAGTCGGAGTCTGAGCTTGTTTCGGAGGATGTCTCTGAGGAGTTCGAACTATTGGCCGCTGGAGCCAGGAGAGCCTCTGATTCTCCATGTTGATTGGCCTGCGTCTTGTTTTGAGAGTGAGACATATTGGAAGTTCTTGTGAGAATAAACTGTCAAAATAATTCTACGGCCAGCGCAGTCAATAGTCCCCTGCAATTGACTTGGGTTAAAATTCACAGCCTGTGTGATGGAAGCATGATAAGCTTGACGAAGAAAACTGAAGGATTTTCTTCAGTTGGTCTCGTGAGCGAGTGGCGCTGAGCCAACTAAATACTCAGCTGAGATTGGACGGCCACGGTCCCACGAAAGGGGGGTTTCCACCAATCGCGGCTATAATCGCTGGGTGAAACTCGGGTCATTAATTCTTCCGTTGTCTTGGCTGTCCTTAATCTCTGTCATCGAGACTTCAATTTGTCTTTTTCTTGTATTCAGAGAATACGCGATGCTCCAGCCGTAGTCCTAGTTATGGGTCTTGTCTGTTATAACTCTTGACACTATTCCGCCCTTTAGCTGTCGGCTAAGCTATCTCATAAGACCAGAGTAACTACGTGTCATAATCCTGCTTACCCTGCATGACCCATTTTGAAGTCCGTCCTCACCATTGCTAGTCGAAAGTACAGAGTTTGGACAATATAACAAGCCATTTTCTTATAACTAGTTAGAAACAACTCTTCTTAGTTTGTTTATATTAAGTTTCATAGAGTATAATCTATTTTTATGTAAGTTGAGATAGAGAAAAATAACTTAGATCTGGCTAGTGTTAACCTGCTGCGACAATTTTCAACAAATATAACTACACTAGATATTCAAAATCAACATGGAAAGCCCAGCGAAGCTCAGCATCAGTGACAAAGAAGCTCTCTCAATAGAACCACTGTTATCATTCGAGCTTCCACTTCCCGCCGTAGCTGTCACCGTAGTAGTACTCTCCCCAGTTCCAGCCGGAACATTCGTCGGCTGGTCTTGTGCTGATGGTCCCTCTTCAGAGCTCGTTGTCTCAGCCGGCGTAAATGACAAGACGCACTCAGCATCAAGAGCGAGTGTATCTCCGACATCGTTGGTGACTTCCATCTCAGGACACGAGAAGGTCGCATCTTCGCCCTGCACCGTGACAGTCTTTGTGCCAGTTTCAGTTTCAGTCTCGGTCTCCCATTCAGTCGTTGTATAAATGGTATAAGGTGTGCAAGAAACTTGTCTGGCCAAGAGGTTGTGTCCTCGGACGACGTGGGCAGGCGCTGTGGAGGCATCACGGCGAAGACGAGCAGCGCTATCGTCAGTAGTGGTGGCCTCTGGGGGCTCGTAGTGCAGAGTGCATCCCTCATCAAGTTCAAGTGTCGCACCCTCGTCATTAGTTGCTGTCATAGGCACACAAGTAAACTCAGGGGCGTTGCCAGTGTCGGGCTCAATATCAGTCGTGACGCGAACGGTCTTCATCTTGGTTGTCGTGACTGTCTCCGTGGACTTGATCGTCTTCGTGGCAGCAGGACAGGGCTTACAATACCCATCAGAGCCACAGTAGGCAACTGATCGACAGCACTCTTTGTCGCAACATGTGGTGCCCTTTAAGCACGAGCCGTTCTTGCAACACCTTTGAGTAGAGGGGTTGGCGCAGGAGCCAGTTGAACAGCAGTCACTGGACTTTGGACAGGCCCAGACAGTTCCAGGGCCAGTACAGCACGTTGTCGTTCGGGGGTTATAACACTTGCTGTTTCCACATCGCTTCTGACCAGACGGACAACAGCCACCACCTGGCATGCAGTCATAACCCTGGGGACAATTCCTACCGACACCACCGCAACAAACTGACGTGTTGGGGTTATAGCATCCAGATGAACCGCACTTAGTCTCGCCTCTGCTACAGCATCCTCCACTGACGCAAGTCTGACTCTTCAGACACGCGGTACCGCTGCTGCAACAGACTTGTGATGATGGATCGTAACAGCGGCCGGAGCCGCATTCTTTGGCGTTGCCGCGACAGCAGCCGGTGGAGATACAGGTGCTGCGCTCAGGACAACATCCGAGACCGCTTGAGCATGGATCTAGGATCTCGTCAGCGACAATGTATCACGGAATTTTCGGGGGCCACCGTACAGTAACCAGCGTCAACACATTGTCGCTGTCTTGGTTGTAAGCCAAAGGCCTTTGGCTCGGCAATGCCTCCGATCCACTCTGTGAAGTCAGAGAGGGAGTCGGGAAGTACAATGTCTTTCATCTTGGCATCGCTCAGTGAAACCATGTCTGGTAACTCGTTCAACTGAAAGGTGTCGTGGAAGAGCCGACTACCACTCGCCGTACCTCTGCTAACCCAAAGGGCAAGGGGTGCAATCTGACAGAACCGCATGCTGGGTAAGATGTTTGATTCAAACTTGGGGAAAAGAATAAACAGCAGTCAAGCCTGAAAGCCCTTCCCGCAGCGAGGCTGGCCCGTGGCGCTCAAGAGTCATTTATAACTCGTTGCCAACGCATTATCCCTCTTCCTTGTGGTGCGATGATCGAGGATCTCCCCTGACCGTCAACCTTGCCAAGAGCAATCAGGCTGAGAAATACAGAGAGTGCAGCCTTTATCTCGCTGTGCTATGCCGAAAGTGAGCAGAGGCTGGGGCGGACAATTAACCTTATGTGACTGGAATGTCCGGGCGTGCATTAGCCGTTGTGAATAGCGCTTTGTGGCGTCTATAGGCTGCAGTTTGACGATGATCAGGCAGAATATCCATCATGCTACCAAGGCCAGGCTGGGTCTCATTCTTTGATGACCCTTTTATGTTTGCACTCAAAAATAAGCTTAATTTAAATAAAATGTTAGTCAAGAGAAAGCTGCGGTTTTGCTTCACATTCTCGTGTCATTTTACTGATTGTTTGTTCGCTGACGCTGATCCTCAGCCGCACGATGCACAGGCCCTAACAGGTAAAGTCACTGAACAGGGGCCTGCATCAAGGTTGAATGTTTAGGTTATAGTGCTTACGCCCGATTACAGCTGTTGGTCGGATTAACGGTCGGCAGGATCAGTAATTCGTCCAACTGTCGCAAGTAGTAGCGCGTGATCACTTGATGTGCATCTGTAATCATACTAGAAGGACAAGATTCCACCTCTTAGATCAACATACCCAGGCCAAGTGCGTGAGAAAATGCTAAGAGTTAGTTACTAAATGCTGCATCAGGGCATTTTCGGATATCGGTGATGGGAGCTGGGGTAAGAACTTGGCACAGGACCCTGGTAATTTAAGGCCGTTGGAAGTGATGTGTCACAAGCACCAGTGACATATTTTCTCAACGTGCAGGGTAATCATGGCGATCGAATAACAGGGGCGCAGGAAATCGCGCAATGGATTCCGCATCTGGCCTCAAGTCAAGTCAGCATATCTGAGCCAATCATAAAGGTGCCTCTTTCCCTTCACTGTCTCTTCTCTATTGTGTCACATCTGGGTCAAAGAATGATGACACAGCCTTGTTTACCAGACAGTTTATATGGTAGGCCTGTAATACTGATGTCCCTAGACATTTGTCTCGGAGAGCCTTAGCGCATATAGCACCGCTATGGTGTATTGCACCAATCGTGCATGTAAAGATCTTTGCCGAGGATGCCTTCGAGTCTAATTACAAGTAGAAATCTGGTTGCCGGCAGTGGCGGCGGGATTGGCGGAGGCGTCGATGCCGCCAACGTCAAGCCATAAATTAGTCGGGAAGCCTTAGTTCATAGAGGAAAGGGTATATAGGAGCATTAGACAAACTTGTAGTATACGAGGCTACGCCCAGAGGACTATAGTTGACCTTACTTGCAGCGCCAAAATTTAAATTCGTTGGCGGCACTCCAATCTTGGTAGGAACACCACTTTTACGGGCAATTAAGCAATAGTAAAAACTGCGAAAGAATTATCTCTGACTGGAAGGCCTTAGAATTGAGTAATTATATTTTGACTGACGTCATGATCCTACGAAAGCCTTTTTCAACCTTGGAGGTAACATTAGGAAGACCAACGATCGGTGGGCATGTAGCATTGATGCTAAGAAGCTACTGGGTTGAAGTTGAATGGCATCATTTCCTTTTGAAACGTGAGCGGTGTGAAGCTGTAAATAATAGCACCGATCACGATTGTATACGAGAACATTGTTCTTGGTGAAACAAGATAGGCAGGGCCCTATAAGGTAAGAATTAATGAGAGCTATGCGCCCCCGTTGCTGAATTCGTTCAATAGGCATTGCCCGCAGATATACAGTCTGGAGGCCTGCGTGCTGTGTAGACTTATTAAACAAAACCACTTTGCCAAAGACCTACAAAATGTAGGGCACCTACACTCGGGGCCTAAGGCAACAGGGCTTATATTTACGACAGGACTTTTAATGCTGCTAGAAGCGTAAGTGCTGTGGAGCATTTGCTTGTGCTACCATGAGGTTATTCGCCACTGTTCTATTTATATATGCTATTTAAGCTAAACCTTATGACAGCCAGTGCAACGTGACGTGAACTTTGCCGTCCAATGGAAACGTCAAATACAGGAAAACCAAGCATCCCCAGAAAACGGCCCGTAACCCTTAGAAAACAAGGGAGTACTTTTATGCCACAATCACCAGCCTCAAAGATGTCCTCCGCACAGGACTAGAACTCAAAGTCACGATCTACAGCTTATATTATTAAAGGTACCTTAATCTAGGTATAGTGACCTCTATAAGGAAAGTGCCTCTAACATCAGCTACCTGATTGGATATACCCCACAAAAATATCTCGCTGGTGCTCCCTTGTTTTCTAAGGGATAGTAGATTTTGGTGGATGCCTGAGGCCCACATAGGCTCTTACGATGGTAACAACCCAGGTGGCTGGTTTCTAGAGGTGGCGGGTTTTCCTGTAATTCAACGTTAAAAGTTAAACTTCTCACACACTCGGCTGCTGGAGAGTCGCTAAGGGCTTTATCTCGTGTTAGTGGAGCCGGGAATCGTATGTGTCGCAGATCAGATAGCAGCGTCCCCCAAACTGTTCGGTTCATCGGCAACGCCAGCGAAAACAAAGACGGCTGGGATAAACGCGGGCAGGTCTATTTCAGCATGATTATGATGTCGGATACGAGGCTTGGCAGAGCCTATTGCTTCTTTGGGACGGCACTTGATCAATGTGGGAAAGGCTAAGGCTTGACGTGGATTCTTTTTTTCCGCGCTAGAACTTTTATGATATCATCTGTTCATGACAGCTGTTGATCACGAAAACTCTAATTATACGAGTGGCTGGGCAGCCGATGAGTGACGGATCCTCGGGTTCAAGATGGACGAGACGGACGAGATGGAAATATAAAATGCAACTAGATATCTCGTACAGATCGATTCCATCATTCTCATCACCATCAGCACCTCTACACCTCAGACAAGCATTCAACTCTTTTCATCCTCTCAATTCTACAAACTTTATCAAGCCCACAGATCCAAAGTTCAACATGAACAAGCTTATCGTCGCCCTAGCCGTGGCCTCCGCAGTTTCCGCTGCCCCTCTATCTCGCCGCGATGAGTGCCAGGATGCCTACAAGTCTTGCATCGCCGCTGGTACCCCAGAGGTCGCTTGCTCATGCACTCTGACTGCCTGCGTAGGCGAGGATAATGCTCGCAACCGCGAGTACTGCGCTTCTGCTACTGCATCGCTCGCTCAGCCAACCAAGACCGAGATTCCTGGTGGATGCAATCCTGCCCATCCCGGCTCGTGTCCTTCATCGTACTTTACCAACAAGTACACTGCCCCAGCCGAGACATTCACCTCCATTCCCGGCATTCCCGGTGGTTGTAACCCTGCCCACCCTGGCTCTTGCCCCTCTTCCTACTTTACCAAGACCTACACTGCTCCGGCTGCGACTTTCACTTCTATTTCTGGTATTCCCGGAGGCTGCAATCCTGCCCACCCCGGATCTTGCCCATCGAGCTACTTTACATACCCCATCGCTTCCAAAACTTCTGTCGTTCCCGTGCCCACTACTACCAAAGACTGCTCTGATGGCTCAGGCTCTGAGGGTACCGGTTCTGAGGGTACCACTTATCCCGAACCTAAGCCTGTTGAAGGCGAGACCTGGACCATCAAGGATCTTACTCGCTACTGCGGCGAGGGCAACGAAGGCTGTGATTATAACTTCAAGATCGCTGCCGACGGAAAGACCGAGCAGTGTACTGTTATTCGCATGCCCGGTAAAGACGCTGCTACTGAGAGCTGGTCAAATGAGCCTTGTACTGATGGTTCTGAATATACTATCTCTTGGGGATATGTAACTGAACCTGCCCCTGCTTTTGCTGTTATTTCTGTTGTCAAGGGCAAGGAAATCGCCTGGTTTGGTGTCTCCGACGTCAATGGCCAGAAGGTCACTACTACTCCTTCCAACCCCTTCGGCTCCGGCCAATATGGTGACCTTGGTCCCGAGCAGGTTTACACCTACTAAATGGTTTTACGCGGGAGGATAAGAAAGGTTACACGACATGGTTCATGACTCAAATGATATAATACACCCGCTCATTAAGCAATTTTAGAATTAATATATAGACTTCATTCTTTTAACTACTAGAAACTTCAATAAAGATATCAAGGTTCACCAGCTTGTGTCTTTAACCATCGGCGCTCCAGCTTCCAGTCAACGCTTGGGTTCACTCCTTTACTAATGAAGTCTAGCTGAATAATAATATGATCTATTTAGCAGCATATAGTTTCAAATTTTTGTCCTTCGGCTTTTACGCAATTAAAGAAAGCGGTACCTGGATCTTCACATCGAATCTGTACATCGTGCAGGAGAACTTAATTGACAAGGGACCATGCTACTTGGTCTCAGTCTAATCAGATGGTGCACATGTTGCAGAAGGCGACGGGGGCCAAGGTCATTCTTGGGCATGATCGGGATGTTTTGTTGCGGCATAGGCTTGCTCCGGAGTACCACGAGTAAAAATTCATTGTCTTTCGTGGTGGGTAATGGTGTTTTTAGGGGCTGGAAGATGAGAAACCCCTTGCTTTTATAATTGTTCGTAATGTCAATCGATCGGCTTCTGCATTCCTTTGAATTCTCGAAAGCTGAAAGGTCTTGGCACGTACATATACGATATGCCGAGTGAATTTACTCTGGTGGCATATCTCTACGAGACCTTAGGCTGGGTGGTTACAGATTGGTCAAGTGCTTCTCTCAGTAGGACCAATTCGTTTTGTAAGCATATTATTAAAATTATCCTGTGTACCGTTTTTCTCAAGCTAAGCTGCCTTGAGATACGAGTCTTTGATATGTACAGCAACCAAATCTCCTAGCCACAACAGCGACCTCAAGCAGTCTGACAGTCATGACACTCATAACAATCCAGGTCACTCCACCAGAAAGAATAAGGAACGTCAAGGTCAATACCCTCAGTACCAAGCTTGTAAGTCGATAAAGCACAATTGACGTTAAGTGGGTTGGAATCATCAAGACCAAAGGCCTCACAGTAACCCTGCTCGCGACACAGAAGGGCACAGTCCTCCATTGTGTGCTGACGTCCGTTCTCTTGGACACCACGTCCCCACCAGCTGCCCTTCTTGACACCGAAGGCGTTACAGGTTCGCTCTACGGGAGGTTCGACATCATTATCGCTCTGAGGCCAGTGGTCAAGAATACCGGGGAGGGAGATGGATTGCGTTGGGAGGCTGTCGAGCGGTTGGCAGAAGCCGGGGGCTGCGATGCCACTGGGGCATGTCATGACGGTAGCTGTAGAGCTGGCAGACTCGGTGGTGGTGGTGGGGGGCTGTTGAACGGGGGCTGAAGAAGAAGTAGACTCCGTGGCCTGAGTGGTTCTCGTGTTGAAGGTGGTAGGTGTATCAGTGACAGCTTTGGTAGGAGCCCGACACGTCATCTCTGGGACAACAACATTGTCATTGGTGAGAAGACCGTAAGTGGCGAAACCCATGTTCTGTCCACAAGCCCAGCAGCCGATATCTGAGAAGTAGTCTCTACCGCCCTGTTCTGTGATCTCATCGACAGTACCAGCATACAGCTTGCAGTTTCCTTGAGACAGGAGATAGTTGTAAAAATAGGACTGACAATCAGCATACATGGCACACATGTCTCTGCACTGATCACCGCCACCGCAAGGCTGAACGGTAAGGGTCGCAAATTCCTGCGCGCAAGACTTGAGCGTTCCCTTACGACGGACACAGCCCTTGTTGGGAGTGTCACCCATCTTGTTGATACAGATGCTATCCTCGGGAAAGCTAGGGCAGGGCTTGGGGATGATACAGCTACGATCATAAGAGGTGAACTGGGTACCAGTGTTGCCAACAGGGACGTCGCTTAAGACAGAGGCGATGAGACGGCACTCATTAGCGCAGTTGTTGCCGTAGCTCCACTCAAAGGACTTGCAGTTCTCATCAGCGAGGCATAGGGCAGCGCAGTCTTCCTTCTGATAGTTGCTGCTTGTGAAGCGGCTGTATGCTCCGGCGCTGTTGTAAGGCTGCATACCGCATCCGCGACCGGCGATGGAGGATGTACCGACGTTGGCACAGACGCGGCTGACGGGACCATCGGGCTTGATAGTTGAGGATTGGCGAGGGGAAGAGCTGCCGCTTGATGAGGTGGCGCTTGTAGCAGCTGACTCAGTGCTGGCCTGCTTCTCGGTGCTTGATGTAGTAGTCTGAGCTTCTGGGCCTTGAGTGCCGGGAGTCTGAGGACCAGGCTGGGAAGTAGCTTGGGTGTTGCCTCCAGCGGAGGTTTGACTGTCGACAGGGCCGGTGGTATTGTGTCCAGTAGGAACAGTTTGAGGGCTGCCAGTGACTGGCGTATGATTGCCAGTGGATTGGGTGTTGGGGCTTCCAGTACCAGGTGTAGCAGAGTTCGAGGCCGTATCAGAGCTCGCAGAATGGGTTGGAATGATGGGAGGAACAGAGGTAGTTCCGACCTTGCTCCAGGTAGTTGTTTGAATAGCAGAAGAGGAAGTAGTAGTGAAGCCAGAGACATCCCCATCACCAAGATCAAGAGGATGGTCATCGATAGTCGCAGGCGTAACCTGGTTAGACATGAAAAGAGAGTCAACATAAACCTGAGCAGACCCTCCAACCAGGCAGTTCATAGAGATAGACAGAGGTGCAGAGCGCTGAGCAGCAGTGACCTGCTCCAGAGCCATACCCCACTGCACACTCGTTCCAAAGCTGATGATCCAGGTCTGGAAGAACGTCTGGCTACCAAGCGAAGCAGTCAATTGGCAAAAGTTCAGCGACGGGGCGGTGACGACCAAGTAAAAGAAGCGAACGGTATAAGGTCTAGTCAAGCTCAGCTGATCAAGCGACTGCGCAACGCTAGCAAAGCTTCCAAGATCTCGCTTCTTATCGCCACTAGCCTGCAGGGACAGACAGCCCGAGTCTTTGCTGCCATCAACCTTGTAGCCTGGTCCAATGACGATGGTCGCATCGCCGTCGACAGTGAAGCCTGGGACACCGCCTTCGGGGGGAGCGACGGAGAAAGCGCCGCCGTCGATGATGCTCTTGATGATTGATCCGGCGGTCTCGGAAGCAGCTGCTGAAGTCGTGGTGTCGGAGGGAGTGAGGTCGGTTGTAGCGGAGCTGTGAGAAGGTCGAGGCTTGCAGTTACTTGCAGCAGCTAGATCAAGGGCACCGCCAAGGGCCAGAGCCGCGAGGGCTAAGACGAGGCGCATCGTGAAGAGCGTGGAGGGAAGATGAAAGAGTGGCTGTGAGGACGAACTCTCACGAATGATGCGGATACTACGAAAGGAAAAGCGACATGGTAATTTTCTGGGAACCGGTCTTATTATGTCTGAGCTACTTGTCAGTTACACGGCAGATATGGACATTGCGCTTTGCCCCTGACTTGTGAGCGGACAAACGATAGTTGCGTATAGCTTCCAAATAGATCCATTGTGTCGGGTCTTAGGCCGTTATTCAGCTCAGCCATGGAACCCATTAGAGGATAGTGGCCGATTAAAAAAAGGGTCTAGATTAGAGATTTACGCTTAATCAAGTGTAGCGTCAGGAACTGTGGCTGTCATTTCCTCACGCGTTTCCTCTTCGGGAGTACGAGATGAAAACATCACTTTACGACAACAAGAAGTGGTTACATTACTGTAGCTTAAATATAAAGAGTTTCCGATTGATCTGTTTGCTTTGTAATATTTAATAGCTTATCATTTATCATACAATTCATCTCAACAAAGACCGAATGGCGACATGCCTCTTGGAGCTTTTTAGTATCGTATCCGATCCACTCCCAAAATCTAGAACTTTAAAGTGTCGCGCTTGGTCAAATAGCGTCACCAATAACTCTCCCATTCTGTCACTGGGCTGAATGCGACCCCTGAAAATAAGAGAACGTCCCATGATATCGGTAATGACTTTTTTTAAGCGCAGGCCAGCGTCCGGAACCAACAGAGCACGAGAGCTCCGTGTCAAAAAGAACCCTACAGTTTAAAGTTAGGGTTGTCTTTCAAGGTCTTAATACCCTAAAGCTAGATAAGGTTATTTGCTATGAACCATGGGAGATTTACTTTCGTGTGCAGTTCTTGAACTTTGACATTGATATGTTAGCTATTTACTTCAAGCTACATACTTTTTGAAGGATGTGCTGAATCAAAGCTTGACCTTCTCGGAGCAGATATCATGTGTTTGGCAAGGTTTTCAGGTCTAAAGTTGAGCAAATTAGCGAGCAAAAGATTGAAAGTCTTTCGGCTTGTCACAAAAGTAATTCTTTAAGGCAAAGACGTATACAGAACATGAGAAAAGAATATAAAACCAGTCCAAGAGTCCTAAATAATCCCTTCCTTGAACCCAGTCGCCATCACTTCTATTGTTACCTACACCCTTTTAATCTCTCACACACACAAACCTACACAGGAAAATGCAGATGCGAAAGCACTTATTGACCAAAAAGCAGAAAAAGGAACAACCAAGAATGGAAAGCCCAACCTCAGACGTAGAGATCATCAACACCATCCAAGGGGTCAAATCCCTCGCCGATGGCATCGCAGTTCTCAACGCCTCCCATGAAAGTGAAGTGCCACTACTCTACATCGACATCGAGCCAAGGAGTCTCAGTGCAAACGGGGAACTCAACCTCTTGACGATCATCATATACCACGGACCAGAATATCGTTGCCGTCTTTACCTCGTCGACGTCAACCGCCTCGCAAACCAGGCATTTTCCTCGCGAGGATATCACGGCGCTAGTTTGCGAAGCATCCTTGACTCTGATTCTTACCGAAAGGTATTTTTTGACGTTCGCTATAGCTCGAATATTCTATATACGCAGTATGGCATTAAGTTGCAGGGCGTTCGTGACTTGCAGCTCATGGAGAATGCTTGTTCGTCACTCAAGCGCCATAGACCGGAGTTGGAACCTTTCGAGCCGCTGATTCAGAAGTTGCTCGTCCACGGCAGAGCCCGGAAAGGATGGCTTGTCCACAAGTTCAACGGGGAGTGGCTATATAAATACAGCGCTGCAGCACCGCATCTAGTTTTTCAAAGGCGTCCGATTCTCGACAACATCGGATTATACTGCTGTCGAAATGCAAGGTTCATGCCGGAGTTGCATTCGAAACTCTCTCGTGTGGGTATTTTGGGGATGATGGATATGGTAGCGCAAGAGTCAAAGAACCGTGTTGATGAGAGTCAGAGGGATGGGTATAACCCTCTTGCGAATGGCCGGTTGAGAAATCCTTGGACAGTTGAGCAGAATCAGAGGCTTGATTCTCAGAAGGGGAAGATTGGTTCTTTTAGTATAAGATTGGGCAAAGGTATTCTGCCCTAAGAGGCAAGGATGACCAGGAAAAGGATGATTGCGACCTAAACCTCTGGAGCCGCCTGTTGGCAGTAGCTGATATGTTTTTTTAGTAGTGGTCAAGCGCTACTTGCTACTAACACACAACACGTAGATATGATTGAGAAGAAGAATAAAGAGTACGCTTTATTTGTCATTACACTACCCATGATATGGGAGGAAATGGACGAGATTAGAACTGAGGGTTGTCATTATCAATTTCGAAGATCTTTTAGTGACATGATACACCTTTCACTTATCCCAGGGTTTACAGGCAGATAGCTGCTTACGGTATTCTCACGACTACTCTACCAGTGATCTCCTGCCGTTTCAAACCCTCAATAACACCCCCCACTTCCTCAAACTCGAGAACCTTGACCTCCGGGGCTATCGTTCCTTCAATAGCATGCTGCAAAAGTTCTTTCATCTGCTCTTCCGTCCCAACCGCAACGCCAGTAACAGTCAATGCTAGATATCAAGTCAGCAATCGACCGCAGGTAATAAATGAGAAATAACTTACATCTTGCAGAGCATATTGTTGCAGAGAGCGGGATGTTGAAGTCATTCCTCGGCAACCCAATCGTGACGACGATGCCCATATTTCGTACCAGACTCGGTGCTTGGATGAAGGCTTCTTGAGAGCCAGTCACCACCAGAACAGCTGATGCTCCCTCTCCCGTTATTTTCTTGACTCTTTCCTCGACGTTCTCTGTTGCAAAGTCGATAAAGTGCTCAGCGCCACTATCCAAACTCAACTTCCGTCTAGACTCTCCAGTATCAACAGCGATAACCCGTAGACCATTCAACCTACTAGCGATCTGTACACCCAAATGTCCAAGGCCACCACCAGACCCAGAAATAACAACCCAATCACCCCTC
Source organism: Fusarium succisae (assembly GCA_013186925.1). Lineage (NCBI taxonomy): Eukaryota > Fungi > Ascomycota > Sordariomycetes > Hypocreales > Nectriaceae > Fusarium > Fusarium succisae. The sequence goes on along the minus strand of JAAOAW010000454.1, from coordinate 197,913 downwards.
TCAGCATATCCCGTCAGCTTCGACACGGCACCAGCCATCGTCAACCCAGCACAAAGCAAAGGCGCAGCGACATCACCAGCAAGACCGTCTGGAATCTCAGTCACGTATCTCGCATCTGCGATCATGTACTCCTGCAAAGTACCCGGGACATGTTTTCCCGTGTTAAGCTGTTTGGGACAGTTATTGGCATAGCCTCTTTTGCAAATGGTGCATGTCCCGCAGGCGCTGTAGAGCCATTTCACGCCGACTCGCTTGCCAAGTAAGCCAGCGTCAACTTCTTTGCCGAGTTTTACCACTTTCCCTACGCCCTCGTGGCCTACTATAGGGTCATAGGGACCCCATCCTGATAAAGCACGGATTTCCGAGCCGCTGGTAGAGTTAGTTTATAGATCCCGTAGTAACAGTCATGCTTACCAAAGACCAGTAAATTCAAGCTTTACAAGGATCTCGTTTTCCTGAGGGTCAGCAACCGGTATAACCGATCGAATAACTATACGTGCGTCGTTTCCAGGGTTTTCGATCACAGCTGCCTTCTGAGTTGATGGGATTGAAGAGCTCATGGTGAGAATGGTGTTGAGCTGGGAGGTTCGCTGGGCTTGAGCGGGCTTAAGTGCCACTGTAAACGCTGATGGCGGGGCTGAAGATTTAGTGGGTTTAGCAGCCGAACTAAAGTGCCGTTCCGTGAAGCTTGCCGATACACATGCCGAACCCGGATCAATGTTTCTACGCGGAATGGATACGGACCTGCAGATTGAACAGTCAAAATATCATCATGAAGTTTGCAGCAATGATCGTATTCATCATGTTTTATTTGCTGCCACTAAATTCGAGTTATCTGTTTCTTGTGGCTGCAGGCTGTCCTAAGTATGCCCAGCGATAGGCTTAGCTTGATACAACTCCTCCAGATACTTCACCTCATCATCACCCAACTTCTTCCCCCTAGCCCCAATAGCCTGCTCAATCCTCTCAACACTACTAAACCCAATAATCGGACTCGTAACACGCTGATTAATCCAAGCCAGCGCAACATGCGCCATAGGCCAATTATGCTTCTCCGCAACCTCAACAACCCTCCCAATAATCCTCTGATCAGTCTCCGACAACTCCCCAGACCCTTCCTTCTCCTCCCTACTCCTCTCCGTAGCTCCAAACTGCGCAGGCGGTCGCGCGAGATGTCCTCTACAAAGCGGCGCCCACGGAATAATCCCAACGCCCGTATCGTTGCAGAAACGGATCATCTCACGCTCTTCCTCGCGGTATAGCAGGTTATAGTGGTTTTGCATACTGACGAATTTGGTCCAGTTGTTTTTTTCGGCGACAAATTGCATGCGTGCGAATTGGGTCGCCCACATGCTGCTTGCGCCGATGTAACGCACTTTTCCGGATTGGACGAGGTCGTGGAGTGCTTTCATGGTTTCTTCGAGGGGTGTGTCGTCGTCGAAGCGGTGGATTTGGAGAAGGTCGATGTAATCTGTGTCGAGGCGCGCGAGGGATGCGTTGACTTGATTGAAGATAGCGGCGCGGGAGAGACCGTATTGGTTCTGGTAGTCTTTTGAGATGGCGAATTCGTCTTTGAAGTTGATATGACGAGCGCCTGTACAGCATCAGTATAGTGAGCGAGATTGAGGGAGACGGCGCTTACCTGGCTCTTCGCCTACGCCCCAGCGGCATTTACTAAGGATGACGACCTTGTGGCGGGGAATGTTGAATTTCTTCAACGCTTTGCCAACGATTTCCTCCGACGCGCCATTGCTGTAAGTATTCGCGGTATCCCAAGTGTTCAAACCGCGATCATAAGCAGCTTTAAGAAGTCCCAGGGCCTAGAAAGCTATCAGCGACATGTCTCTGCTACAAACTGGTGTCATACCTCATCCTCTCCGATAACCCAAGGAAGAACTCTCTTATCACCGAAACTCATACATCCAAACACGGGGACAGAAATGCGCAGACCTGATTTACCAAGGTTGCGATACTCGCATTTCGAAGCCTCGACGGACTGCTTGAGATGAGGGGGGAGTTCTTTTGCGGACATTTTGATGTTGAAGAGTGAAGAGAAAGGTTGGGATTAAGAGGGAATAAGAGAGTATTAATGAAGTGAGAAAGGGCGTGATAGGCGGATAAATAGATAGCAATGTCATCATTATGTTGCGTGCTGTAGTACCCCGCTGCTGACGTTGGTTGTATCGGTGCTTATCTGCTATCTTGTGCATGAAGCTATTCCCAGTCTGTACACATCGCTTAGGCTATTCTCCATTACAACACAGATCAAAACAATCATTACCTATTCATTTCTGACGTATGCCTTACAACCAACGTTGGCCGACACCAATTATAAAATCAGTGGATATTCCTAGAACTTCTTCATCAAATGGAAACTCCTGCTGTGTAACGAATCAGAGACAAAGGAAGACGGTCTCGTGAGACTCTCACCCCAAGGTTGGTCCTCTCGCCTCAGCTAAGCCAATTATGCTTCCAATAGCTCCTTGGCTCCGGCGTGTCGACCCTCAAACCGCTTAGCTCACACCGTTCTAGCGTCTGCCAAACTTGCGGGGATTGATCTCCATTCTGTGGGGAAGACTGTCGGCAAATGCCATCGGATCCCGGGGACAGGGAGCAGCTGACGTCTTGCTTTTCAATCCGAGGATTGCGAGTTGACAACTTTGATCCAGCATCATCAGACCGATCTATGACCCCCAGACTTACTCTACACTTGTATTTCGTGATTGAGGATTTGGGAAAATGCAGGCGACGAAAACTATGAGGAAACGAGTCTCGAGAGCTTGTAATTTATGTCGGGCGCGAAAAGTGCGATGCATCATTGAGAATCCGGCTGGTCCCTGTGTCAATTGCAGACACAACGACAAAGTCTGCACATTCAAGCGCCGCCATGGAATAATGTACGTTCCATTCTCCCACCAAGACTTCTATTCTAACTCAACCAACAGATCAACGACTCCCTCACTACGACCAAACGAACCCCCGACGCCCCGATCAATCGAAGAATCAACCACCACGACATCCGAGCCCCGAAACATCCTCCCCGCAACACAGAGGCCCTCACCACCACCAGCCCCTACAAACATCGCACAACACCCGCCAAATTTCGCCGCTGGGCCGCCAACTCATCCTGATTACGCATTCCTCCAAGTCCCCGATACAAAAGACCTGTTTCCGCAGGATTTAGCATTCCTCGTTAGTCAAGGATGTTTTGTGGTTCCGCAGCGCGCGGCGCTGGATGATTTTCTGAGGCAGTATTTTCTGCACGTCCATCCGATGCTTCCGATTCTGAATGAGAAGGATTTTTGGCTGTCGTATAACTCGGTGGATAATGATGTAGAGTATGAGATGCCGATGTTGGTGCTGCAGGGGATATTGTTCATTTCTTCCGGGGTAAGAGGCTCAATTGGAAGTTGAGGATGCAGCTGACGGGTATAGTTTGTTTCGTCGGAGACGATTAAGATGCTTGGCTTTGAGGATGTGCATCAAGCCAAACTCGCATTCTACCGTCGATCAAAGGTACGACCTCCTCCCTAAATATGGATACAATATCGCTAATAAATGCAGCTCCTCTATGACTTCAGCGTCGAAAAGTCTTGCATCGCCATAGCCCAAGCCTCCCTCCTCCTCGCGCACACACACCTCATCCCCCGCTGCATAGCAGGCAACAAGCCCCTCGGCTCCATCTGGCTCGGCATCGCCATATCCTACGCCCGCGTCGCCAAAGCGCACTGCTACTCCTCCCTGCGCCCCAACAAAGACACCGAAGTAGCCAAGGTCCAAAAACTACGCAACACCCTCAAGCGCCTCTGGTGGTGCTGCATCATCTGCGACCGCCTCCTCCCGCTAACGTCGCGCCAGAGCATAAAAATCACACCATCAAACTTTAGCTTTTCGTGCTCAAAGTTGGGAAGTGCGGATTTATGCGATGAGTTGTATAATTCTGATGTTTATGATTCTACGACCAAGACGCTGCATGCGGAGTTGCTTTCGAGGCTGGTGGATCTTTGTGTGGTGCTGACGGATGTTTTGACGGTTACGTCGGTGCTGTATAATAATCCGTCGTGGATGTTGTCGGGGAGGATGGAGGTTGGGAAGGATGCGAGTTTGTGTCAGATGGAGCTTTGTCGGTGGTATAGTTCGTGGAGTGAGACCAAGACGACGCTGGATGAGAGGATGGCTGAGGAGATTTCTCCGGCGTCGTCGATTATTTTGTTTAAGAATCTTATCGAGATGTACTACCAGTGAGTTTGTCCAGGTAAGATAAGGATTATAGAAGCTGACATTTACAGTTCGGCGCGGCTCTCCGTTTGTCACTACAACATACTCCGATCAAGTTTATTACCGCCTTCTCAATCCGATACGCAACTACGACGACAAAGCGAAGATCTTCAGGGCTCAGCATCCCGCGTGACAGAATGTCTACTTGAATTCGACCGTCTAGGGCTATCACGCTGGCTCCCAATGACTGCGTAAGTCATTCCTCATAAAACCTCAACTTATTACTAACAGTCTGCAGCATCGGATGCACAGCTTTCCCACTAGCACTTCAAATGATCGACGTGGAACTTCTCCGCCCCAAAAAGCCATCATCGCCCGAAGAAGGCGTCCAACTCACCCAGAAGGAACAACACGTTGAAAATATCCTCAAACAGATGAAGAGCTATAAGAAGAAATACTACATCACAGACTGGGTCATGCGAGCTATTCGACATGTCGTTGAACTGGCCAAACAGCGATCACCTGCACCGATGTCAACCGAGGACGATTCTTCGCCGAGCAGTTGTCTCGATATGCTCAAAACACGACCGAGTTACTACCTTCGACTCGTCATGACGCTTGATATGAGTATCAGCAACGGTAGACTCCCAGACGAATGCGACTTCCCCCCATCGCTACGAAAAGCAGGTCGTGGGCTGAGCTCCAGATCTCAAGCAACGTCCATGCCAACCGTCGACGAACAATCGATGAAGCAATTCTCCGCCATGAACAAACATCTCATCCCCGACAATCTAACAGACCACAACAATTTCCTATCTAACAACATGCAAACCCAAGATTTGCGCACCATCGACCAAGAAGCGTTCTTCAACAACAAACAGCCCTTCCCCGCTGATTTAACAGCGGCGTTATGCGAGATTACGAATATTCCACCGCTGGACTTTAGCGATATGTCTTTGATGGATTCAACACATTTTAATGACTTTGGGGGTGTTCCGTTTTGGCCGTATGATTTATTGGGGTCGCCGCCTGATCAGGCTGGGGCGCAGGTCGAGGAGGTTGGGTTGGGTGATATATTTACGGGACTGATGGGCGATATGAATGATAAGACTTATGATGGGAATGGAAAGGAGAGTGCAACGAATGATATGATTATGGATTCTTTTTGAGTGAGGCATGTATTCTACTGGGAAGGGTTATAAAAGCACTTGTTTTTCCTCGTTTGAGAGACTTATCTTCGTGATTGTTGACTATCTGTCTACCACTTCACCAACTCTTGAACCTTGACAGGCATACCGCTCTTCATACTATGATTCGCCCCAACACCCACCAAAACTGCATTCCCTCCATCCCGAATATTAGCAGCCCTCTTAAAATTATCAACCTCACCCCCCAAAAGAACATCCTTCAACAAAACAGGATCACCGCCTCCATGCCCACCCTCCGTCTTCACAACATCCACAACATACGGCTTATCAAACAGCGGATAAACAACAATCTTGGTCTGCTCAACTCCGCCCTGGATATACTTTTCATCCTCGCCCGAAGCGTCCTTCGTTACTGGATCGCCGAGGGGGTTGTACCCGCTCTCAACGACGTTGACTTCGATGCGCCCCTTGCTGCCGTTGAAGACACACCTGTATCCTTCCCATGGGGCGTAGGCGTATGTGTTGTATGTCATGACGGCGCGGTTCTTGTACTTGATTATCATGGAGAGGTTGTCCTCGATGGTGATTCCCTCCGCGAAACAGTTCCTGTCGCGGATGTAGCCATCTTCATGCTCAGCGTCGAGATACAACTTCTTCATGCGTTCATTCTCATCAAGCTGGAACGCAAAGGGGTCGTTCTTCGCATTTTCATTGTTCTGATACCGTTCCCCGAGATTCTTCTCCCCGCGTCGCTCAGCGTTTTCTTTGCCGTAGAAACGAAGATCGCCGAGGCAGTAGACGAGCTCAGGCTCGGTGTTGAGCCAGAAATGAACAAGGTCGAAGTGATGAATCGACTTGTGCATCTGAATACCTCCACTAGTCTCTTTATGCCGATGCCAGCGTCGCATGAAATCTGCGCCGTGGGCACAGTCGAGAATCCAGTCCATGTGGACTGTTGAAATCTCGCCGATGACGCCGGAGTCGATTAGTTCTCGGACTTTGGTATGATGCGGCGCGTATCGATAGTTGAAAAGAACACGGACTTGTTTCCCCGTCTTCTTCTCTGCGTCGATCATAGCTTGCAGCTTGTGCTCGTCGATAGTCATTGGTTTTTCCGTGATGGCATCGCAGCCTAGCTCCATGGCTCGAATGCAGTAATGATGGTGGAAAAGATCAATGGTCGTGACGATGACAACATCGGCTTTTTGCTCTTGGACCATCTTGTCAAAATCCGTGTCTTTGTACGTCTGCACTTTTTCACCGCCGAGCTCAACGATATGATCGTTTGCTACGTCCATGCGAGTCTGGTTCGTATCGCAGATTCCAACGAGCTTGGCAACGTCTTTGAAGTCCTGAATAATAGCTTGGTAGTACATAGCCGAGCGAACGCCCATGCCAACAATGACATAGCGCTTAACCTGAGTCGTAGCCATGATGAAATCAACAAAATCCAAATATTGTGTATGAATGACAGTGAAGACGAACCCCTCATGGACACGAAGAGATATAAATACTCAAAGAGGTAATCCGACGGCGGATTACTCAGAGGGAGATACCCCGCGTTGATTCGGGGGAGTATTTGCCGAACGAGGTACGTTACAACTGTCAGCATATGAGAGGTGGAGAGGGTTGCTTGGCTGAAGTGCAGATCAAGCCTGATTTGGCCAGTTACATTGGAATATCAAGATTCGTGGCATTCATCGTTGGATGATTTGGGGTTTTTGTTTCCACTGTAATTTATGATCGGTCGCTATTTTTGAGACCGAATTGGATCAAAAGCCTCACAATGTTGAGATCAACGATGGGTCTGAATATTGGTCGCGGGAAGAAGACCGATTTGCATAATGCGGCGGTTGGGTGTATAGATGGTATCGGTGGGTTTTTGGAGACACATATGCTATGAAAACAGTACCGCAAACAGCTTCCAGGAAGATCAGAGGCCATCCAATTGCTTTAGAATACAAACACGAATTCATCGTTAACCAAATCCGTCATATCGTCAAACGCATGATCTCCCACCGTCGCATCCCTCGCATTTTCAATATGCTGTCCCTCGGTCGCCTTGGACCGTCGAAGACGATCAGCTTCTTCGGGTGAGTACAAGCTGTAGTCTATAATCACTGCGTCTTTTCCAGCCATAACGCGGCGGCGACTGTGATCGCGATTGAGATAGGTCAGATACATGGTCGTAACAACAACAAGACCTACAATTGCGATGTAGAGAAGCAGATTCCAGTATAACCCTCTGTGATACTCGGGCGCCTCTGACGGTTTGTAGAGAAGAGGGCCAATGATGTTTCCGAGAGACTGGCCGATGAAGAGGACGGATGAGTTGCATTTGCCCTTGGTGTCGCCGGCTGTGTTAGAGGACGACCATGAGTAGATTAGAGGAACTGTAAAAGGTCAGCATGGAAAGCAGATGTAATGGGATGAGACGAACTTATTCCTGGGAAGACAGAGATCATGTAGTATCCGCCAAGCAGTGTATTCCTTCCATCAGGTGTATGGGGCGTTGATAACATGATCATGCAACCAACAATTGGAAACAGAGCCAGAAACGCAATGACTGGGCCTTTTTTATGATATTTGGTCGCGACATACGAACCTCCAACTGTAGAGATGAACTGAACAACACCAAACGGGGCATTGAAGAGGATAGCATGGAAAGAGTCAAAGCCAAAAGATTTGATGAGAAGAGGGCCAAAAGAGCCGACGCCACCAGAGGGTACTCTATAGATCAGAATGTCAACAAGTGATCCTTTGCGGAAGAATGAATTACGTACGAAATGCTGAAGATGAGAGAGAACCAGAGCCAAGTCTTCAAATCTCGCATGGTCTCCCAGAAATGGTCCCATCGCCATTGCCGCGACATGACACCAGTCTGATTCATTCTTAGTCGTTCAATGGCGATAAGTTTATCGTGCTTATCAAGAAATTTTGCCTCGGCGGGAGAGTCGGGCATGTATGAGAATAGAACGGTGGAGAAGCAGACGGTGATGATTCCAAAGGCGACAAAGATGGTCTATCTCGTCAGTAAACCATCAGAACAAAGAGAAGACTGTTCTCAAGCTCACCTGGTATGGTTTCAGTCCAAACGGTAGCTGCGCAAGCCACCAAGTTGCCAAACTCCCAAACTAAACCCGTCAGTCCAGGCCACTTCCCCAGGGTAGCTCTCAACTTACAACACCAGTGAATCCATTCATCGCATACCAATACGACATTCTCAGCGGCTGCTCTCTCCTCCTCCAGAACATCTGCGTAATAGCCACAAAACTCGGTGCAATACTAGCCTCAAAGGCACCGAGCCAGAAACGTGCGAAAAGCAGACTGTGAAAGGTATGTGCCGCTGCCATGAAGGTAAGGGTCAAGCCCCAAAGTGTGACCATGCAGCTTGTGAATTTCCCGATGGGCAATTTGACGAGAAGCCACGCTAACGGGAATTGCGCGATGAGTTGGGCAACGTAGACTATTGAGCTGAGCCATGAGAATTGATTGCCCTTTAGGTTTGTGTCTTCAATAAGGCCGAAGATGGATGCATATGCGATAGTCGCTTTATCAAGACCTGTACATGTCAATATTATTTCTCAACGGATAAGATGAGATTTCACCTTGGAGGAAATAGACCGCTAGCATCAGAGGCAGAACAACCATATCAATCCGTCTCAAAACGCGCGCATCATCCTCGGGCGTGACTTTGATCCTCCTCTCAGGCGAAACACCAAGTCTTCGCATCAAATCCGCCGCAGCACCTTCGGGATGACTTCTCCCGCGCGCTTCTTCGCCGTCTACGAGATCCATTAGTGGGTGTTGGTCGTTAGATGACGCGCCCGGGTCGGGCGATGTGGAGCCCAAGCCTCGCGCTGACATTTTGATGGAGCTGGGATCAATTGAGTTTATTGAGTAGTGGTAAAAGCAGAGATGAATGAATGAGTGGGGAGTTGAAAGGACAGGTTTGTGTTGAGATGGGATTCTTGGGGTGCAAGGGATAGGAAAGGGATGATGACTGCTGATCTTGGCCAATCATGGTGGTTGAGCTGGGGAATTGAGACAAGTTAGATAAGCAGATAGTGGTCGGGATAAGATCTAGGGTAGCTAAATTTGAACTTGATTGCAAGCGTTGGAGCAATGCGGCATAAATATTGTGAACTTGATTAAATGAATAGAGATTAAGTTTGTGATTTCCTATCATCACTTGAGTTGATTGATTGAACGGGGGTGGGGTCTAGAGTTCGTAGTCACGCATTTTGATATCTTGTGAGGTCGGTCAATGTATGCCAGTCAATTTCAACCGCCAGCTGAGGTTTGATGCTCATAGACTCCTATTGAATTTGGCCCAAGTCATCCACGCAACACAATATTGCCATACTTGTGAGCCAACTGCAACAAACTTGATATTCTTAATGCTGTGAGACACAAATCTCGTAAATGATGCATACAACGATATTATAGCATCATAGCAACGATTACCTGCATCGACACACGTGGATCACGATACTACGTCATCCGCCACCCCCACCTACAAGCTTCATAAAACAAACCAGGTTTCCTAGCTCATCAACCCCATCAAGCCACATCTTAAAACCCCATCTTTCCCAGAAAATCACTTCCAATACTCCCCCCATGAACGAAGCACTAGGATCAATCTTCTCCGGCGCAATCCCAAGCCAATTCATGGGCAGCCAAGACAAGCCTGCCGACGGCGCGGCTCCCTCAGAAAGCAAATCCAACACCCAAGAGCGCATCGCCAAAGAAATCCAGACCCGCGTGGAAGAAGCAAAAGGGCTGCAGCAAAAATCGCTCGACCTGCATGAAAAAGCCGACAAGACAGAAGACCCCGAAGAAGCGGAGAATATACGGCATGAAGCACGCGAGATTGATAAGAAGGCTGCTAAGCTGATGAAGATTGCGGAAAGGCTGGAGAAGGGATGGATACAGGGCGGTGCTATGGGGACGGGGATAGGCGCGGGTGTGGCGAGCGGGCTGGGGTTGGGCGTTGGAGCGTTGTTAACGGGAGTTGTGGCGATTCCGACGGCTGGGTTGGGGTTGCTTATTGGGGCGGGGACGGGGCTTGCGCATGGGAGTTGGGTCAAGTTTACGGATGCGTTTACGAAGGATGAGGCTGATGAGATTGTTAGTGAGGCGACGGAGGAGGCGGAGAAGATTGCGAAGGGCTAGGAGATCTGAGAGTTTGAGTCTGGGGATGGAGAAGCACTATCGGAGATGGATGGTTTACGTCAAGTCAGGTTATTCAGATTGCATTTGGACTTGCATATGTACAAGGATACTGCTAGCCATCAATTTCATTCTTTCGTTGGGCTATCATTATATATCTCTTTCAGCCAGTCACTTATAGCAGCACCAGCATCAGCCCTATCAGTGTTAGCAACGGCATGTCAAATGTCATATCAATCAATAAAACAATGCACAGTCCCTCTCCCTCGGACAAATCCCGTCCCAGTCCAGCCCATCGGTACCCAAATCCGCATCAGCGGAATAACCACTGCCAAGGCCCTTTATACAATTCCATCCTAGCTCCAGCATCCCAAACTCACACTAAAAAAACCCAACCCATCATCAGCCCATTCCTCAGTGGGCCCTCCCACCCTCCAACCAATCTCTGACATGATCAGATAAGATCTCAACGGTCTGATAATCAGCACCCCAGCACTTTTTCATCTCGCCAACCGCGGACAGTCCTCAAAACGGTCTAACTCGAAGTTAAAAGCCGTATTTACGTACTAAGCTGCTTAGTGATTTGTCAGGCATGCTTAAAAGCAAGGTTAATCGAAGGAAGGGTCCACGCCAAGACTCGCTATCAATCAGCTTTCTTTACTGTTAAGAGAAAAGATCATCGTGATGCGTGAGTGAATTAGGAAATAAGTGCCGTACGACTGAGGGGATTGTTTGACACATAAAGCGCGGTCTTCCCTGATTTTTGAGACATATTTGGGCACCTAATCTGACCCTGATTTCTGCAAGTTGGTAATAATGGCAGATACTTCAGAGCGAAAGAGTGGAGAGGTGATGGAGGAGGAGATCTCGGGACCTGGGTCTACGAATGAGGCTTTTAGAAAGCTATGGACCAAACGAACCCTTGGTTTTGCCATTGGATGGTGCGTTGACTGATCTTCTGCTTGGAGTTGGTGAGGCTAATGTCGGGCAGTATTCTTGTCATGTTCTTCTTTATGAACTTGACAGTTTATACGGGCAATGTCTACGAGCCATATGCGACGAGTCACTTTAAAGCGCATTCTCTTCTGGCGACTGGCGCCATTGTCAATGGTCTCGTGCGCATCGTGTCGTATCCGCTGCTCGCTAAGCTAGCCAACGTAAGATCTTTTCATCACTAAGGCTTGGAATGCGGCTAATTGAGTTTAGTATTTTGGCCGTCCTCAGAGCTTTGCTGGTGCGGCTATTTGTATGGCTATCGGAAATGCCATGTACGCAGGGTGTTCCAACGTCGACACCTTCTTAGTACGTCGCCTCTCTCTCACTCACTTGCTCAGGCTAACAAGTAAAAGGCAGGTGGAATCTTTGACGTCTTTGGCGATACGTGGTGGAACATCATCCAGCAGATCTTCGTCGCTGACATTACAACCCTCGTCAACCGCGGTATCATCTTCACCCTTCCTGAATCCCTCTCCGCCATCCCAACCCTCTACGGCGGAACATATCTCGGTGAACACATGCTCCTGCACTCAAGCTGGAGATGGGGTTACGGCATGTGGGCTATCATACTACCCGTCACTGCTATTCCTACGATTGGAATCATGATCTGGATGAATCGGCGTGCGAAGCGCATTGGCCTGATCACCGAGAAGATTTCGTTTATGCACGGAGCTGAGCCTGGTGTTGTTGGAAAGATCAAGCATGTTGCTACACAGCTTGATCTTGTCGGTGCTCTTCTCCTCATTGGTGGTCTTGCTATGACGCTGTTGCCGATGACGATTGCGGGAAGGAATAATACCGATCGATGGAGTAGACCTTCGTCTATCGTTCTCATCATCGTTGGTGTTTTGACCTTTATCGCATTCCTAGTCTGGGATGGGAGGTTTGCGTCAACCCCCATTATTCCTTACCGAACTATTCGCGAGCGCAACGTTATTGTCGCATGCGCATCGTGTATCGTCATCGCCATGGCTGATAGCATCTACCGACCTTTCCTCTCCAGCTTCCTCCAAGTCGCAGGGCACTACTCACCAGGCGCCGCAACACGCGTCGATAATGCCCAGCGTGTCGCGTATAATATCGGTGCACTAGTCGCTGGCCTCTCACTCAAGTTCGCCAAGAACACAAAGCCATTCATCATGCTCGGCGTTGTCCTGATCATCCTCGCCTGCGGTCTTCCCATCTACCTCACCAACATCTCCGGCACCCACATCGCCAGCGAAGCCGCTTTCATCACATCCAAGTCCCTCCTTGGAGTCGGCCGTGGTTTCACTCAGGTCCCCCTCCAAGTCTCTCTCCAAGCCGTTCTCGAAAACGAGCAAGTTGGCATCGCTACAGCCGTCTTCCTCTCATCCCTTGGTTTCGGCTCCAATCTCGGCGTCACCATCAGCGGCGCTATCTGGAACTCTGTTCTTCCCCGAAAGCTGAATTCGTACTTTGGTAAAGAAGAAGGTGGCAAGATCTTTGGCTCTATCGTTGTCGCGCGTGCGTACGAGGTTGGAACTGCTGATAGGAATGCTGTGGATGAGTGCTATCGCGAGACTCAGCAGACTCTCGCTATTGGATCAGTATGCGTGTCGGGCCTCCTGTTAGTTATGGTCTATCTGGTTCGTAACGTTAAACTTGGAGCTGAGGATGAGAAGAGGGCGGCGCAGGCTGATAAAGAGCTTGCGTGGGCTATTAAGCAAAAGGAGGCTCAGGAAGACGCCCCTATCGAGCTGGAAGGCGGGAGGCGTTAGTTCCCGTAACGTCTCCGTCAAACTTCCATTGGCCGTAGTCCTTGAACCTTTGTGAGTGTAAAATGGTGAAGAGTAGAGGTTCAACCTCCACGGTCAGAAGCTGTACTATTGGAATTTCGTAACCTAAGTAATAGTTTCGACACTGAGAAATAAATTATAGAAGAAAGTGAATTCATGTGTCACATCGACTGTTGTTCCATCCATAGTACCTGAAATCACCAGGTTGACGATACATAAGCTACCAACGGGTTCCTGTAACCGACAAGCGGACCTCCATTTCACGTGACGTGACTATCAAGGAATGAAATCCCGTACAAGACATTTTAGTCGTGTTAAGGTACTTTGTACATGCTAATTCTTGCTAATCCCTAGAGGGCAGGTGTAGGATCTCAGGCCTGTCAAGCATGACTGCTGACCCTCGGAGACTTTCGGTACCCGTACTCACCGGTTGATATTGACCACATCCGAGGGTACTACACATTGACATCGGACACTTATGTGCCAAGGAGGCCCGCAATAGCCCCAAGGATCTATGAGGTTGTTGAGTGCTGGCCTTCTTGCGCCTCATCCTTCAGTGGGCACATGAGCTAACCCTTGGAAAACCTATGGACGTGTTGAGGAGAGCTGACCGCATACTACAGTTGTTACTTGTGATATTGCCCGCCGCTTTGGGATTGTCTTCCGAAAAACAACGGCGATGACCCGTGGAAAGACGCCCATGGGGGCAATGGTCAGCTTCCGTAGCTTGCTTGGCAGTGAAATTTACGAAGAAGACCCATTAAAGGAAGCTTATGTGACAAAACACTCCACTGATTGATCCATCTCTTACAGATAATAGGTCAGGATACGGAAATCGCTTCTTGGGAGCCTGGGTTGGTATGAACGGGTTATCTGATCATCTAATCAGATTATTTGAAGGTAAAGATCCCTGCTGCCTTTAATACGTCATATACAGTCAGCATCATAGAGTCCTACTTTTCTGATCTATAAAAGGCTGACGAAGCACCTGCTAGGCAAAGGTCCACTCTCCCAAGTCTTCATCTTCAGTCACCTCATCGCATTCAACTTGCATTACCTCCACAATGAAACTTTCTACTGTCTTCGTCACGATTGCCTCGGTGGCCACTGCCATGGCTGCGGCTCTACCTGAACCTGAAGTTGAGATCCCAGGCAAGCTTGTTTCTCGTGATGAGTTCGAGCTTGCTATCCGTCAGGCGGGGTGCTCTGCTTGTATCCAAGGCATTCGATGCTGCAATGGCTCCTGCATCCGTGGATGCTAAGTCTTGTACAGGGACTTGAGAATTTATGGATCAGGTTAGTCGAACGCTGGCACACTTTCTTGCTTTGGAATTTAGAAAGCTGACCTAAACTTTCGTTAGGCCCATCCGCTAGCTTTCGGTCACCAAAACTTGTGAGGGATATGGGGAGCTTGCTGTATAAGGACAGGAAATTCCTTTAATGAAAATGTGTCATGCAACCACAAGTTCCGAGTTTGCCAGGAAGTGCACCAAGTCTAATCAATAAAGAGGCCAGAGTTTGAAATCTCTAGTATCTTTATTTCAAGACAAGTATTTCTTATAACTTTATAGAAACTATTAATAATAGCTTTAACAATCATGTGCTAAATGCGGAAGCCAATCAAGATCAGAATAACATAATCACCAGAGCCCAATAATTAAACATGTATCCTGGCTCAAACTTCTTAGCCCTGTTACGTTCTGTTGACGGAGAAGATGTTACGGTGACAGTACTCCTTGTTGCCGCAGTGGTCGCAGTAGTTGAACCTGTATCGCTCATTGTCGAGGTCTCTTGCGCAGACTCCGTTGTATTCGATGCCCCTTCTTGAGAAATTGGCGCAAAGGTCTCTGCCAGGGCTTCCTTGGGACATTCCATGTAAATGCGTGCACGCAAATCTTTGAAGTAGCGCTGCTTCTTAGGGCCAAAGCCAGCAGGACTAGAATTGGGCAGGTCGAGATCCAAGTTAAACACGTGTCTGATATAACAAGGTCTACAGAGATCCTTGGTGGGAACGATGTCGTGAGGGCCTAATTCATGCATAAATTCATCGATGATCTCTTAACAAAAGGTCAGTATAAAATACTTGTCAAACTCTTTTCGAAAACGAACCAGTGCAGTATCTTCTTGTGTCAGCATCCGTGTCACAAGTCAAGTTCCAGGATCGCCAAATGTTATCACCAGGGGCGATCAAATTTTCAAGATCGCATTCCTGGTGAACCGCGGTATTGAAGGCCTTCAGTGATCGGGAGCAGGTCTTGGTGCATATATCATGTGTAATTTCATTGCCATCATCGTCTTCGAGCACTGGAAACCAACCATAGCTATAGTATGCGACGTATTTGCTGCAATCAATTTCGGCTGTCAGGGCTTTAATGCAGGCCTCGGGCTGAACGTCGGACCATGTACCTCCGCTTTTGTAGAGATGGAATGCATTTACAGTCAGATACAGGCTGCAGGCAAAAGTAAGCAGGGACAAACGCATAGTGAAGAGGAAGCGTTGATGGAGTTTTTGAAGATAAAAAGAATGACCATCCAGTCCAATGTCTATTTCTAAAAGTCAGCTCAGGTTACTTATAAAGGGAAGAATAATGGGCCGTTATCAAATTGTGTACCTGAAATAAAATTATAAATGGATAGCGCTAGACTATTCCTAGCCATCATGGATATGCCAAGTCGGTTCTGAATAGGCAGTGGCCGAGTTTTCCCTGTCTAGCGGCGTTCACAACCCCATTTGAGCTTTACATGGAGTCAATTCAATTGCTGTAGCTAATCGGGTGCTCGGCTTTATTTAATGTACCATGTCATGCTGTTGGTTGCTAGCTGTCAAGGTCGGAGGTACCACTAGATATTATCGGGTGCAGAGCGAAGTGGACGCTAAGCAGAGCTTCCAGTCTATTTCTAATCGAACTTCAGCATGGAAGAAATAAAGAGGTCGCTGAGAAAACAAGTCCCTGTAAGCAGCTAACCTCCTTAGTCCACAGAGAGGGAAGAGCTACTTTTGTTTCCTCTTAATGATGTTGATATCAAGGTATTATAGAACGCTAGAGAATACCTTCCCAAATTCGAGTGTTGGTTATCTCTCGCTAACACATAGCTCAAGTGTCAATATCGCCATCTTATCTTCCTCCATGTTCCGAATGACAGGTCAGCTGAAGCTATTCAGAAAGGAGCCACGATAGCTAAAGATATAATTCAAGCAGCTGTCGAAAGAAATAGAGCGTTGGTGATCTTTCCTTGAAGCCTCCCTATTAAATAGATATAACGAACTCAAACAACCACGTGTCACCAGGAATACTAGCATACGCAAAGTGCCCAGTGGGACCATCACATAAACGCATCTCATTCACAGAGAGTGTGAACGACTCAGAGACAACGTGTTAAGGCCGGCATAAGCAGCAACAGCGAGTGCCACGATTCCCAAGCATATATCCCCGGTGTCCGAGATGCCGCTCGTAGATGGCTGACCCTTTCCTGCATCACGCGGAATGAGATTAAAAGTCTTGGAAACGGATGACCACGCTGTGGCTGCAGGCGCCACGATCGTATCCGCCATGCCGAAGCAGTATTCAAACGGCAGCCCAGTACTCCACGACAATAAGTATGTCAGACCAAGAGAATACACCTCCATAAGCCGGTGACGTCTTCCAGACCCAAAACATGGCAGTGTGAGTAAAATGAATCTGTAGATTGCGTGCGCAAAGATCCAGCTCTTGGAAGAAGCGGTGAAAACAAAGAGGTTATCATGCTGCACGATAGTTTCCCACTGCACTTGATACCCTTGCAGAACAATCCAGGCGGAGAGAGAGATACAAGCGACTTTGCAACAAATGCCACGGAAGGTGCCTCCAGAAGGCGTCGCGACCATCATGAGAATATTGCCATACACCGCAAAGTTGACGTAAACGGTGAAAGCGTGGAGCCATTCCGCTTTGGTCGGTCTACTAGCGACGATGAAGAGGAGAACTGAGCCGAGCCCTAGAGGCATAGTGGCCATTGTCTTGGCCATTTCACCTTTGGTGGAGGTTCGGTCAAAGAGGATGATGATGGCGCTGGTAGTGTAGACAATGATGAGGAGAAGGCCGGGTTTGGAGATGAGGCAGCGGTAGGCGAGGAAGAGGATTCCGCTGAGGGACGCATTGAACGGAATGTCAACATATGGCTCCAATGCCGCATACAATGATGGAAGACTCATGGTGGTGCTCCTATATTGATTCCTTGAAGCGCTTGAGAAAAAAGTGGCTTGGAGAAGCCTCCGAAATTGAATGTGACTTTCCCCGCCTGTTCCGTGCTGTGTATTAATTATGGGCCTATGAATACAGGGGTACAAAGGTTTTAATTGGTCAGTTCAAAGCAGCATCAGAACTTCAGGGTAAGGTGTCTTTAATTAAGCAAAATGTCCTTCCTCCGTACAGTGATACCGAGATAACACGATAAGATACTTGTTTTAATTTATAGCTTGTATGTAAGTAATAATAATAATCATACATAAGGTGGTCAGAGGTTATGTCTATCTGCTTCCGTTACATCCTTATCTGTTGCAGACTCACAACGCTTACGATTAGGGGCCAGACAGGTAGCAGCCGTTCCTGACAGCATAAGACGAACATTGAGGTGATTCAAAAGCTCGCTCCCTGTCTAAGAAAATTCAAGAGAACACAGAACCCTTCCTGCTTTCCGCAACATAATCTACCGACATCTTGAGCGTTCTCTAGCAACTCAAGCAAGATACAGTGGCGACTCAAGAAGACGGTGCCTCCCTGGAAATGTCAGCAAGAAGCCAACAACATGCGGTCAACGAGTTATATGGCCTGACTGGGTGGAGTTATCTTCTTCTGACTCAGTCTTTGTTAAGAGCATCATGCGATTGATGAAACTAATTGGCGCAAATATCTAGTCTCTTTTCGCCCTCTGCACTAGATAGCGCAGATTTCTCCATGTTTGGCATGCTGTTGCTAAAGGTCCTTGGTGGACCAGTGACTCAGAGATAGACCAGGAGAGCAGAAGGGGATGTGTCTTTACTAAGGAAGCTGGGAATCAACAAAGTTAATAAGGTGGAATCGTCTTGGTCGTTTAAAGTTTTCATGTCCGTTACCTACGCACTTAAAGAAACGAATAGGCCATAGAGACACAAACTTGAAATGTGGAGCCCCTTGGAACGCTTTCGGGGCGACCCAAAAAACCTGGCCATTCTGCCGGGCTCAGAGCCAGCGAACTGAAAGGTTCAGGTCCAAGCGCTGTCAGCTCTTGCTTTTCGGCTGGGAATAGTGGCAAATTGCTAGTCCATTTATAGGACAGCTTTTTTTGGCGAGATATTCACGCCAGGCCGTGAATATGTAGCGCCATAGGTCATGGTCACAAATCACTTCTCTAAGCAATGCTCATGTCCTCGCAGTAACTCGCAACCTGGCTCTTCTGAATCCACCAGACGCCCCTACTAGGATCATAGTAGACAAACAGCTGCTAACAGTGTCTATGCCTTATCGTTTATGTTTAGCAGCCGTTTATTGCTGGCAACCCGAGAAATGCGAATACCGTAGGTGAGGGTTGCAGATTTATGTTGGGTACTTTAAATGTTCCACAAGCCCAGTAAGCGAGAGTCCCCGTCTCTACTCACACTGTTCACCTCCCAAGCGATTCCAATAGAGATTCCGCCCCCGTGTTTTTGATGCCTGCAAGCTGATAGCTCTGGTTACCGAATGGTGACGTGCCACAGTTACACAAATTGACAAATTGCTTACCCCTCAGTTGGCTGCCAGGACAACCCAACCATTTGTCATTCACAAGCGGCCGTCATAGTTGCTCTCATCTTGCTCTTCGGTTATGAAAGGCGGCCATGTGGATTAGACCGAGTTTAGTTGGTAACACGCTGAGCCTCCCTACATGATCTTAATCAACCATGAGCCTCTCGTCTCTTCACCGCCATCACCATTATTGCCGCTGAACTCTTTTGCCTCATACGTGAGGACGTCCGCCTACTTTTCTCTCATGATCGTTACTGAAAGCGAGACCCAAAGCTCATCAAGTCATATCGAAATCCCTGGCGGCCAATTAAGCCACAGCAAGCCAAGGCAAGCCCTGTCTTCTCTTCTCTCTTCTTGGCTCCCTCAGCACTATTTGCATATGGCCTTCCGTGGCCTACAGGATTGAGTATGAAGATTCTACACTTTATTATGCATAGATATTATCAACTGCAACGACGCTTACACCACTCTCTTGCTAACATTTCTTTTGCGCAGGGCAACATTAACCAAAAAATGACTGATATTACGGTCAGACTTCGCCGTCTGTCGCATTCTATTGAGCGCTTGATGGCCATCGCGGGCACTCCAGGTGTGGCAATTGGCGTAATGACCAAGGACAATCCGATATTCTACGACAACCATGGCTTTCGCGACATTGAGAAAAAGCTCCCTGTCACCGAAGATACAATCTTCCCAATTTGTTCTTTGACCAAGGCCATCACTGCCGCAGCACTTGGTCTCCTTGTTGAGGAGAAGCGGGTATCATGGGATAGCCTCATCAAGGACATCCTACCCGATTTCCTCTCCGTGAATCCTGTGCTTCATAACAACACTACCATAACGGACATTCTTTGTCATCGTACTGGGATGGGGTGGGGTGATAATGTCATTCTTGGCACTGCGGGTAACATTCTCCTCAGGTCTGAAGACGTCATGAAATATATCAACAACAGACCTCTCATACGTCAATTCCGCTCCCAATTTGGATACAACAACCTCCACTACGAATTGGCTGGCTCTGTCATTGAACAAGTCAGTGGACAGTCCTACTTCGACTTTATGCAAAGCCGTCTTCTGGACCCTCTTGGGATGGAAAGGACCTCCTTCCAGACGCCCTTAGAGAGTGTTGACGATGTAACTGTATGCTACAACGCTCTCGACGATGCATCCACAGTCCCCATCGACTTTCATAGGATGGGCGATGGTGGATACGGGGCTGCTAGCGGTGGGGCGCGTTCGTCAGTCAAAGACCTGGTCAAATTATACAGCAGCTTTATCCATGGTTTCAATTCCCAGTTTAGTGAGAGTGTTACCTCCGACGATGCCTCGCCCCTCAAGCAACTGAACCATATCATGTCTGCCAAGATTCCATTTGACCAGCCATCACAGCACGAGGCCTCGTATGCATTTGGATGGGGAAGGGTTCAGCTGCCAGGCCGCTTGGGACAGATCGGCCTCAACCCCGCACTACTCCCCCAAGGCATGCCTACCATTGGTAGAGGCACCTCCAGTCTCGTTCTGTTCCATCAGGGAAGCCTTCCTGGCTCACTCACCTTTGTTGCTCTTTTGCCCGAGACGGAGACTGTGATCGTGGTCCTTACCAACTCACTCGCGCTTAAGGATGCAGCGGACTGGATTGGTCAGTTGATCATTGAAGAGATTGTCAACGGACCTTCAGAGCTCAGAACCGACTTTGTTGGGCTGGCCGAGGCGGCTGTTGCTGAGAATCTCAAATGGTACCCCCGAGTGGTGGACGAACTGGAGACGGGTAAGAAAGCGGGAACATCGCCAAAGCCACTCACAGAGTATGTCGGTACCTATTGGGATGACTTGCACATATTTATGATTGATATCAAACTTGTCGGAGATAAGTTGTACTGGCTTATGCAAGGTCTGGAAACAGAAATGTTTGAGCTGGCTCATTATCATGAGGATACGTTCACATGGCTTCAACCTCGAGATGAACTAGCGAGCAGAGGTCGATAGGTTGGGAACGACCAAGGCGCAGCGTTCTGGAAGGTCAAATTCGGGGCCAGTAAATCTGCCACGATCAACAAGCTGATCTGGGTTGCAGACAGTGAGCTTCCACCAACGATTTACACAAAGTCACGAGAATGATTAGTTTTCAATGATATCGCTCCATCTTCTGATAAATTGTCACCCGTGCCCTATTTGAGGTCATTTTCCGAAACGCCAAACGCCATTGGCCATCTTACGCTTGACGGGATCGTCGAAGTTATCCCAAGTGTACTCGTACCTTGAATAGCGCTTCAATCGCCACTATCATACAACTTCCATATATTAAATACTATGCTTATCCCCAAGATTATGTTTGTAAGCATTTATTATTCTAGTTTGAATCACACTTAAATCTAATTCAGAGTACAGACAACGTCGGAAACATTTGGTCCGTTTTAGAGTCAGGCGCGGGTATCATAGCCGGCTCACTCCCCTCTTTACGACGGCTTCTCAAGAACTGGGTCCATTTCGACTCTTCCCATAACCAGTCCCTGGGACATACTGGGCCCTTCACAGGACAGGGAACATCAACAGTTACAGGCAAAGCAATAGCGTCTTCAGATGGGCGACGAAATAAGGGTCTCTTGTCCAGTTCCAAGGCAGAAGGACCGTGGGAGTAGCTAGACGATGCATCTTCAAGCCGAAAGATCTACGTGACTGTTGACATGGAGATACAATCTCTGGAATGGCCACCGACTTCATCAAATTCAAGAGAGTAATTTGGAGAGATGTGATCTTTTCTGTGCTACCTCTGTATATAATGTTATATATAATACGATCCATTCTGGCCATATGTTGTTTATACGCACAGGCTCTTCTCAAGGCGAGTAAGTTCTTGGGAGTTATGCGGCCTTTGAATGACCTGATGACGGGTACCCTTAGTTAACCCTATTAGCCAGCATCTGTCGGAAGTATTACAGTCAACTTTCTTCAAGGTTTGCGAGACTCTTTCCTGATAGGATTTCAGCGTTATATGTTAGATTAGCCGGGTAGATTTAAATAATAAAGGGTTAAATAAATAGAATTAAGAAAGAAAATACATCTTAAATAAAAAGAAGAATAAAGGTAATATTATTATATTAAAAGCAGTATACTATACTAAATAATTATATCAAGTTTAAGATGTGAATAACTTATATTTTACTTAAATAACTTAATTATCCTTAAATATACTTAAAACTGTATTTTTTATTAATATATAGTTAACCTTTTTAAACAGGCCCTTATATAACATCTTTTGAAAATTATTAATAAAGAGTTATATTAATATGCTACTGTATTATTACACTAAAGGTTAAGAATAATGAGTTATTTGTACTAAGTTATGTTATTTTAAGAATTCTTAGTGGTCTGATTATGAGAATTGTTACATAGCCAAAGTCACTAAACGATCCGTAATTAGCGAAGCGGGGTGCTTTGAAAAGCCTGCAGCCCGAAACGGACGCAAATACTGTCTTACCTCATTAACTACAACAATTCTACGCCGGTTCATAGTGACCAAGACCCATTATCTCTTTCATCACCAGTATGGAGCCTATCACTCTGAGTTTTAACGATGAGTTAAGGTGAGAATGTCTATTAGATTCTCGTATCAGACTCTGAGAGTATTCAAGAGTCAGACAATCTATCTATGAGATAGCCATGAAACACAAAATAGCTATTCAAGGAAATTTCCAGGCAGGCACTGTTGAGGCTGGTAGCTTCTTACACTTGCCAATCTTATCCAATTTAACCTTTGACATCTCCGCAGCCGCGCCCCCCTTCATGATGACATCCCAGAAATCCTCATATTTCTTACCCGCCGGTTTCTTTTGGTCGTATAAACGCTTGACGTCGCTTCGAGCTTGCCTAACGACCATGTCCAGCTCACTCCTGATGAAGTCAGACCACTGTGTCGCCAAATCACTCGTCTTCTTCGTCTCTTTGAGATACCACACGTCGAACCTCTCCATGAGGTCCAGCATCCCGTTGTATGAATCGCAGAAGGCTTCCCAGACTTCGTCGCGGCCCATGTAGCCGAATATGAGGCCTATCTCGCGGACATGCAGCAATTGCTCGGCACCAGCCTCGAGCTTAGCAAAGCCGGCGTTGGTCGTGGTGCTTATACCTTTGAAAAGAGAGCCTTTGAGGCGATTCGAGTTGCTCAGGAAGATGGCGAGACGGTCATAGTGAATGCTAGATCCTAACTCATCCACCACTAGATGTACAAAGGCATTGGCCTTCGTAGAGTCCTTCCACTCATTGTACTCTGTGAGGGCCCATTTCTCGGACCATGAATGAGGGTAATTGTGGCTGGGAAGCCAAATAGCGAAAAAGCGACTGATTGTCTGGCCTTCAAAGACATGTTCTGTGTCGTAATGCTGATGATACAAGACACCCTTCTTGTATGGACCGTTTTTGTCCTGTCTGTCGTACTTCCAGATCTTGTCGTAGGTTGGGGCCTTTTCCACGTCAAAAGACGTACAAACGGCAGTCTTGTTATGGTAGTACATCTTAATGTCGCTGAACAACGGATTGCCATCAAATGGCTTGTTGTTATTACCCTCTGGATCCTTGTAATAGTTTGGATATTGGGGGTAGATCTCGGTCCCGACAATGAAAGGGTCGGAGCTACCTGCTGGCACCCAGAACCTGATCCATTTGTTGTCAAAACTTACAACAGGACCGTTTGAAGCTCGTGCGTAAAGCAAACCCGAGCCACCTTCAGAGTCTCTGAAATCAATTCCACGCTTCTCGGGGACACCGGGAATGATAGGACCTCCTGGGAGCGGTATACTGCCGAAGTCTGGCTCGTCATCATCCTCGTCTGGCGGCGGAAGCCAGACGCATGAGCAACAGCTTTCCTTCTCACCCTTTTCCGTGATGATGCAAGAACCGCATGGCTCGCAAGAGATTCGTTGCTTCTTCCGTACCCAGTCGTCAATAGACTTGTCGGAAAGCTCACTGGCCTTTCGAATGACACCATGGCCGCTGAAGTCATAGTTATCCGGAGTAGAATTGTTCTGTCGCTTGGCCTTCTTCTTGGCGCGGATGCAAAGCACATCCTCCTTGTCACATTCCGGTTCGTCTTCGTCCTTCTTATATCCAATGAGACCTGCATGGCGCGGATCAAGCTTGTAGGATCGCGACTTATGAGAGGACTTTCCGAAACATCGCTGACTTCCGACGCGAGTGTCCTGCTGTAGGAAGCGATGCTCGTAATCATCGCCCCAGCCAACATAAGACCCTGAAATTAGTTTGGCCTTCTGTGTTTGGCCAGCATAGGTATCTAGACAGACCTCGCCATCTTCTTCTTTCCATATGAACGTGGCTGAGACTTCCTGTGATACGGAAATGTCAGGCAAAACGCCGTCTATAGCAGCAGTATATGGCATTCCGAATGAAAGGTCGACATCCAGGCCAAACTTGGTAATGGCGACAACGTTAATCTCTGACTCGGGGCCGGGTTTGGACAGCGGCGTCAAGGCGCTTTTGCTGCTAACCAGGGGTTCAGAAATCTTGATAGACTTTCTGCCCTCCGGGAAATGGACATTTTGGCTACCCCACAAGCTAATGGATGTCAGTTGTGATCGATGTAAACGGGCAAAATGTACTCACGCTACTACCTTCGCACTCAAATAGCCATTCAGAGACACTGCAGTCCCTTGCGAGTTTCTTGTGTTGAACTCGACGCTCTCTTGTTTATATGGCCTGAAGTTGGCCCAGCCGTGCCACAGACCATGCCCACCTAGCGACTCTGAAGCTTCGCTATATGTGACTGGACCGTTGTCCTGCTTCTGAGACGCGTCCAACTTACCAATGCCAGCCACCGTGAACTCGGCCTTTGTATCACCATCGACGTGAAGGAACCCGGCTGATTGGTGAACCTTAAGTTTGCTTCCAGGTGTCCAGGTCGCAATCATAGAAAATCCGTAAAAGAACCTCGCCTTAGCTGAGCCCTCGAGGGTGATGGAGAAGCCTTGACCCTCTTTGTCGCCGCTGTCCACATCGCACATTTGGGAGTCAAAGTAAATGAGCTGATTAAGAACGGATATTTTGTTGTCGTTGAGCTCTTCGGAATCTTGGACGTCGGTTTTATCGAATTGAGTGAACCAGTCTTGCGAGTTGCCCGCGTAGAATCTATCCACAAGGGATTTGAGATCTCGCTTCCTCTTCCCTGAAAGGTCTACTACTTCATTCCAATAGCCCTTGACATTGGAATAGTCGACCCGGATCGAGAATTGACCAGCATCACGACGTACCAATCCCATGTCGTAGTCGAAAGAAAAGTCGTACACAGCAGATGGATTGATGCGAGACAGATGAATGGGGATCGACTGGTCCTGAGAAGGAACGAGGGCAACAGCTCGAGCGTATGAGCCAGCACCACAATCAGAGGGCATGTGGACGACCGTTCCCTCGACTCCATCCTTTGCGACACCGAAGCACTCCTCAAAGAGACCGAGGCAAATAACTCGCGCAGTCTGAACCTGTCCGACAGGCTGAGAGTGAATATCCTTAGGGCAGTCGAGAAAGATAAGGTTAGGATTGTCACGCTTGGACATAGAGGCGAGGCCAGTGTCAGAACCTGCAAGAAGGAAGAAAGCAATGCCGGCCTTGTCGGGTTGGCTGTTTCGAGAACCCTTTCCGAAGGTGATGAGCTCGAACTGCGGAACTGAATCTGGTGACGGCAGTAGCTCCGGTGGAAAGAGCTTGTCCAGGTTGACAGGGAGGAATGGCTGATTGCTTTTACCGGGGGCATCGCAGCAGAAGGCCTTCTGCCGTCCTAAAAGATGGTTAATCTTGTGCACGGAACTTGAGGGAATCGAGTGTATTCTTACCGTTCCCACAATATGCACCCCCCATGCCTTGAGGATCGAGATCCAAAGTGATCTGACCGTTGTCGCATTGCCTCGAACAAACATTGGCAGACCGCCAGCTGCAGTTGGAGAACGAATCCTTCTTAGGGCAACAGAGCTTGCGGCGACTCTTCTGACCTTTATTGGGGTCCTGAGCATCGTCATCAAAGGCACCATTCACAAAGTCGTCGCTACATCTCTCGTTCTCATCAGCAGGACCTCCCGAGTCTACAGTAAGAACATGTTGCTTATCGCTGGGACAGGTGCCACCGCACTTGGTCCAGGTGCAGATGTCCATGTACTGTTCCATGTTGCCAATGTTACAGCAGAAAACTTGAGATCCACTAAACAAAGAAAGGTCAGCGTCTCACATCCTTTGGTGCTACTAGTGAGTAAGTACATACCGTGAGCAATATTTGCCGTTCCACCCGCCGCTCTCAAGATCACCTTTCCAACCTCGTTGATCTGCAAAGAGCTTCAGTTCGCCTGGATTGCACTTCCCAGCACAATCGCCGGAGAGTCCACCTCTCCCTCGATCCCAGTGGCATTCAGCACTGGTAATACTGGCCCACGACGGACAGCAAATAGACCGAGCATTGGAAGGTTTATCACCGCATCTAGAACCATCTGTTATTCAGGTGTTCAATTTCTCTGCCAATAAACCTACTCCTTCTCCTTGTCAAGACTGTTTGTGCGCCCAACGGTTCTTTCTCCGTCGGAGCAAGCGCCGCCACAACCCGTGACTCGACACTGGGTCGAGTCATCTGACGAGTATCCCGCTTCTTCCGACTTCTTGGTGCCGAGACCAACACCAAATGCTGTGTTACCCTCGAGGAAGTTCTTTCGCCCGGTGATTGCATTCAGGGCGGAGCGCCTGGAGTCGTCAAGATCAATTGCCCACATCATCAGCCCGTTGAGTCCTCGTTTGTTGGCAAAGTCAATTTTGTCCTTGAAAGTCCGTTCATCGTCGTAGGAGATCCAGTTGTTCTGCCCATAGACCATGTAGTTCACCTTTGCATCCCTGTCGTAGACGGGCTTGGCCTTGCTGTCTCTGATGAGATCCATGATTTCTGCACATGGTCAGCCTACACTTTGTCAAATGATAAAACTGTTCACTTACCTCTATAAGATAGGAAGCCTGCCGTATCTGTGCACTTGCCCTTATCTCCCGGGTCACTAAAGCGGCATCCAGGCTTCCAACAAGCAGGGTTCTCCAACTTGAAGGACCGCCCGTACAAGCCGATGCCAAGAACAATATCCTCTGGAGGTATGTCGTTACGCCAAAACTGGGCAATTCATGTTAGTTGGTGGTCCTGTGCGGAGTATTGCGATGAGTACATACTAGGTCGAGAGCAAGGTCAATCTCGGTGATATTTGTGTGGCCGAGAATTTGATTGCCGATGGGATTATCTCGATCCCAAATTCCATGAAGATCGTAAGACATGAGGTTAATCCAGTCCACGTAGTTATTCATGGCCTTGAGATCAAAATGCCTCAAGTACCAATACGAGGTCGGGGCAGTGTAGGTTACCAGATATGTCGACCGGCCGAGCGCATAGCACCCTGGAGCTCTTTGAGAAATTGGGTAAAGTTCTTACCGTCGGTATCTTTCCCGACTCGGTCTTTGGCACCGGGATACTCCCAATCAAAGTCAACACCATCAAATCCATATTGACTTAGAAAGCCAAGTAGGTTCTTGATGAATGTCTGTCGATTGGCTCGGGTAGAGACCATGTCGCTGAAGACTTTCTGGTACTTGCCTGGGTCATTGTGAGTCCATCCGCCAAGAGCGATCATGATGCTCAAGTTGGGGTTTTTGTCCTTGAGGTCTGTTACTTGTGTGAAGAGATTCGGCTTGACGTCGGGCATGTTGGTGATGCGAAAGTCGCCTGGCGTGACGAAACCAAATGAGAAGATGAGATGGGTGATGTCGTGGACTGGAATTTCTTCTGGAGACATATGCCCGCAGGGCTTGTTCTCATTCCAGGCCTCCCAGTAGGCGATGACCTTTTGCTGTACATTAGACTTCGAAGCCGATGGCTTGGGTTGCTCGCAGTCAGACTGGCAGCCCTTTTTGCAGAAGCTACCAAGTTACAGTCAGTTCCAGCCATTGAAGTGTACTATCATTAGAAGAATAACTGGAAAGAATAGTAACTTACTCTTCAGTAGTTCCGCAGAAACCGTATTCACTACAACAGACATTCAAGGGACACTTCTTGCCCGTCGGAGAAGCATACTTGCCGCATTCTGCCTTGGCATCGCAGTTGGACTGGCAACCTTTGCCGCAATACTTTGGCTCGTATCTGCAAGTCAATAGTCGTCAGTCATCCGAAGCGTGCATCGCGAGGAAGAAATCCGCCTGTTTGTCTTGTAACTCACCCGCACCATCCACTCTCGCCACAACAAGCCCCATTGCCGCACGGCTTTTCAGGACCACAAGTGTAATCACCAGATGTTGCAGCGTCGGAAGTTTGACCGGACTCGGATAGTACAGTAAGCTCCCTGGGGAGGATTGAATCTCGCTGTTCGGGTCTTTAGCATATACCGAAAGAGAGGCATCTATTTTCTAGTTCTCACCAATGTCCTCCTGAGCTCTATGCCATTTCTTTTTTCTCTTTAATTTCTTTTACAATCTTTCCAAAGACGTACAGCATTTTTGGTTTCGCACAACAAGATGCGCCGCCTTTGGTTACTGTCGTCGTTAATCGCCTGGGCCACGTTACCGTCGGTGTATGGAGAGGGTCTCTTTTCACTTGGTGAAATTGATGGTTCCATGCTCAACGGTGCTAGCGATGCTTGCGTCGCAGCAGTCAACACCAAAGTCTCTTGCCCTTTCATACTAGGGCAGTTGTACTTTGACTGGGATATGGACCTTGATACCGCTCAGATAAAAGAGCTCTGTCAGGGCAGCTGCTTGGGAAGCTTGGCTGACTTGCGAGATTCCGTCAAAACAACATGCGGCTCGGAGGTCACCTATGAGGATCCTGTAGATGGAGCCTTGTGGAAACCTTCGTATCTCATGGAAGAAGCAATCTACTATGTTGAGCGGGCATGCCTTCGAAAAGGGTCAGTAACTCATGTGTCTCCTCTCCATCTTGACATCTCATCTAACATTGTTAAAATGATAGAAATGGACAGTACTGCAATACGTGGTTCCAAAGCGCTCCCACTGACGCATCACTCTGTGATGAATGCTACAAGCTCATTTTGTGGCATAATGCTCAATCGCCACTGTCAGAAGATACTTCCGATCAAAAGGTCATCTACGCTTCCGCCAGTTCGAGCTGCGGCTACAAGAAACAACCCACGCAGACATATCAGCCCTTGCTTGTTTCATCGTAAGGTTGCTACAGAAGATTACCCCGCTTTTTACTAACATTACCAGTCCAACGGCAACAATAAGCTGTAGCTCCGAGTATACAATCAAATCTGGGGATACATTCCTCAGCGTTTCCAAATCTCAAAGGGTCTCGACGCACGATTTAGCCACAGCCAACAGGCGTGACTCCCTTGTCAGCGACTTTCCGTCATCAGGAAAACTATGTATTCGCAATCAGTGCGATGTATATGTTGTTAAGAGTGGTGACACTTGCGAGAGCATTCAGTCAGATACGGGTCTCTCGAGAGCCAAACTCAGATCCTGGAATCCCTTTATCAACGGCTATTGCGACAACATCTCTTCCTATGTCAACCAGACAATCTGTATCTCGAATCCGCTGGGAGATTACAAAGTGCCCGAGAACGAGGATTCGGCTGGATTTGACACTCCCGCTGCAGTTCCAGACAACATTGCACCAGACACGAAAACAAATTGTGGACTTTTTCACAATGTCACTGCCGGCGATGACTGCGGTACCATCGGTCTCAAGTATAGCATTTCCCTCGATGACCTCATCTTCTTGAATCCCATGATCTGGCAAAACTGCACGAATCTATGGCTCACGACCTCTTACTGCGTTGCTCCCGTGGGTGACATCGCCGACTACCCCGGTTATGGACCTGAAGAGGACGAGTGGACAATTGAACCGCAAGAGTCCACCGAAGTTCCTTACTGGGAGAAGATTCCTCGCGACGGCCCATATGTACCCCTGGCCAATGGTACTCGTGAGGATTGCTGGGAGTATCTTTGGTGGAACGAGACATATGCCGGCAGCCCCATTCCCTGTCTGGACGCAGCTCTTGGCTACGAGCTAGACCTCGAGCAGTTCTTCCTATGGAACCCGAGCTTGGATCGAAATGAGCCAGATGCAGTCTCGCCCACCTACGATTTCCCATGCACAATCTCTCCATTTGTTTCATATTGCATGCAGCTCGCAAGCCCAACCCCTGTGCCAAAGAAACCCCGAGTTCCTCCATCTCCTCGGGCGGCTGGCGAGATCGCCAACTGCACGCGGTGGTTCATGGGATACTTTGATTGCGCGAGTCAGTTGGGGCACAGCAGGATGACGATGGAGAAAATGTACCGGTATAATCCTTCTCTCAAAGAGGATTGCAGCGGTTACACTCTGGGAACGTTCTACTGCCATGAGACCATTGACGACCTGTATGGCTATGACGAGGATCCAGTGCCGATCACCTCTTCAACGCCCACTTCAACAACATCGTCTAAAACAAGTAGCAGTGCTTCCCAGGCAACCAACATCAGCACAGATGGGACATGTGGAGGCACAAAAGGCAAAACATGCTTGGGTTCTGCGTTTGGGGAGTGCTGCTCCTCTAGTGGATATTGCGGCGACTCATCACCCTACTGTGGCGGTGGATGTCAGTCAAAGTTTGGTAAGTGTGATGCAGGGAGTGAAAAGATCAGCCCTGATGGGACTTGCGGTGGAGAGAAGGGCTACACTTGTGAAGGGTCACAGTTTGGGAACTGTTGCTCGCAATACGGCTACTGCGGAACAGCAACAGATAATTGTGGAAACGGATGCCAAAAGCAGTATGGACTCTGTAATTAGACATTTAACTTTGACTCGGGTTGCTTTTCCGTGCGCCTCGAAGCAACGGGCCCCAGGCCTCCACTGCTTATCTCAGTCTGGACAAACCTTTTGCTCCTGCCAAGCAACACTAAGGTACAACAAAACGTTGTCACGGTGGAGAGAGGCTCGCTGATCACATCTCATCCATTCATTTCATTTCCGCCCCGCTACTAAGAATCAGACTATGTTTTGTTGCCTGCATGTCCATGCCCATAAGTTCAATGAGGGCCACCGCATGCTAATAGCATGACTCGACCGACCTTCCAACCTGCCCCTTCAGGAACATCCCTTTACACTAGTGAACATTGAGGTTCAGCTGTTACTGCGGCTTGCAGATCCTGACGTTTGCACTATTGACGTCAGTAGGCGTCCTTCCTCCGTGTAGGTGATATCCACCACGAGACTTATACAACTCTTATTAATACTCGACTATACCTAATGAAGAGTGTATGACTGTTGGTTAGGCCAAGTGGTAAAAGAAGCATGGGCGTTGGGTTGTTCGTAGATCGGCGGTACTCCGCAGAAAGTCATGCGACCGAGCCTTACGCGGTATTTTTCGTCAACCTTAGCTGCAGGGATATTTCACAGATAAAATAAGTTGACACACTGTGTACATGCTTTGTCTCATAGTATCGATGTCTGGTGTGCCTAAATAGTTGCTCTCCCGGGGAACCGACAATGATTGGCGGAGTGGACCGCTTCGGATTAACATTCGGGGCGCTTTACCGTCAAAATGGAGCACCAACAGAGGCGACCAAAGGAAAGACCTAGCATCCAACACATCCCGTCATTTTTGTGCTGTTGACAAAATAACTGCACTCATTGACCCCCCCTTATCATGGCCCGAACTGTACGCAGCAAGCCAACTCTGGCGACAACTTACCGCACGGCTACAGGGCCTCGAAATGTTCCACTGACCGACCCGCAAGGTCACCGTCTGCAATCGCCTATCGAGATCGGAGGCATCAGTGTCTACTCCAGAGATGACAATTCTGTCATCTTTATACCTAGTTGCAGATTTTGGACTGATAGTGAAGAGGATGATGACCCCGATGCATCCTGGCGCGAGGAGTCACAAGCGTTCGATTGCTTTAAAACGTCATATGCTTATAACATGATTGGCGAACAGCACCCGCGAATCGTCCCGTAAGTTCTCATTCAAATTCAATTGTATCGGTACACTTTGCTAAACAACTGTTCTTAGAATCTTGGGTCAAGATGCCTGGACCGGCCTTCCTATTCTACCAAAGCCATCGGGCGGCTCCCTTGAGAATTTCCTTGAGCGATACGGGGATCAACTTTACGCCGCTCGGGCAGACGTTTCATCCCCCCCTACTCGCATCAAGTCAGAGTTCCTCCCCGTAGCCTACCAGTGGAGTCTACAACTCCTATCAGCACTGTCCTTCCTTCACTCTCATGACATAGCTTATGGGGAGCTCCTTGACACCAATTGTTGGATATCCGAACCGTCTCTTTCTATAGCTCTAGCAGGGTTCCTGGGCTCAGACTTTTCCGACTCAGCATCAGGCCGAAACCTTCCTGGCATTTTCTTCAGTGGCTACGAATTCTCCCCAGCTTCCTTGCCTTCTGAGCGAGCGATCCGTGTACCGACTGCTCAGACTGACATGTTCATGTTCGGCAGATTGGTATATGAGATTATGACCTCGTACGTCCCGGGGTACGGGATAGGTAGAGACTGGGGCGAAACGCAACGTCTCATGAGAGAGCAAGGCTGGCTGCCTGATCTTGAGGATGAGTTTCTGGGAAGGATACTTCACAAATGTTGGAACTTTGAGTATGAAGAGATTGAAGAGCTGCAGAGTGAAGTTCAATCTTTTGTCCAATCTCGTGGATGGACTATAAGGGGCGACGAACTCGAGGGTTTGGATGTTGACAGTATTCGTCGCCAACTGGAAGTCAGAGAGTGATGAATTAGGTGATTGTATATGTAGCTGGCATAATGCCTGAACTGGGTTTATGATAGTGTAGACCAGACAGTCGATGCTTACATCAAGCGCTTTACTCCTAACAGCACATCAATTAACCGCCCCTTACATCTTATCGTCAATGAGGTCTTGGAAAATCTTCGATTAGATCTGAAGTGCCACTAGATCCTGTGAGGTCTTGCCTATATGATGAGTTGGAATAGCTCACGAGTATGACAACCTCAACCTCAATTAACCAAAGCAACCATGAAGGAGGCAGAACTTCACAAGAGGCTTCCAATAGAACCCCAAAAGAATGAGACCGCTCAAGACCTTACAATACGCTCCAATATAGGATTCTACAAATTGCAAATTTCTTACGAAATGCTCTCCCTGCAAGTCAGGAATCATCCGACGCCAGCAATCAAAACTCAATCAGAACACCCAGATTTGGCAATCTTTCGCAATGCAACATCGTTTACCTATACAAGAAATATCTATAAAACAGAGGCCAATCGGATTCTCTCTAGGTTGGACAAGCCTTAACGGCCCCTAGAATCAGCCCTTAGCTACGAGCATAGCTCAACTATCAATAATATAAGTCCACATGGTAAGAAATGGTTTTCCGACCAGTTACTCTGTGCACCATCTATGTACGGTCTGGATGACAATCTGGAGATCGTATCCGAGTCTCAGATAGGAAGAGCAGACAGAGGGTTCATAGTTGGGCGAAGTTTTGAAAGGCTAGAAACAGGACTCGTTTCAGTGCCAGGGATCATACCTAAAGGCGGTATTTGAGAGCGACCCGGAGTTTTCACCAAGATAAAAGTACGGTCTTGGCGCGAATCTGTATCCTAGAGACTATCCTCTTGTCGTATAGAAGAGTAACGTCCTTTGTCCCCGCTTGGTGTTCCCGAACTCTGGGATGATTGACCTGGAGGATACATAGCCTCATGCTCTGCTTCTTTTGACGTCGATGTTGTGCATCCAGCGCAATTCATCATGTCGGGATCGTTCTTTGATAGGATTGCATCAATAAGGAATTGGTACAATCTCCAAAGAGCTGAAAGGATGACTATTGTGTTGATGATGACAGACACAATGAGCGTTGGCCTGCTTTTGAGACGAGGGATCTGATAAAGAAATGTAGTTGAGACAACAGAGTGTACAATTCTCAAATTCTTTCTAGACGTGTCTTTGGAAGTGAATGCACGGTGAGCTAGCCCTTCTGTGGTGTTGACTCTGAGATTATCCCCCCAGATCGGTGTGCGATTCCGGATAGCTTCATACTCTTTGGTGGAGTGCGTCAAAAGCTCAATGTTGTCCAGAACATTCAGTCCAGAGTCAGTCAGACCAAGATCGGCGAGAATCGTGAAATAAAAGGCTTTAGCCAGGCTATCAGCTGAGATCCAAATGCCAGGAAGAGGCATCAACTGGTCGCTATCATCCGCTTTGGAGAGCTTCTCGATCAAGTGCGCGTTTTTCATCTTCTCACGGCTGTAGTAATAAACATTGGGGGAAACGCCATTGTCGCTGAAAGGGACAAAGAAGCAACTGACTTGGAAAAAGTCCAGCGCTTTGATATCCTGCACCGATGGGACGACAGTTTTTCTCTTCGTGAAAGAGATATGACCATTGTAGATTGGAGGGACGTCTGTGCCATTCTCCCCCCGGAAGAACTTGTCGTTGGCAACGTGCATGTCGTTAGTCAAGGCGATTGAGTACCAAGCGAGAAGAGACTCCCCCCACCACAGACTCGCCTTGGCTGTGTCATTCCGCCTTGGGAATGCTGTACTTACATCGTTATCGATACCGTTGACGTCGTAGGTAGTTGTCATGTTCACGGTCGTCGTGCCGCCAGACGTGTCTACCTCACAAGACAGCGAAGCTCGTAGCTTAGCACCCCACTGCTGAAGGGCTATCTGGGAGGCACTGCGATCGATGCCCTCAAACTCAATTGTGATACCGTTTACTGCACATGATTGGAAAGGGTTGTTGAGGTATGGCAATGATCCTAGAAGTGCATCTGGCTCCTTTGGATTGTCGCCACGCCAGATCTTGGTGACGGTGTATTTGAGGGCGGTGTTGTTGGTGTAGAACTCTGTGCCGATGGGAATGGTCGTGGTGGCGCAGGGGGACTTTGTGTTTGCGGTGAGAAAAGAAGGCCAGTCTGAAAAAGGATTACGGTTTTCGCTGGTCGTGTTGGGATTGGAGGTGGCCATGGAAATAGTTTCGTAGCCTTGAGTCGCTACGCTGAGAAACGCGATAAGTGCCGTTGCAATCAATCCGCCACCAAGAACAACCGGAGTGAACCATATGTATGGGTAGGGTCTGGTAAGGGTGTATCAGAAGTATGAAGCATGCATGGTGAGTTTTGGCGACTTGCGGATAACTTGAGTAAGTAGTCTACGCTGTAGAAGAGCTGTTATTTTATTTATCAGCTAGTGCGTAAGACCAATCTATATGCAGCCATCGTAGTTGAGATCTTATACCATTATCGGTGAGATTTCTCTGGGGGCCAAATTGTAGCCCTGTGGAGTCTCGCAGAGATATCCTCAAACACGGCACAACCAGAAGCCGACGGGACGATTTAATGAAGAGTTATGCTTAATAATTACTATGAGAAAAGTCATGAAAAGCGTGGGGCTAGTGACCGCGCATGAGGCGAAGGGCGCGAAGGAATATCGCCGCTTACAGTCCCGGACATAAATAGACATCTTAGCGCGTTCCCAGTAACAGCTCGTCTGACCTCAGCCAAGTCTATGCACACAGCCTCATAATTACCTGTGGAGTTCTATATATTTGTTGAGTAGATAACATTGCTGCGTTCCAATGTTAATGCTAATAAATCCAGCGAAACTAAAAGTCATGGTATGGGAAGCGGTACCTTGCACAACGTGTAATGGGGAAACGGCCATGCTCAGAGCCACTTAGAATTGAAGAGCCATGTCGGCTCTTAGTATTATAACTGCTATATATGTCAAAAAAATACCCCAGACCATAGACCACATTAAGTAGCGAGCGGTCTGTGTCCACTCCAAGCATGACTTCCATATGGCCACTCGCAACCCAACAGCCCAGTCCCGCCAGAGTATCATCTCATCCCCCAATAAAAAGAGAGTCCCAAGCCGAGCTTAGTTCGATACGCCAACGGGAGTCAAGCAAACAAGAGCTTGTCCAAGCTATAGTGCGAAATGAGTTAGCATCTGCTCTTCGCTGCCAAAGAACAAGACTTACCACAGGAAGGACACAGCATCGTGCTCGTTTACCACTGGCAGCGCAGATGGCTTGGAAGTCGGCGGCATCAGTAGGGGACTCAGTGGCTATTCATCATGTTAGTTACAATTTGTGAAGTGAGATCAGAGATATACTCACGTGAGTCGCATTCAACGTCTGCAACCCCAAGAACATCGAGGGAACAACACTCAGGGTTTCCATAGAGACTGTCGGGGCAAGGATCAAAATCGGCGGCCGCAGCGCTGGTGGATGAGCTGGGAGCGGACTCTGTGGAGGAGCCTGGGGCAGAGGTAGCCGCTGACGAAGCAGGGCTAGAGGTGGCGGGGTTGGCGGAGGAGCTGGTGTCTGCGTCGCTCATTGAAGCGGAAGAAGAAGAAGCAGGGGAGGTGGCAGGAGAAGTCGTAGGGCTACTAGTCTCTGCACCAGTACTGGAGGGCGCCTCAGCCTGCGTGTTGGATGACACCGCTGAACTGCTTGCTGGTGCACTAGCTGAGGTGCTCGAAGCAGCGTCATTGGTCGTCACTTGGCTGGGACTAGACGTCTCGGCATCAGAGGATGATGGTCCAGTACCACTAGAGCTACTAGATGGAGTGGCGCTATCGCTAGGCCCCTGAGTAGCTGAGCTGCTGGGTCCAGATGAACCAGGACCTCCGGAACTGCTGTCACCGGGTGAAGTAGATGACGGACTATTGGTCGTAGGCGGGACTTCAACAATAACGGTCGCTGGACCAGAGCTTGCGGTAGGGCTAATGGTAGTTGTAGAGGGCTCGCCATTGCCATCATCCCCAGTTACAGTGCGGGTAACAAACGAGGCGGGAGTGGAAGATGAGTCAGGTCCAGCAGGAGAACTTGAAGGTGGAACCTCCACGATAACAGTTCCGGAGCCTGTTGACGCAGAAGGGGAAATAGTTGAAGTAACTGGATCATCCGTTGGGTTGAGGGTGCTACCAGTGGTGGTCACAGTGATAAAAGGTATAGAAGAGGACGATGAGACAGATCCAGCGGGGGAACTGGAAGGCGGAACCTCGACTATGACAGTTCCGGAACCTGTCGACCCAGATGGGGAAATAGTCGACGTGATGGAGTCGTCTGTTGGGTTGAGGGTATTGCCAGTGGTGGTAACAGTGACGAATGGGATTGAGACAGACGACGCCTGTGAGCTTGGCACAATAATAATAACAGTGCCTAGGCCAGTTGGCCCAGATGGGGAGATAGTCGACGTAACTGGGTTGTCTGTTGGGTTAAGGGTACTACCAGTGGTGGTAAGAGTGATAAAGGGCACAGAAGAGGGCGATGGAACCTGGGAGCTGGGGACGACAACAATAACAGTGCCAGGATCAGTAGGATTACTGGGAGGAATAGTGCTTGTGCGAGGATCATCCGTGGGAGAAAGGTCTCCTGGAGTAGTGACCGTGATGTAAGATGCAGAAGGCGAAGTATCGGTTGTGTTTGGGACCTCAATAATGACACTACCGGTTGCTCCCGGCTTATCAGGAGTGATGGTAGTAGTGGCAGGGCCGGTAAGGGAAGGGAAGTCTCCAGTAGTAGTGACCGTGACATATGCGATAGAAGAGAGAGGGGCCCCATTAGTTCCAGGAGGAGATGTTGGCACTTGAATGATTACGATACCTGGCTCGCCAGGCTTAGTTGGGGGATAGGTCTTGGTGACAGGGTGATTGCCAATATCATCAGGGTTCGCAGGAATAGTAAAGGTGAGGTAGCCTCCATCTGGAGGAGAGCCGTTGCCGTTGCCGTTGGGGGCGCTACGAAGAAATAATGAGTGGTGTTCCATACAAGTGTCGACGACACGGGGAACAAACCTGGTCAGCGTTGTCAAGCTCGTCGAGACATCAGTCAGGACAGTGCTTAAAGACGTGGGGGCATTGGTGACATGTACAACAAGGCCATCATCAAGGATAATGTCGGTGTTGGCTGGGAAGTAGGAGTCGATGAGAATAGGCTACTGGAACTGATATTCAATGGGCTGAAGATTGATGACGGTTGAGCAAAGAGGATCAGCAGAAGCTTGGGCAAGTGCAAGCTCCAGCATTGCTGAAGCAGCCATGATACTCTTGGACTTCATGATGATCAACGAGTGCTGAAAGAGAGGAAGAAGCGAGTGTCATGAAGGAAACGAGTGTAATCAGAAACTGATGCGGAGATACCGTTGAGATTCGAGTGATTGTCACTGAAATAGGCTGAGGACGAGCTGTATATACATGTCCAAATCACTGACCCAGATGTTGATTCTTAACAACAATGGCGCTCGGCATTGGGGTAATTTCTCACGTTTGACTTCACAAATGCCGACACGACCACCATGACCCGACTTCCCACCGCAAACGTGAAGACTTTCAGCTCCCATCGCAACGCTTTGTCTCTTGAAAATCCAACTATTGACACTATCGCCTGCCTGTCTCACTTTCTCTCCGCTAAGCGAGGCCCCATCGGAGATATTAGTCGCCGATCACCTTCCCGAAACAGGTTTGACGTGGGAACCGTTATGCAAGGCAGAGAAGATAGTATTACCTCGTTTGGACGGATCAACAAGCATTGAGTTTTTGCTTCAGCTGCGTTGCCCATGCTTAGTCTCAAAGTTGAAAATGTTGCGATATCGCGAGGTATGAAAGTGTCAAAGTAATTTCAGAACAATTTGGGTACTGAGAGGTTGGCGATATATAATACTTGAACGAAGGGATGTTTTCGCCGTGGCAGACACACAAGTCCCTTAACAACTTTCACTCGTTCACACATTTGTCACTCGCTTCGTCATTCGCTTCAAAATGCAGACCTTCAAGTCTCTCATCCCCCTCTTCCTAACTGCCAGTCTCGCAGTCAACGCAGAGACAACCTCCTGCGTTACCTCAACCAAGACCTTTCCCACCATCACCTCCATCATCGTCGAACCGACCAGCACTTGGTCCGGTAACGGCACAGGTGGTGGTCCTCATACTGTGTATACAACTGAGTATCGCGAGTTCTGCTCCACAGGTCTGCGTCTGCACACGTACACCGTCACTGAGGCTTGCCACCAGGAAAAGTGTCAGCCTCGCACTACTGGTGTTCCGCCGGGCTTCACCTCAACTGTCACCGTTTGTAACTC
Organism: Fusarium succisae; assembly: GCA_013186925.1. NCBI lineage: Eukaryota > Fungi > Ascomycota > Sordariomycetes > Hypocreales > Nectriaceae > Fusarium > Fusarium succisae. The sequence goes on along the minus strand of JAAOAW010000454.1, from coordinate 158,786 downwards.
TTGTGGTGAGAAGCCTATCACTGCGACACTGACTGTCCCGTGTCCTGAGGCTACGGCTACTAAGGGTCCTGGCAAGCCGCAGCCCGAGCATTGTGAGACTTGTCACGATCAGGGCAAACCGTCTGGCAAGCCTCCAGTCCAGCCACAGCCCGTCCCATCTGCCCCTGCTGTGAAGCCAGTCCCTACGGGCCCTCAGCCAGAAGAATGCAGCACGTGCGGCTCCAAACCTCCATCTGGTGGTCTTCCTCAGCCTCCCAAGCCAACCAACCCTGGCGAGGACAAGCCAGAGCACCCCAACACTCCTGCATGTACCACCTGCAGCGGACCAGGACAGCATTCTAAGCCCCCTGCTCAGCCCAACCCTCCTGCTACATGCACTACTTGCGGTGCTGGAGGAGAAGCTCCCCAACCCCCTGCCTCCCTCGCAACTTCTGTCGTGCCCGGCCCCTCAGGAGAGAAGCCGGCTACTAGCCCTACCAGCCCTGCTCCTGGAGAACCATCTGCTATCACTGCTGGCGCTGCCAAGGCTTCTTATGTTGAGCTGGGTCTTCTTGGAGTCTTTGGTTTTGGGTTCATTCTTCTTGGAATTCCTCTCTAGATCATCTTAGTATAGCTTCATAGTCTGCGTTATGTGGCTGAAAGTGTTGACATGGATGTGGCTTTAGTTGGGTGTTGTTGAGTTTGGGAACATGTATCTGTACGCATGTGCTTAATCTTAACTTTGGCTACTCGATGGAAAGATTTGATAATTTCCCTTCTTGTACATAAAGACATACTAGCTTCATAATCAAATCATCGAATCGCAATGACTGTGTCAATATAGCTGAGTATGGGAACTCCTACTGGCCTTCATATGTGATGCGTTGTAACAGCGAACAGTTCAGCTCTGATGGTAATTCTCTTCACGCTAAGCAATGCATAACAGGGAATATTTTTTTGAATCCAGCAGTGATCATCAACTAATATTTCCCTGCTGTCGCTAAAAAGATGCCCATGCGTAGCTGTCATATCGAATCAAGTAGCGATCAACAATTATTCTTTGACGCCTGAGACATTGCCAAGGGAGAAGCTGTCAGCCATGTTGCCGGTAACATCGTGGCGTGGAGAATGGCCCGCAACTCCAATTAATTATATGGAAATTCTCCGCATTTAAGGATAAGATCGGCGGCTCGTTCCTGGTTTTGTCTAAGACAATCGTCACGGCAGTTGCATGAGTCAGGTCCTTAGTTTGGATCGAGTAAGTAACAATTGATTCATGATAAGTCCCTCGCAGTTTCGGCAATTAGTCATTTGTGATAGCAAGTTCTGAAACTTTTGTCTAGGGATACTCCTTGCAGTTTCTGTTCAATTCTGTCGACAATGATGCATTGCACTTCCGTGCCGTGTCTCAGCAGTGACAGCACCGCAATTGATGGAAGCTTTATCCAGTGATTGTTCGTATTTCCACTTCTAAGCGTAGCAATTCATCTGTTTATTGAGAGCTTGAAGTTGATTTTATAGAGCATTTTTATATTATATAAAGGTAATGGAAATTTAACTCTTTTTCCAAGGGACTGATGAGGTTTATCGGCCAACATACACTCATAGGCTACTGAGTTTTGCTTATCCTTATTTGAAAATTCAATACTCTGGGGTAGGCAAGTTTCTAGACATTGGGATATGATGATCTGCAGATGAATCGAGTTAGCGCCATGAGTTTGACAGCTCGGTTGGCCTTATCAAGGACACGGTCCATCCTCGTGCATCAAGAGAGGACGATGCAAAGCTGAGAAGCATTCCAAGCTTCAAAGTCCCCGGTCAATAGCGCCGGAAACAGAAGTTATCTTGTTCAACTCAGAGTCGTTGAGGAACGCGAGGTTGGAAAATGATATCCAGAATACCAAGGAGAGATAACTTGTCTCGGAGCTCTAGAGCATCTTTTTCTATAAAGACTGCATCTTGCACCAGCTTTCCAGATATTTCATCACTATCAATCAGCATCTAAACAATTCATCACACTCACTCTTCAGTCTTTCCAATCCAATCTTTCAACACCGCAACTATGCAGTTCTACACCATCGTTTCTTTCCTCCTCGCCGGCACTGCCTACGCCGCGCCCGCTACTTCCTCCAATGGCTACGAGGCTTGCCCCAGCGGTGGCCTCTTTGGCAACCCCCAGTGCTGTAGTCTCAACCTCGTCGGTGTTCTCTCCGGCGACTGCCGCTCTCGTCAGCTCGCCCTTAAATCTTCATGATCGATAGTTACTGATAGTCATAATAGCTACCAAGACTCCCAACAGCGCCAAGGAGTTTCAGGAGATTTGCGCCGAGTCTGGCCAGAAGGCTCGCTGCTGTGGCCTCTCCGAGATTGTAAGTTCTTTAGTTCTGCTTTCACGATAGCAGATTGGCTGACCGCCGTCATATAGCTTGAGCTCGGCGCTTTCTGCCAGAAGCCTGTCGGTGTTGCTACTTAAGCCCGCGATGGGGTTGTCACTTGCTTTTTGGGGTAGGATAGTCCGAAGTTGTCGGCGCGTGTTCTAATATTGGCGGAGGATCCCGAAAACCGCAAGTAACAGTGGACTCTACTCTAGATCGATCGCACGATTAGGTAGCAATCTAAGGTTCCTGTTATCTTTGCAATGTGCTGTTTGTCCACCTGCCTCAAGCTACCCGTGCTATGCTTTTGCAATCCAAAGATAGGAATGAGTTGTATTCAACAGCAGTTCGAAATGCCAACCGTGAGGATCTTGTCTAGGCTTACTAAGATTACGTCTCAGAACACCTAGGCGAGAGTGACAGTCTAAATAGAATCATCGAGATGGCAAGTCTGATTGGAGGATACTCTGTCTGTTACGCAAATGCTCCCCGGTAGAATTGGATAATTATGGACGATGTGATTTGATGAACCTACAAAGGAGGGCCGCACAGGTAACACAAAACTGCCAAAAGTACAGACTCGTCAGTTTCCGAAGGCCGAATGAGGCGTCTGACATGCGTCAAGAATTCCCCGTCCGCAACCACAAAAGGATATCCCTGCAACCTCGCTGCTACCAACCGTCATGCAGACCAACACACGTTCTGACCCACTGGCTAAAGCACACGCTCGCGTTCTTGCGCCTGCGATTGGTGCACGAACCTTGCCTGCAGGGTAGACGAGCGGAGGACGGCAGGAAAGTCTGCTCCGTTTAGATGAGATTGAGGCGCATGAGGCAGAATGCGTAAAATGCTCAACAGAATCGAAAATGGATTGCTTACGATGGATCCGACTCGGAAACGCCCCACTGAGGACGACTGAACGTACGACCTCGGAATGCAGAGCTCGTGATTGCGGTAGATGTAGGACTCTCTTTTGTTGGGGGCGTGTATTGGAGATGATCTCGAACCTGCCCGAGACCTGCGCAGCAAGTACGTTGAATATACAGAAGCACGGTCACGGTGACATCTAATCATCGGAGGGCATGATGCGACGCTCACAAGTTCAGGTCAATAATCACAAGAAATCATCTTTTCTCGATATAACCTCCGGCTGCACGCCAAGATATGATCGCCCAGCTCCGACCACAGGGCTGACACTTGCAACTGAACCTGTTTCGCCGCAGCGTGTCCCCGGGCGAGATTGGCGGGCCGCTAGGAGAGTTACAGTCCGGGCTCCTCTTGGCGGCACGGCTTTTCCTAAAGCCCTCAATTACCGTTTGAGCTTCCCATGCTGTACTAGCCTGACAGACGGGTAAGCGGGAACGGCACAAGTATTACCGGAAGCTAAGGACCTACCCGGCCGCCGTGATGGCTGCAGCGAATGGAAGGATTCTTGCTCTGTTTTACATGTTTTGGGGGTCAGATATGGAATGCAACGTCGCGTAGGTGCGCTGCGTGACTTGTGGGGTGATTCATCGGATAAGAACAATGTCCTTCCGCATGGATCTTTTGCACAATTGCAAGAATGGAAGATGCCGAAGTTCTGTGCCGTCCAGGGGTTTAGATCCTTTGCTGTCTGTGGGTGGTACGATGAGTGCGTTATCGCAAGAACATGTCCCTGATTGTCCCAGCTGCGAATGCTGACGAGTTTTCAAGCCCACTAAAATCAAGTAGTGAAGCAGGGGGGGGGTGCAGGGGCCTGTTTGCCAGAACCAACATCGAATCTTTGCTCTCGACTTGGGCATTCGTAACAGCATGTCCTGCAGCATAACGAGGATCCCGAATCCTTCCATTTGGGATACTCAATTGCTACATTACCATGCAACAGAACAACAAAAATCCGCTTTAGTTTCTTCTGCATTCTCGTTTCCGTAGCTCAAACCCCAATTAGTTACCGCGCTCCCTTTCTCCGCAATAATGCACAGTCCATCCGGAACACGACCCAAGAAGAGACTCGCCTGCGACAGGTGTCACGCTCGTAAACTACGATGCTCTGGTGACCTGGATGGTTGCACACGATGTCTTGGTGACGATTTGGTTTGCGTTTATAGCCCTGCTCTTAAGGTCGGACGACCCAGCAAGGCGTCGATGGCCGGCAGAGAGATACAGCAGACACAGTCCATTTCTGACGCTGCTATTTATGGCATTTCCGATAGAGATGCAGTGACTGCGGATTCGGGGATATCCATGCCGCCATCACCTCCACAGCTCGGCGATAGTCGCATTACAGGTAAGTCTCCGTCCTTCGCCAATCTTGTATGCATCGTCGTTGATCTTGTTTCAGATCATACAGCACTCTTCAACTCTTTCGACTTTACCAACACCTTCGACAACTTCAACGCCACACATCCGTTCCTCGACATGCCGATGGATGAAGAGCTGTGGCCTCTGGCGACAAGTACACCTGTTTCTTCGAACGATCCCAACATCGATCCACGCCTGTGTGTAACGAATGAAACAGCGAATCCATCTAGCCCGCTAGAAAGACTACCGAGCCTCCAGCAGGAGCTTTTACGCACGAAACTGCCACCCGCTCACGCGAGGGGCGTCGGCACTCAACCTCGGCCGGCGAAATACACGGAAGCAGCCATGCGACCCGTCCAAGAGACCCTGGGTGTCGTGACCGAGTTATTACACCAATGCGTGAAAAGCAATGGCGATGCGACAGACCCAGTCTGTTCCAATTGGCAAACAGTCCTTCACCTCGTCCTAACGCCCCTGTCTCTTCTACTATCTACATACGATCAGATACTACAAGAGATCCGCAACGCGGTATCTTCATCTGTATCGAACCAGGATTGCCCACTGTTCGACTCGCTGGACTGCCGCGTCGCCGGCCTGAAGCTTGATCCGCCATTGAGATTGATCTTGCTGGCGACGGTGGTGGACTACCAATTGAAACATCTGTATCACTCAGTGAGGACGTTTCAGTCCAAGTATATGCATTCAGGGAATCTGGGAATAGCGGGTTGTATGTCGTCGTCGACTATGGCTGAGGTTCAGTCCACGATTCGGTCGCTGCTGGCGGTGACTAGAAGCACATTGCAGCAATCACAAGAAACATAGATGAAATACCATCAAAGATTAAATAAAATGCAGAATAGATGGCGTTGTTTGTGCTGATGCAGCAGAGGACAGGCATCAAGTAGACGAGTAGACGAGTAGACTTGGGCAAGGTTCTTTAAAATGCGATGAATAGGCCTTGTTTTTCCTCGATCATAACCAAAGAATTCTGCTTGCCCTTTCAGTCAGCATCATCATTCATTGCGTGGTATGTGAATACGTACACATATCTCCCTGGAACGACTCTAAACATAGTCGATAGGCTGGCCGTTATCAAAAGCTATCGAACAAGCAGGAGAAGCAATAGAAGATAATCTACACACTTAGAACCAAATAGCCGGCTTGTAGCCCGGAAAACGTTAGAAAAACTGCTGGGGACTGATAGCCTAGCGAGAACCGGACCGGCACCGGCTGGCAACAGCCTATTCGGGGAAGCGGGGAACCTAGTGCCGCGTTCTACAATCCCGTCGTATCCGACGATCGGCAACTCATTTTAGGGCGCAGGGCGTTAAGAGAGCTCTCATGGAGTACGGGCTAGATGGCTATTGGAGATTCATGACAAACCTTTTACTGACTAACAACCGGCTGAAATAGAGAACAACAAGGCAATGGAGCTAATTGTTGTATCCGGTCGTTGAAGGACAGTGCCAGAAGGCTATTCACTGTGCGTTTATGACAGAACCGGCTGCACTTTTCATGTTCAGGATAGCGTCTCAGTTGATACAATAAGTAATTATATAAATACGTTCGATACCCAAAGGAATGATCTGTATACCCTCATCAACATCAACATTCAAGTATTCGCCGTTCGCAATAGCATTATGACACGAAGCTTCCCTTTCAAGGTCTAGACCCTGTTCTACTGCCGATACATCATGACAAAAGATTGACAACTGTTTTACAGCTGGACGACCCGTCTCTCCTTCACGAGGAGTCTCTATTAGACGGCCAATGGGTCCAATCCCAGTCCGGCAAGCGTTTTGACGTTGAAGGTAAACTCAAGCCACCATACGCAGAAAGCGAAGAAAGAACAGAAACTTATACAATCTTTTGTAGATCCTGGCTCGCGTCAGATCTGGGCCACTAGTCCTACTAACGAAGTATCTGATGTTGACAAATACGTTCAGTCGTCAGATGCTGCCTTCCAAAGCTACCGCCACATGAATCCTCGCCAACGAGCTAAGATCCTACTCAAGTGGCATGAACTCATCACCAATGCGCGACAAGACATCGCCAAGATCGTCGTGTTCGAAACCGGCAAACCTATGGTAGAGGCCCTCGGTGAGGTGGATTATGCCCTTGGTTTCGCTTGGTGGTTCGCCGGCGAGGCTGAGCGTATCAGAGGCTCTGTCGCGCAGCCTTCCGTATCCGATCGCCGAACCTTTGTCATCAAGCAGCCGGTCGGTGTATGTGTTGCTCTTGTCCCTTGGAACTTCCCGGTTGCTATGATCATCCGTAAGGTTTCGGCTGCTCTAGCGGCAGGATGCACCATGATTGTCAAACCGTCGCCTGAAACACCGTTTAGTGTTATGGCCCTGGCAGACCTTGCCCTTCGCGCGGGTCTGCCCCCTGGAGTGCTTAACGTTATCTCAACTGATAACGCTAATACCCCGTCTGTCAGCGAGACACTCTGCAAGCACTCGCTCGTCCGCAAGGTCACCTTTACGGGTAGTACTGCTGTAGGCAGTATCGTTGCAAGGCATTGTAGTGATGGGCTGAAGAAGGTCACTATGGAGCTGGGTGGTAATTGCCCTTTCATCATCTTTGATGATGGCAATCTTGAGCAAGCAGTTGCAGCTCTCATGATACTCAAGTGGCGAACAGCAGGCCAGGCTTGCACCCACGCTAATCGAGTCTATGTCCAAAGCAGCGTTTATGACAAGTTTGCGCAGATGATGGTGGAGGCCACCAGCAAGCTCTGCGTGGGACACGGAGCTGAATCTTCTTCCACTATGGGACCGCTGACTACGTCTCGTGGCGTCGATAAAGTTAAGAAACATGTACAAGATGCTGTCAGCAAAGGAGGAAAGATTCTGTGCGGCGGCAAACAGCCAGAGAATCTAAATGGGTACTTCTTCGAGCCAACCATCATTTCAGGCATGACCTCGGATATGCTCACAACTCAAGAAGAGATCTTTGGACCTATACTAGGTCTGTACAAGTTTGAGACCGAAGAGGAGGTTGTGAAGAAAGCAAATGACACGTCGATGGGCTTGGCATCTTACTTCTTCACCAGAGACGTCTCCCGAACATGGAGGCTTCTCGAAAGCTTAGAAGCTGGAATGATTGGGATGAATACAGGTGTGTTAATCTCTGCCGCTGAGTTTTCCATTGAGACTAACTACTGTACAGGTAACGCCTCTTGTGCCGAGTCTCCATTTGGTGGAATCAAAATGTCAGGCTATGGCAAGGAAGCCGGTAAGGATGTGGCTATTGAAGAATACCTTATCCAAAAGACGGGCACTCTGACGGTTGAGGAGGGGCCCAAGTTGTGAACTGATTGTTGCCCAGAAATGAACATCCAAAAGTCGTTTAGTGATTTTCCCAGAATTGATGCATTGTTAAGCCAACCTTGATGCCTTTTTTTTTTTTTTGAGAGTTAGGCTTAGACGAAAAAGATAATCGCGAACTTGCATGCCGTACTATCCTTAGCACTTAAACCTTTGATGCTTTGGGGAAGCTATATTTAAGTCGAAGTGACAAGCCGTAATTGAGAAATCTATTGACAACACGTCAAGCGCAGTGTACACCCATGGCATAAATGCAGCAATACTCAGGACGTTTCGTCATGGACCAAAGTGTTGCGATGTGCTCCGGAACGCTGTGATGTTGATATGTGGAGGGTTTCCACCAGAATTGCGGCACCCCCCGCAAACGATGAACATTAATGTTGACAATTCATTGATTTTCAAGTCCATGTACAGGATTTTCAAAGTAAATAAATCTCATTCTGTGTAGCGAAATCTCAAAACATACACTGCCCGGTAGCCTTCCATATTACAAATCTATCCTACCTATAAACCCACCCTCAATGCCTACTACTGTCCTCCATTTCCGACCTTAAGTGACCTGCTGTTTACCAGGCAAATCGATGACTGGCTCCACATCGATATCCATTGTAGCGGGGGCTTCAGGAACAAGCCTAATCAGGAACACCATGCAAGGGAGAGTAAGGCAAAAGATCGCCGCGTGAACACAGAAGGGAATCCTGGCATCTGAACCGCTGTGAGAGTTGATGGCGTAAGACACTGTCTGTCCAGCGGTCTCAAAAGCCCTGAGTAAACCGCCCGAACGAGCAGAAGATCCGGCATCGGTGGAGAAAGTGCCGAGGATCCAGTATAGAGATAACTGGCATACGTAGCTCGTTGACTGCATCACCAAATATGGTAGGTAGGCTTCGATCCATCCTCTGGTGTTGCTTTGAGAAATGCCCGTTAGTAATTAGTGCAAGAGAAGATATATGGCCAAGGAGGAACATACGTCTCATAGTCGAGAGCATTTTCGAGCTTCCCTCCACCAAATTTTGCATATTCAACCCCAATCCAGATGAAGCATGCCGCCTGTGGGATCAGCCAGCAGACAAAAGAGATCCATGCTCGCTTGGTCTGGGACCAGCGGGTTCTGTCTAGAAGCTTTCCATACGCTATCACCTCCACGATGGAAAGGACCGCTAATAGATGATACCAGGTTATCATTTTATGCTCAGGAAGAGTTGGATCTACACTTACGGAGGAGAAGAGAAGACAAAGCTCGCGCCCGCACTGAGAAGTGCAACGACAGATAAGTACCCATGATCCCACCACAGAAGAAGGAGTAAAAGGCAGGTAAAGCCATGAGCCAAGTCTTAATACCAATATCAGACACTTGCCAAGAAAATCACAGAACAACTCACCTTACCTTTTTGCGCTGTAAGTGCTTCCATAAAGCAGCAAACTCTTGCTTCCAGCTGGCTCTCTCGGACACGGAAACTTTGGTGCCATCATGGCGTCGGACTCGTCCAGTTGGCGAGAGCAAGAATGCCCATACCAAGCCAGTACATTCTTAGAACTCTTGTTAGACGCTTCAGAAATGGCCTTGGATGAGTGTGACTTACCGAAGGCAATAAAGACCAGGTAGGTAGACCACGCAACACCCCCCGCTTTGGAGTCACTGTGATTATTGGAAAAGTTGATGGCACCTCCTATGACACTACCCGAGTTCCGCATGGCAGACCAGACACCTAAGGGAAGCTTAGCAAATGATTGATATAGAGATTAAATGCTGCTCACCTAGATAGAAGCCCCTATCGTTCGCGAGAGGATATGACAGCATAGCCGTAGACTCTGCGACGTATAAAAAGCCATAGGTGAATCCAGTGAGTATCTACAAAGCCTATCAGCGACGGCAGATCAAAGTGAGACATATGCTGCTGGGCTTACCTTGGCAAAAATGAGATACCAATTTACAAGGTACTTTGCGCATACATAATACGCAGAACCGGAAAGAGGCATTCCCACCGCTGCTATGATGCAGGACCACTTGATACCAAACTTATTGATCAAGGGGCCGCCCAAAAGAGTAAGCAGGCAACCAGCCGTGTAGTTCAGTGAGGTCGCCAAGTTTGCTAGATACGGAGTGGAGAGACCACCGCCTCCGAGGTTGGAAATGGCATCGGACATGGCTGGACCGACACATGAGAGACTGGAAGCACACAAGGGTTAGCAATGGATTGTTTCGGGGTTATGACGAATGGCTCACAGTCCAAGAAGAATCATTTGGAATAGAACACTCCTGTAGAATTTAGTGAACTTTGAAGTATTTAGGTAGCTATAGTCAATTCCTGTATCGAGGACTTCGCCATCGATATAGCTAGTTGTTAGAGCAAGATCATTATGTCCGCCAATTTTGGTGTCGTCCTTGGGGATTGAAGTCGTCATCTTGTGAAAAATACTATACTGTGATAATTGATACTGAGAGCAAGGGCTCAAACACGAATGGAATGATTGTTCTGATGAAGGAGAATAATAGCATATATGTCATAGGTTATCAGCCAACCAACTCAGATGTACAATCTCCTTACTCATGGCGTAGGGTAGCACTGAGCAGTGGGAGGGTTACCCCGCCTTGGCTGGTTAAACTGCTTTTCGCGGAGTACGCCCAGGTTTGGTTCGACCATCAGGCACTAAATTGCCGTGCTATCCTGGGAGATGCTGATGGGCAGTGTAGGGTATGTGACAGTACGGAATAGATAACCTCGTCACCACATAGCCTGGCCCCGCATTTAGACCGGGCCGGTGGTGCCTGATCCGGTAATTCTTTAGTGCCATTTGGGCTTACTCTGTAAATCTTGTCTTAATATAGGATGACCTGAGTGCAACACAAACGAAACACTGATACTGCATCGAGGACTTTGCAAATAAACGCTTTCTGCTTCCGGGCCGGTCAACTGATAGCACGTATGATAGAGTTTCCCTTTGTCTTTCGCCATCAAGGTTCATTGTTACATGTAACCTCTTTGTCTTGCTACTACGGTGAGTTACATTCGCCTCGTTTATGAAAGATAGCCCTGCATCAATAACGTGGGGGTTACTGGCTGCCTACACCTATTTTACTCACCATTCTACTACGTATTTCTTCAAAGATAGATAACAACTGAACCAAGGTATCTTATTCAGCCACAATCGACTACCATGTCGCCCTCTCCTCTTCCTGTCGACAATGCCACGACCCCATTTTGGAGGTCAGAGCCGCATCTTCTCGATAACCATCGCTCAACACCTGAGCTTCCTGCCCAAGTCGACATTGCGATTATCGGTGCTGGCTACGCAGGCGTCGCGACAGTTTACCATATTCTGGAGCAATGTAAAGCTCGAAGCGTTCCTCCACCAAAGATTGTGATTCTTGAAGCTCGTCAAGCTTGCTCGGGAGCGACCGGACGAAATGGTACGTGACCTTCAGTCTTCTAAAGTTCTGCTCTAAGAGTGCCACTTAATACAGGCGGCCATCTGAAGCCAGATCCGTACAATAGACCTGCGAGTCTTCTTGCTACTTACGGCATCGAAGCTGCGGCAGAGGCAGCAGAGTTCGAGGCAAAGAACCTTGCTGCTGTAAAAAAGGCCATTGAGCAAGAGGGCGTCGACTGCGACTTTGTCTACACCCGTGCTGTCGATGCATTGATGTCAGATGACATACTATACAAGATAAAATCGGGAGTAGATGCTCTCAGACAGAACGGGGTTTCTGTTATGAAAGATGTCTATTTTGCTCAAGGTGCTGAAGCTGAAAGGGTAAGCAATATACAATTTCCGCTGAATAGCTGAAATGGTACTCACAGTCTGTGTTTCAGCTATCGGGTGTCAAGGGAGCCAAAGGCTGCTTTTCCTACACTGCAGGCCACTGCTGGCCTTACAAGCTCATTCTCCAACTGCTGTGCAAGGCCCTTGATGCCAATGTCAATCTGCAAACCAACACGCCAGTCACTGCAGTCACTGAAAAGTCTGATGAAGAGGGCTATCTGACACTGACGACTCCTCGCGGCGTAATGCGCGCTGCAAAGATCATCTATGCGACTAACGCCTACACGTCGTCCATTTTACCCGAGTTTGCGGACAAGATTGTCCCAGTGCGGGGCATCTGCAGTCATATCAAGCCCAGCAAGACCCCGGCACCTTTACTGCCAAACTCGTATATTATTCGCTGGTCTGATACTAAGTACGAGTACCTCATCCCGAGGCTTGACGGAAGCATTGTAGTTGGAGGGGCACGATCGATGTACTACCATGATCTTGACAGCTGGTACAACAACGTCAACGACGACCAGTTGATTGAGTCTGCGAAGAATTACTTCGATGGGTATATGCAGCGTGTTTTTCACGGGTGGGAGGATAGCGGCGCGTATACGTCCAAGATTTGGACTGGAGGTGAGTTGACAGGCCTCTTTTGATCGAAAACTCACTGACAATGGGGCCAGTTATGGGCTATTCATCCGATGGCCTACCGCACGTCGGAGCTGTACCTGGAAGGCAGAATCAGTATATGCTTGCGGGCTTCAGCGGACACGGTATGCCGCAGATCTTCCTGTCAGCGAAAGGCGTGGCATTGATGGTGATGGAGGGCTTGAGCTACGAGAAGACAGGCATACCTAAGCTCTACAAGGCTACTCAAGAAAGGTTGGATAATACCAACAACACTATACTGGACACTTGGAAGACGGTGCAGAGGAGAGAAGGCGCAAAATTATAGATAGTACTTTTCCGCAGGCTCTATAGGCGATACACAAATGGTGATTATTTAGCACGACATCCTGGTCCTGGCTGAACTACTCAATGCTCAATAGCCATGTTCGTTCCGCTCTTTGACTCCTCATACTGACCGAGTATCCGGGGTTCACTCCTCAGTCTGTGAGGCTAAATTGCCTACACAAACCAACCTAGAGAGGCTCTCAGCTAGCTTCCGTACATGAAAGCGCCGTAACCCGAAGCAGTAATTCTGATCCGGTAGGTTCGATCGGCACACTATGGCACAAGATAGATTAGTATAGCCTTCAGGCTCGCACTTAGCGTTACTGGAGATTAGGCAGGCAGGGAAAACTGTGAAGAAATGGATGTGGTGATCACAAATGTTGTTTCGAGTAGTATTAAGTTTTGATATTAGACTAAATGAATGAATGGTGGCCCATGCCCTCATCGTCATAGCCGGCCAGTATGCTAGATGCCATCAGATACGTGTTGTTAGCCACCAAGTACTAGACTTTCAGCTCTAATGGTACTCTACAGCTCGCCTGGGAAACGAGGCATCTCCAGGAAGCGCTCAAGCATGGCGTTGAAGGTCTTTGGGTCTTGCATGAAACTATGAGAATGTCAATTGATGTCGTATAGGTGCTTGATACAGTGACTTACGCAAAGTGACTGACTCCGGGCAGAATTACGAGGTCAGAACCCCATATCTGCATTAACATAAGCAATAGAAGTGAAGTGAGCAACGGTTGACTTACCCAGTTATGGAGCTCACCGGGAGTGGTACGATTGACAGCCTCCTCAGAGTCACCATCGACAATCCACACGATGGGGTCATTAGGATCAGAGTATCGTGTAGGAATCGTGGCAAAGGACTTTGCATCCCAGGCTGGCAATGTTGCCCACATCGTGTTCATTCTATCCGAAAAGTCTTGGTACGAACCCTTGGATGGCGTGTTCTTCTTCCACTCCTTCTCAGCTCTCTCCAGATACTCCGAGAACACAGGATTCTCTCCAATTGTCGTATTGATGTTCGAGGGGCTATAACTACCACCAAATGCAAAGGTACGGTCCAGACGAGAAGTAAAGTTCATGGCGAGGTCGAAAGAAATGATTCCGCCGTCGGACCAACCGACAGTTGAGAACTTGTCAATTCCAAGATGGTCCATCAAGCCAATGACATCTTCAGTCATGAGATCGTAGGTTATAGGGCGGCTGGTATCATCTGACGAACGACCCTGAGCTCGAGAATCGATTGTGATTAAAGTGTAGGGGTGATCCTTGAAGTGATGGATCTGGTTGGCCCAGTAATCACTATTCGCAAAGCCACCGTGGAGGAAAACAACCGGGCTAAAGCCTTTCGCCTTAGTATCCTTGAGCGGTCTTCCGAATGTCGCATACCAAAGATCAATGCCGTCAATCGGTACTGTACCCTCAAAGTTGGCCTTGGGCATAGGCGGAAGTTCGGGAAGCGTCTCCCACGGCGCAGAATACTCGCAAGACTTTCCAGCCTTGGGGTCCAGTTTCATGCTGAGACCCGAGACCATGCTTGAGAGCATTAGCGCAGAAGCTCCGAGATGTGACCAAGACTGCATGGTAAAGTCTGCGTGATGGCTCAAGACATATATACGAATATGGTGATGGGGTTGAGATGCTTAAAATAAATTGTAGGGGCTATGATGCGTCATTTGGTCCCTGGTCTTTTTGACCGCTCGGCTCGTGACTAGACTCAACTCGGCAAAGATCGCTGGAGGCCAATCTTTCAAGGATATTCTACGCCGTACATAGCTGACAGTCTTTAACAAATGTGTAACAGCGTTACATGGCAGCATTGTTCTGAAGATCAGCATTACATGCCGCTGCAAACGGTATTCGAATATAGGACATGAGACATCTCGCACGTCGTGAGTTGACGAACGACCCTGAGGCCCTTATCGGGTGTTGTATACTGACCTATCAGCGACTGATATTCCGATTAATCCGGCCCAGCTATCCCTGTAAAGGGTGTTGAGTGCAGGGGAATTAGCGAGCGACGCTAGCGAAGACGGAAAAGTATGGAGAATCCGAGCACTACAGGGAACTATAGGGTACGCAGTTTTAAAGGCTATCAATGGACCTCACTTTGGAGATAGACTTTCTCTACCAGATGGATCTGCGTAATGGTCTATGTCCCAGCTCTTGAGCCTCGTCGAATCCTACAACTCTAGATGGTTGCTCATGGCTCGACTCGTTTATAAGCAACGAGCAGCTCAAAATACCCAGACAAAAAATAATACAAGGCGCTAGCGTTTCTTAAGATCCCTGGAATAAGCTGAGGCTCAAGCTCCGCAGGTGAGGGTCGGCCTTTTCCCTTTTCTCCGTCAACCCTAACGAAAGGGTGAACGGCCATGGACATTTATAGAACCATCCTTCGAGTCCCATTGTGCCCCTATCGATATGTCACAGCTGTTTTCCCTCCCGCACAAACTGAAGACCCCTGTCTAATCTGCCCAGCTTGACGAACCAGTAATCTGAGAGGTAGTTGGTTCGAGGCTGCCAGGGTGCTTGGGTTGCGGCTCTTGGGAGCTCGCTCTCTGCCGTGGTGACGTACGTCGACGAGAGGTTGAACAGACGCTTTGGCGTCAGGGCGAGGCCCTGTTCAGCTCGAGGCGTGGCGCTCGACAGCTTGGCCTTTTGCATCTTCTGCAGCAGACGGCACACGAGCATGGCGGCGGTATCGACACCAAGAGTCCATGAGATAGTGGTGTAGCCGATGACAAGGGACAGATTTGGCACATCCTGCAGCATGGTTCCATTCCAAAAGTACTGTTCAGAGGGTTTGATAGGGACGCCGTCGACGTCAATGGTGGCACCACCTGCGAGTTGCAACTTGAGGCCCGTCGCCGTGATGATTATATCAGCGGGGATCTTGTCTTGGGGCGAATTCTCAAGCACGATGCCGTTGGAAACTACCTCTTTAATATTGCCCGTCTTGACGTCAGCTTTGCCCGTGTGCAGACACTTAAAGAAGTCGGCATTGGGGGTCAGGCAAACACGCTGATCCCAAGGGTTGTAGCGTGGGCTAAAGTGTGGATCGTAGGGAAGATGGTGCGGCAATTCCTTCTCGACGCCCTTCCGTAGCCGCTGACGGGCCCGATCCGGAAATGTCTGGCAAAAGAGCCAGATCAAGCGGGACCATATCAGGAACGACAGGCGGGTGTAAGCATGAGCCCAGCGCGCAGGGAGCAGCCGTACCAGCCATGGCGCCTTTTTGCCGCCGTTGGGGATGGACAAGATATACGACGGGCTCCGCTGCACCATGGTGGTTCGAGCCGCCTTCTCGGCGAGTTTGGGGATCAGCGTGATGGCCGTGGCGCCGCTGCCGATCACCGCTACCTGCTTGTTGGTGTAGTCCAGATCCTCGGGCCAGAACTGGGGGTGCACTACCTGGCCCTTGAAGTTTTCTAGGCCAGGAATGGGCGTGTCACGGCCGTTGTGATAGTCGTAGTAGCCAGTGCAGAGCATGACGAACCGGGTATGATACTGAAGGTCCTTTTGTGCGCCAGTGTCTTCTACCTTAAGGGTCCATTCCTGCTGGGGTGTAGACCATGACGCATGTTTCAGTCGCCGTTGGCAGTGAACATGCTTGTCGATTCCGTAAGTCTGCGCACATTTCCTCATGTAGTTGAGGATAGCACCGCCCTCACCCAGCGCGGTGCCCTGATCCCACGGCTGCCATGCGAAGCCAAAGGTGTATAGATCCGAGTCTGAGCGGATGCCTGGATAGCGAAAAAGGTCCCATGTGCCGCCGATATCATCACGGGCCTCGAGTATGGCGTAGCTGAGGTTCGGTAAGGCACATTGGAGACGGTACGCCGCGTTAATACCGGCCAAGCCAGCGCCGACAATTATGACGTCGAAAGTATCCATTTTGGTTCTATTTCTGGCGATATATCATGATGCAGATTGAGGGTCTTTTGTTCCCTTAACGTGCTGTATCTCATCATGAAGGCGGGTCGGATTGGCTCGTAGGAACGGAATTCAGATGTGCAATCGAGTCCAAATCCGCCATGCTCGGTGAATTAATTTTGTGCCTTCTCGGCGACTTTTGGATCTGTCGGTCAGATTCAAGAAACTCACCGAAATGGACGCTCGTACGATGCAATCATCTCAGACCATCACATAGATACTATTCCTGCTGCGGCGTTTAATACCCGCGCCTTGGAAGGATTCGAGTTGCATGCGGTATACAATTTCCCTAGACGGGAACATCGAGGAGTGAGACAGATGTCCGAAGTGATGCCTTGATAAGAGCTGCATTATAGCTAGTTTTCATCAGGCCATGCATGAGGTTACGGTGAGCTCCGCGCAAGGGGCTTTCGAGAAGTCGTGACAGTCTCCCAATTTCCAGTCGGCCGGTCGTAGTCAAACCACCACAGTTCTCAAATGGCTGCTATTAGGCTAACGTTAGAAGATACCAATATGAAGAAGCTAAAGTCTTCACTACTGAGTATTAATGTCTTATAAAATATTACTCAGTTTAGCTTTTTTATAGGAGAAGAATTTATCTTAAACATCAGGGTCATTATGATAAAGACGTTTCCCATATAGTATTCTGCGTTATAGCATAAATCAAAGTGTAAAGATATGAATAAATATTTTCTTCATACAAGGTTTAATTAGGTGATAGAGATAAGAAAGCATAATTCCGTGATGAAATAATTAACCGGTAACTTCTCTCGCCAAAGGCAGAGGCTAACCATAGCTACTGCGTCAGCAAGTAGGACTGTAAATGAACATTGCCTTCGAGTGAATCAGGGAAATCTTAAGATACTAATGTACAGATCGAGCAAGAGCATGGACAGATTAATCAATTATATCTTTGAACTAAAGAATACAAACTACCACTGTCCATCCGCCAGGGAGCTTTCCACCAAAGTACTCTTCTCTGCAACTCTAAAGGCAAGCGTCTGCAGACTATTCGTCTGCAAAATCTCAAACACGGCAATATCAGCCTTCATGTGTTTCTGGAACCAGTTTCGGAGCTCGACAGCCACCAAGCTGTCTATTCCAAATGCACTGGTTGGTCGGGTCGGATCCAGCTCTGCGACGTCCATCATCAGACTGCGGCTGAGCTTGATTGTCATTGCGTCGATGATGACCGTCACAGCATCGTTTAGTGAGAGGGCTCCCTTGAGGAGAGACTGAATAGACTGCTCGCCCGCATTGTTGGACTGGCCGGAAGAGCGGGCGCCCAGTTTCGGGAGGTGAGAGAAGACTGGGCTAGATTTCCAGAAGGGTTCGTCAACGGGAACGCCGTCATCACCTGGAAGGGTGGATTGTGTCTGGATGCCAGTAATCATCTGACTGGCAGCTGATGAAGAGGATGACTCTCGAATGGAAGTCTCGAGGATGGCAAGGAACTCATCCTCCTCAATACCCACGAACCCTTTGCTCTCTAGATTGTTGCGAATCATTCCCGTAGAATCCTGAGCCACGGCTCCCACAGACAAGATCATACCCAGATCAACCGAGATGGCAGGGAGTCCTTGCGAGCGACGGTATTGTGCGAGAGCATCCTCGTACGCGTTACCGGCTGAGTAATTGGCCTGACCGGAGTTACCAAGAACACCGACAGAAGACGCCATGATGACGAAGAAGTCGAGCGGTTGGTTCAACGTAGACTGGTGAAGATTCCAAGTTCCTTGAACCTTGGGCCTAATGCCGTTGTTGAACGACTTGAGAGACATGTTGTCGAAGATGGCATCGTCCAGAACCATGGCAGCTTGAACAACACCACGGAGAGGTGGGAAACTGTTGGCAATGCCTCTTATGCCGGCATCTAATGCTGGTCCATTGGTGATGTCAACCGGCAGAGCCTTAACTCGCGTGCCAACCTCAGCAAGTTCATCAATGAGCTCGTGCACTTCAGGGCGGCTGTCTCCAGAACGAGAAGCAAAGATGAGGTTCTTGGCACCTCGTGAAGCCATCCAGCGTGCCATACTGCGACCGAGACCGCCAAATCCAGCAATGAGATATGACGCGTCCTCCTGGAAGGTGAAGGGACCCGATGATGCTGGGATAGCCTAGTAGAAATCGTTAGACGAGCAGGAATGGCATTGCAAAGTGAAACTTACTGTGACCATGTCGTTCTCTTCAGGCACCATAACAATCTTACCGACATGCTTGCCTTGCTGCATGAAACGAAAGGCCTCCTCAAATTGGGAGAATGAGAATGTCTTGATGCGGGGAATAGGTTTGATGGCCTTGGTTCGGATGAGGTCCATCGTCTCATGGAGAAGCTTACCTGCCAACGAGATGTTCTGCTCATAGACGGTGATGAGATCGATGGAGGCAAACATGACATTGCGCAGGAACGGCGCCATATCGAGACGACGGTTGTCTATCATATCCTTCTTGCCTATCTCGATGAAGCGGCCAAATGTAGCAATGCAGTCCCATGTAGCACTCAACATCTCTCCCGCCAAGCTGTTGAGCACGACATCAACGCCACGGCCTTTGGTTACCTTGTTGATGTCTTGCGCAAAGCTAATCTCACGACTAGAAAAGATACGCTCGTCAGGGATTCCAAACTCGCTCTTGATGAGGTCTCGCTTGTCTTGAGTTCCAACCGTTACAAAGATATCCGCCCCAAGACGTTGGGCTAGGGTGATAGCTGCTTGACCAACACCTCCAGCAGCTGCGTGGATGAGGATCGACTCTCCCTTGCGGAGACGAGCTATGTGTTGTAACCCATAGATAACGGTGTTGTATACGATGGGCAAGGAGGCCGCGGTGGCGTAGCTCATGTCGTCAGGGATTGGTTCGACAACAAAAGCGGGAGTACGAGCAAAGTTGGAGTAGTTATATCGAGTCCACGCTACCACGCGCTGACCGACCTTGACATTAGAGACATTGTTTCCGACGCGGTGGACAATACCAGCACACTCAAGTCCAAGCGAAGGGTCAGACATCTGTCCCGTGCAGATCATGATATCGCGGAAGTTGACGCCGGACGCCTTGACTTCAACTTCAACCTCGTCAGGGCCAAGAGGTTCGGCTGGTAGAGGATCGTCTTCGAAGCGCAGCGTATCCAGAAGACCGGGTGTCTTGATGCTCAACTTCAAGGGCCTACCGGGCTGGTAGAAGGGCTGCAACTCTGTCTTATCGCTGACAGTCGATTCATGGTGCAGGCGGCCATGGATCTGAGCGCTGGCATCAACAGACTCGAGGCAGCGGCAGACTTTCCAAGAGCCTTCTTCATAGTGATACTCGGGCTCCTGAGTTCCGGGGTTCCGCAGGACTTGCTGCAGTAGCTCAAGCAATTGCTGTGCAGTTTCTGAAGGGTTCTTACGATCGATGGACGCAAAGTCCGCCGTGGTCAACGGGAAGGTCTCGCTCTCAGCCCGGAGCGAGCGAGCAAGACCGTGGAAGAGGGCCGACTCTGGACGGCTTGCGTTGTTGAATGCTCCTTCGGTCACCCAGAGCAAAGCCCGGCTAGACTTGAAGATAGTCTTGATGCCTTCAAACTCGGCCAATGTCATATCCTTGATGACGGAGCGGTTGAGCTCAGCCAGAGACACGCAACAAGCGTTCTCGAGGGGTGTGTCTGCCGCTTCGGCAAGTCGAGTCCTACGAACTGGAACACCCAGCTTCGAAAGATTCTCGTCAAGACACTGCTCCAAATCACTAGGTGCGCCGTCATCGACGATCAATACCACCGAGGAGATAGATGGGTCGACGGATGGCGGGGCAGGCTGCTCAACCGCAACACAAGAGAAGACCCGGCCCAGCTCATCCTTGGGGTCCTCACTATCTGGGGCAGCGAGAGTCAGGTCACTGAACCCAACACGCTTGAGGTGCTCTGCCCACATATCCTGATCCATAGTAGGACCCCAAGGGCGGTAGCTCTCCTCAGACATCCACCAGCCGGGCAGGCAGCCAAACAAGAGGAAGGCCTGGTTGAGCATATTGGAGATCTCAACCAAGATGAGACGACCACCCGGCTTAAGCAGCTTTCGCGTGTTCTCCAGAGTCCGAGTGATGTTGGTCGTAGCGTGTAACACCGAAGCCGCAACGACAAGATCGTATTTGCCAGCCTCGAAACCCTGATCAACAGGGTCTTCTTCAATGTTGAGTCGTCTATACTCAACAAGGCCCTCCCAGTCCTTGAACTTGGTCTCGGCTTCCTCGAAGAAGCCCGAAGAGATATCGGTGAAAGTGTATGAGGTAAACTTGGGGTACTTGCCGTTATTTCCGCCGAAAGCTGACAAGATTGGGGCTGTAGCACCACCAGTACCGCCACCAATTTCCAGAACCTGCATATTAGGGTTCTTGTTGGCAAGGATCTCGGCGTAGTGGTAAATGATGTCGTAGCCCATGACGGACTCGTAGTACTTGTACAAAAGCTCGTCTTCCAGCATCAGCGCAAGCGGGTCGACGACGCCGGTGAGGATCTTGTCGAGCTTTCGGCCCACTCGGCAGATCAGCTGAGCATCGGTACCAGAGGGTTCCAGACGGAGAGCCAGATTCTCCATCTTCTGGCTGATGATTGGGTCATCAAGTTGCTCCCACTCGGGTGTCTGGTGAGGGCTCTTGTGAGCCAAAACGAGGTCGCGCTGGTACTGCATGAATCGGAAGAACTTCTGGTGGTGAGGCTTCATGCTGGGAACCTGGTCTTCAGTAACAGTCTGCAGAACCCGGTAGTAGTAGTAGTAGGCGATCGTCTCGAGGTTGGCTACTCGCTGAGGGTCTTCAGGGACAGGAATAAAGGAACGCATTAACTCGTCGCCCTTTTCTTGGGATAGGAGCTCTGGGTCCGGGTGCCAGGTGGAGTGGAAGCACAGCTTCTTGATAGCATCTCGACCCGATAGACCGTCATTGGCATTCTCTCCAGAGTCAACTCCGCTGCACTTGACGTCCTTAAAGCTGACCACAGCGTCGCCGGTGCCCTCGTCGCGGACAAGAACATTGGTCGTGACCTCTCGGAAGCCGGTGTATCCCGCAGTTGCGATGCAGTCAAACCGATGGCCAGCAACTTGAGCAATGTCGCCTCGTACAAAGGTGTCGGCGAAGAAAACTGGTAGATACGGAGACGCGATGGAAGTCTGGGCATGTAGCAACGCAGGGAAGACCATCTGGACAAACCCGTCCATAGTGGCAGGGTGGACCAGATACGGATACTCAAACTCAAAAGGCATCAGGGACTTGGTATCAGGCACAGTGACGACCCCCTTTGCTGTGCCCTCATTGGACACGAGGTCTCCAGTCAAGTTCCGGAATGGTTCTTCGTACACCAAACCCACAGCATCGACGATGTCATACAAGTTCTCAGCTGTGCGGGTTCCCGAAAAGGTCTCCAAGCCCAATGCAATATCCATCGTCGAGTTGAAGGGAATATGGTTCACATGAGCCGTGTTCGGGGCATCATAGACGGCAGTAATCATACCGTGGGCGTGTTCAGCCCACCCATCAGCGGCAGACCAAGAGAAGACACGGAACTCATACCAAGTGTTGGAGTAAGAAGCGGTACTTTCCTTGTAGTGACGCAGAGAGAACAGCGTCTCAACTCCCTCTTCACTTGCTGGAACCATCAGAGCGCGAATCAGCTTGACATCTTTCAGCCGGTATCCCACAAAGTCACCCTGAGGTGCTGTATACTCAGGCATGTGTCGCAGATGATGCATCGCCTCGAGAGCCATGCACATGTAGCCTGTACCGGGGTAGACATATGAGCCCTGCACTATATGGCCCTTCAGCCAGGGCTGCTCGCGGAGACGAATGAGATTGCGCCAGCGTGGCTCCATAGGGTTCCAGTCATTGACAGGATATCCCAAGAAGTCAGTGCGAGCATGACGGCGGAAGCGATGCTCGAGACTCAACCGCGACTCCATCCAGTGGCTCTTGCTGTGGTTCCAGAAGTATGGGGGCAGATCAACGAGCACACGCGGCTGCGCTGTATGTGATCCAGCGGGGGAGTTGACCTTGTAGAGGTCAATAGTTGTACATCCCTTGGCAAAGAGGAATGCCGCAGCCTCAAGAGCAGTCGCGCAAGCATCCTGTCCCCTAGATAGCACAGACTTGTACACAATGCCGCTCTTCTCCAAGCTGGGAACGCCCAGAATCTGCTTGATTGGACCTGCCAGGGCAGCGTGAGGGCCGAGTTCGACCAAGACGTCTACAGATGATTGATTGGCGGCAAGACGACGAGCACGTTTGGCAGTAGTACGGGGGGCACAGAGAGCCTGCAGACCAGTGTTGAAGCGGACGGGAGACACCATGTTCTCCCTCCAGTACTTAGGGCCAAGGATGTCAGAGGGCTTCAATGGCTCTCCAGTAACGGTCGAGACCATCTCAATGGTTTCCGAGGGCGTGTTGACCTCCATACTAGCCAGAGAGTACTCGTAATCGCTAGCAACAGCTTCCATGTGGTGGGAATGATACGCCGTCGATACCTTGAGGAACCGCGCAAAGACGGCATCCTTCTGGAGAGCTTGTGCCAGAGCGGCTAGGGCAGGTCGATCACCTGAGACAGTGACATTGGTCGGGCTGTTGATGCACGCGACGGATGCCTTCCCGAGCTCCGGAGCAAGGACCCCGATGTAGTTGTTGGCATCTTCCTCAGCAAGGCCAACAGCCATCATGGCGCCGTCAGCTGACGGCAGCTTTTCTTGCACACGGGAAGAGTGCAGACCGCGGAAGTAGGCCGCCTTGAGGGCTGATTCCGTGGGCAAGATACCTGATGCATAAGCGGCGGCGATCTCACCACTCGAGTGGCCTATGACCTTCTGGGGACGAATACCCCAGCTAGCGAGCAGGTCAACCAAGGCAAGCTGGAGGGCCGTGCAAGCAGTCTGGCTAACGAGGGACTCGTTAATGCGAGATGTCTCCTCATCCTTGTTCAGTTCATCTATGCCAGTTAGTCTCGGCCCCAAAGGTACACGAACCCAGAGTTACTTACCAATGAGAGACCATTTGGCTCCAAGACTCTTGACAAACTGGTCGGAATATTCCAGCCGCTGTTGGAAGAGGGGATACGTCTGTATCAACTCTCGACCCATGGCGAACCACTGCGCGCCCTGGCCTGTAAAGACAAAGCCGATCTTGAGCGGGTTGATGGATGCGCGCACCGGCTTCTGGCGCGTCGCGGCCACCTTCTCAGCCAAGTCGGGTAGAGACTGGGCCACCAGGAACGACTTCCAGGGCAGCATGGAACGACGGCTGCAGAGTGTGTACGAGAGGTTGTCGAGGAAGGCTTCCTCGTCTGCTTCCTTGCGGTGGGCCAGATGCTCAGCATATACAGCCGCGCTTTTTCCAGCAATATTCTCTTCATGGGTAGACCAGATGAACACGCGGTGACGCTTTGCAGGGGAGAGAGTGTGACCATTGGAGTGGCCGTTGGTATAGCCATTAGTATGGCCATTTGTCAGACCGTTAGTATGACCATTGGTATTCCCATTAGTATAGCCGTTTGTATGGCCATTGACACCGTTGCCATTAGACAAGACGGGAGCAATAGCGTTGCTCATGGCAATACCAGTTTGCAAGTCCAGCAGTGGCCTAGGAGCGGTTCGGTGAGCACCCTTCAGACCACGCCTATTCAGATAATGAAACGCATCATCAAGAATTACGTGTCCGTTTGTTCCACCAAAGCCAAACGAGTTGACACTAATTCGACGTTGCCCCTTGGTAGGCCAGGCTATCGCCTTGGTAGGGACTCGCAGGTTCCAGCCTTCAAGGTCGATCTGCGGATTGGGCGTCTCAAAGTACACATTTGGAGCAATAGCACCGCGTTCAAGAGACAAGACCGCCTTGATGACACCGGCAAGGCCACTTGTACCTTCAGTGTGGCCGACATTTGTCTTGACACTGCCGATATAAAGTGGGAGCTTCCGGCCATTCTCGTCCACAGGGCGGTGGGGGCCAAAGGTGTTACCGATAGCTCCAGATCTAACATGTGTTAGTAGAGTTAGACACTGTTTCTGCATAACGGGCTTACTCGAGGGGATCTCCGGCTTGTGTTCCCGTGCCGTGAGCCTCGAAATAGGCCGTGGTAGCAAAGTCACAACCTGAATCCCTGTACGCCGTCTTGATAAGCTCCTCCTGAGCCTCTCGGGAAGGCAACATGATACCTGACGTCTTCCCATCCTGGTTGCAGGCAGTGCCTCGAATCACAGCACGAATGGTATCATTGTCGCGGATGGCATCAGCCAAGGGCTTGAGAATCAAACAAGCAATACCCTCACCACGGGAATAGCCGTTGGCACGAGCATCGAAGCTATAGCATCGTGAGTCGGGGCTGAAGAAATGCATGTTGGACATGGCTGTGATGATGTCCGGGTTGAGAATCAGGTTGGTGGCACCGACGATGGAGCGATGGCTCTCTCCGGAACGCAAGCTCTGACAGGCCAGGTGTAGGGCAACCAGACTACTACTACAGGCTGTGTCCAGGGTCAGACTGGGGCCCTTGAGATCATAGAAGTAGCTGATACGGTTAGACAGAATAGCAGCTCCGTTACCCGTCACCGAGTACAGAGGTGCTGTTTCCGGATCTCGATCGATAATCTCATAGTAGTCTCGAGAGAAGCTTCCGACGTAGCAGCTCGTGTTGGAGCCAGCCATGTCGTCCATACTCATTCCACCACTCTCCATGGCCTCATACACCGTCTCCATCAGGATGCGTTGTTGAGGGTCAATGCTCTTTGCTTCTGTGGGAGGGATGGAGAAGAACGACGCATCAAAGGCGGCAACGTCTTGCTTGAGGAAGTGTCCTCCCTTTGCGTTTGTCTAGAGTTACTTTATCAGTATCAAGACTCTTAGAAATGTGGCAAGGTCAAAAGAACATACGTTTCCTCCTCGTTCGCCATCGGGATGCCAGAAAGAATCAATATTCATACGCTCCTTGGGAACCTCGCTCCAGGCGGCTTTCCTCTCGGCACATAGTTCCCATAGCTTGTCTGGGCTGGTGGCCTCGCCGGGTAGTTTACAGGCCATGCCCACAATGGCGATAGGCATGGATTTGTCCTGCTGCAAGACAGCCTGGACGAGAGGCTCTGGCATTGCGTCGCCACTGTTCATGATATCTTTGGTGTATGCCGGCATTTTGACGACGGGGAGAGGCTTAGGGGAAGACTTAGCACAAAGGCCAACGGAGGACTTATGAGATGTCTTAGGAGAAAGGCTAGGAGAAGAGCGAGAGGAGTGAGGAGTGCAGTTGTCGTCTCACAGCGAGCCGGGCGTTTTTGGTATATGACATTCTCTCTAGACGCACCACACACAAGAACGCAACGTCTCTACAAGGTGGCAAGTCCCAACGGATCTCCGGTAAAGACCGCCGAGATGGTCAGACCGTAAGCAGTGGTGGGTAAAAGTCGTGAGGCGATAAGCGGAGGAATGGTGAACCAGGTTCAGATTCCTGCGCCTCGTTTCAACTCCCGAGTTGCGTTCACATATCGCGCAATGCTCCCGACGTAGCCACATTCCGTAAAAAGAAGCAGACATTATCCCGTCTTGTGCCTAGATCCACAGCTAGCTTATCGCCATGATACATGTCAGATCAAGGTAGAAGCTGTTGGTCGGCTCACGCCACATCTCGGCGGGTTCCAACAGCAACGCCCATTCGCTCGGTGAGTTTCAACGGCGTGAATCAACCCGCCGTGACACGGTAGCCGAGATTCCTGATTATTGTGGCAAGGCCGACACCGAGAGATAGAATCGTCATCTGAGAACAAGCGCTTACACCACGTGGTTAGACGTGACGGAGGGGTTACCTGACGGCTTCCAACACAACAACACACGTCGACCAGAACTCGCCTCTCCCAGATTTCAGCCCTACTGTCAAAGCAAACTCCCTCAAACCCACTCGTCAAGATGAGGTTTCTTTGCTTGCATGGTGCCGGCACTAACTCAGATGTACGTCGTATTCTGAATTCTCTGCATGTCCCTCACTGACTGGTCTATCTGTAAATCAGGTCCTTGACATTCAAACTGGTAATTTAAATACTCTGCATCAACGGGACATTACGTAACACAAGTACAGGACCAATTCGTAATGCGGTCGACAGCAACGCCACGTTCAAGTTCTATGATGGGTTTTGTGACGTAGAACCAGTGCAAGGTAACTCGCCTTCTCAACTCCATAATGTACCGTCACGCTTAACTTAGTGGATCAGAGATCAAGAACATATTTGCCGGTCCCTTCTACACTTGGTACTCTCCTGGCCTCGGCGGTCGCACTCTCACAGAAGCCAAAGCCGAACTGCTCGATCTTATAGCGACTGAGGGACCATTCGACGCCTGCATGGGCTTTTCACAGGGTGCAGCCCTCCTTGCAGCCGTCATCATCGATCATCAGGTACAGAACCCATTCGGGCCCAACCTATTCAAATTTGCCGCGTTCATCTGTGGTGGGAGTCCCCTACTTGTTACCAAGGCGCTAGAGCAGGACCATCTCGACTACCAGCCAACTGTAGATAGCATGGCCCCATTGACGGAGCCTTGGCTAGGTCCATATGTACCGGGCCACGAGCCACATCCTGACGAACAGTGGAACATGCTCGTGGCCCACAAAGTAAGGGAGGCTGGCTTAACCATTCGGATTCCCACAGCGCACATCTATGGGGCCAAGGACCATACCGTCAAGGAAAGCCTGAACTTGAGGGACATGTGTGATCCCAGGAGGAGAGTTGAGTTTGATCATGGAGGAAGACACGAGGTACCCAGAGCCACTAGAGTTGTTCAGCAGATGGCAATGACGTTGAGGAGAGGAATTGATAAGGCCATGACAGCTGTATAGTAACCAAGTAGTCGATGTGCTCTTGAATATCAAGCTATTTCTTAAGAGGTTTGGTTTGTAGCCCTCCCTTCGGGTTAGAACGGCACGCTTTTTGTTATGTAGAACCCTTTGCTCATTGTATTTTGAAAAGGAGTAGTGAAGTTCGATCAAGCATCTCGGCTGTTCTCATCCTGGATCTCAGTCTAAAGTTTCTACCATACCCCTATCACATTGACAATCTTCGCACCCTCATATTAGATGCTTGTCTTCTACTTATTAATCCTATTCCTGTGTTTCTCGCACATCCCTCATCCTAGTTCTCAACTTTTTACTTGTCAACCACAAACCCAAGGCTGCCACAACGCCCAGTCCAGCAAAAGCCAAGAGAGCTCGGCATTGCGTATCATAACTTATACCATACGCTTTCCTTACTTGCAGTGCTTCAGAATCACTGAGTTCATCGATGGCTGCTGAAGAACTGAGCACAGCTGCGATTTGCTTGGGAGTGAGGAAAGTGGCCAGTTGTCTGTTGAGGTCCGTGTGTAGCACAGTTGAACAGACAGCCAAGGCAACACAGCCTCCAAGGGTTCGAACGGTGTTATTTGCGCCCATCACAGCAGCTAATGTTATCAGAAACATTGTAAAATAGCAGATCAACGGGAGGGCCAACCTAGGTTTTCATCGCCAAACTCAACCTTCAGCAAGAAGATTAACGACGGCATCATAAGGCCCAGTCCTACACCAAGGATGACTTCATAGCCATAGGCTGGATTGGATACGGGCCCCGAGTCTGGCAAACTGCTTAACAAGCCCATACCTAACGTAGTCAAAGCCGCCCCCGTAAACAACAGGATGTATACAGCCAGAGGTTTCTTAGACAATGCTACACCGCATGCCATAGAAAAGACTGGTGATACTAGCGTAAATGCAAGCATTTTGAGGCCAGCACTCAGTGCGGAAAGCCCATTGACAGACTGAAATCGTTGGGGAAGTAGTATGATGGCTGCGTAGAAGCAGGCGCCCATAGCGAACATGTTTCTATTCGTGGCGTGTCAGCTGGCCCCTTTTCTGTGTAGCTGCCTCATGGAGGTACCTCTAGGACGATGAAGACTTACATTAGGTTGAGTGACAAGCTCAAACTCCGTAGTAATCGAATGGGAAATATCGGCTCTGGGCGCGATTGTCGTTGAACCCAAACCTCATACGCAACGAAGGAAACGAGTCCAACGACGCTACCTACGAGCGTCCCGATAATGACGCTACTATTCCAGTCATACCCATCGCCCGCTTCTTGTAGTGCAAATACCAGCAGGATCGGCCAGGCCAAAGACAGAAAACCTCCAATGGCGTCAACACGCTGTATCTGGTCCTTGCCGAAGAGTCTGTGGTTTGCACCAGGAATAGCAGGGATAACAAATGCCAGAGAAATGGCGATTCCCGGGCCACTGCCCGTGTTAGTATAACAAGCCTCTGACTCGATCAACCTCTTCTGTGAGGGTATACCTTACTTTATAAAGAATACCCATCGCCAGGTTGTGTTTTCAACAATAGCGCCGCCAAGGATCGGCCCCAGGAGACTGGCCAACGCAAATACTGAGCTGAGTATCCCGGTGTACATACCCACTTTCTCAACTGTGACGATCTTGGCGATGATGATAAAGACGGTCGAGTAGATGCCAGAGCCTCCAAGGCCTTGAAAGGCACGGAAAACAATACTGATAGACATCATGGTAGTCAGCAAAAGTTGTACACTTAGGTCAAGAGGATGAGCGACAGAAAGAAGACTCACAGCTGGGGCATCGTCTGGGCTGCGCCGCAAGCCAACGAAGATATTAGAAAGATGACTTGAGCGACGATGAGTAGCGTCTTCTGACCAAAGACATCGGTCAATTTGGAGAACAAAAGTAGGAATCCTGTAATTACCCTAATCAGCATCACACTTTCATAGACATCTTTGGTGACTGTTTTACCATTGTAAGTGAGAAGGTAGGCCACAACCACCCAGTTAGACTGTGTGAGGCCGTTGAGATCATCCGAAATGGTGCGTAATGCTGTTGCAACAATGGTGGTCTCTAGAGCAGACAGAAAGAGACATATCCAAAGCCTGTCGCATATCAGAAAAGCCTCACAGAACCAGTAATGGTGAGACAGGGATCATACCCAAGGACGCCCAAGGCCATTCGCAGCGAACTAATGCTAGAGCTATTGAGCTGGACCGGCTGCTCTGTCGCTGGTGCCAGATGGGTTTCTGAAGATGGTGCCATTATTGCCGTTGCATCTTGTGGCAGGATCAAGCCATGGCATTATCTTTTGTCGCGAGAAAGGGTTCGCGGGTACGGTATGCCGAACTCCGAAATCCGTGCCGGTCCACAGGACGGTTGGCTCCTCCAACTGATGGTAAGCAAAACCCGCCGAGAATGGGCTGATACCCATTCTTTCCTCCGAACTAGGATGATCATGTATTCTGTACTCATTCGGTTGGCTATGTAGTTATCAAGACTAAAAAATGATCAGAGCTGCTATTATGATGGTTCACCAGCTCAAGCCTCATCATGACAGACCAGAAACCCATTCGTGTTGCCATCATTGGCGCGGGCCCAGGTGGTCTCGTACTCGCGCAGATACTTCGACAAGACCCTCGCTTTAGTGTGACTGTCTACGAGCGAGGTGTGCGTGATGGCAGCGGCATGAGTTCGTTGGTTGGTTTCCGTATCCTTGTCCCTCCCTCTATCCTCGATGATTTGCGCAGCCAGCTTCCTGCATCTGTAGCGACTCTTATCGATGACGCCATTGGCATTCCACAAGCCCAGGGAAATCGCGTGGCGTTTATGGATGAGCAATGTAGGCTCATCTGTCGCCTGGATGTGCAGCAGTCCAGGGACATGTGCTCTGTATCAAGGTGGAAGTTGCGGGAGGCTCTGCTGCACGGCGCACAAGATATTGTCAAATTCGGCAAAGAGTTTTCATCTTATGAGCAACTGGATGGAGAATCGGGCGACGTAAAGGTGCACTTTGCAGATGGCGATGAGATAGAATGCGATGTCCTAGTCGGAGCCGACGGAGCCGGTTCAAAAGTGCGGAAACTGTTGCTGCCAAACAGTCAAAGGAGTGCCAGTGGCCTTACTGTTATCTACTTCAAAGCGCCATTTACTCCCGAAACCGAAGCCATGATTCCTTGGAAGTCTGGATGTGTGGTAGGTTCGCACTATTCGCTTGTAGCTGGATGCGATTGCTAACGTCCAGCTAGGCAATTACACCCAGGCGTTCCATGGTGGTGGCTTACTACAAAGATCGCCAGAGACCATATGGACCCTATGACCTGGAAAAGATTGACCCTGCCGACTCGTTTCTCATGTTTGGGCTCGGCTGCTACACCAATGAGTTCGAGAACCAGAGCAAACATCCCGACGAGATGACTCCCGAGGAGCTGAAGGATGAGTGTTTGGCCAGAGCCAAGGATTGGAGTCCGCTTCTTCGGGCTCTTATTGCGCTGAGTGTACCCAGCTCAGTATTTGTGTCATATGTCAAGACGCAAGATCCGATCAAACCATGGGAGTCGGGAAGAGTCACTCTTTTAGGGGACGCCGCTCATAGGTGAGTCTCTCACTCTTGAATACCGGTGAGAATGAATCCAGTGTTAACCAAGTCGATAGTATGACCCCATACCTAGGCAAGGGTGCCAGCAGCGCCATCATAGACGCCATGTCCCTTGCCAAAGCTCTCAAATCCGAGCCAACGCAAGGCCAAGGTGACTTTCTCAAAGCGCAGCTATCCATCTATGAGGAAGCAATGCTGAAGCATGGCTTTGAAGCAGCTAGACAGAGCATGACTGCGCAAAAGTTCACTTTCAATGCTGGAGACACCGTGTGGAAGTGTTGGTGGCGGAACCTGGCGCTCAAGGCGTGGGATTGGTGGATGTCACATCCACCAGCGATAAAGGAGGATTTCCCAGGTATGCGTCTTTGGCTCAAGTATATCGCACGAATTACTGACTGGTGGCTAGTGAGCTATAGTGAGATGAAGAAGGACGTATGACTCTGAGCCCAAGTTACTCATAAGCCTGTCTCCACTAGAGCTCTACCAAGTGTTCGGTTGGCGCGTATGATCCAGTGAAATAATTCATAGAGGGTGTTGCTGGTCACTTTTATGTACCTATAACAGAAATAGTGATCATATTTTAAGCAAGCTTGTTGTTTCACAAGGCCAATACACATCTAAACTAGCGAACTTACTTGATCAGGTTCCTCAACCACTCTTGGCTTCCCACGAATGCCTTCACTGATCCAGTCAGCCAACCCCGGTGCAGCCACAACATTCTTCCGCCAATCCCCAGTCCTCCAAAGACAGCACCAATGCCCAGAAGACCGACAGCCCACATGTCCCAGTTCTTGGCCTTCCACACTGGCATGCGCATATCCGCCGTCTGCAGATGCATAGGCCTGAGTTCCTTTCCATCCTTGAACCTCAGCTCAGTGTCGTAAATCAGCTCTTCGACCAGGTCCGCAGCATGGTGTTTCCGTCGGGCAGCCACATGGGCGATGCGCATCAACCGCAGGCTATTGCGCTTATAGCTCCCGTCTTGATCAAGGAGAATCTTCTTTGCCTTTGTGTAGATCTCTTGGGACGTAAAGCGGAACTTGTTCAACGGCTCAGCCACGCCTCCATCGACGAGTCGAGCTGTGTTGGAGATTTGGTCCATGAAAACACCCATCGACAGCATGGGTACCCCGTGGAAAAGACCCTCGTTAGCGCTAGAACCACCGCCATGTGTGTAGTAGAGCTTTGTCGAGGGATGGTCGAGGATAGCTCGCTGGGGGACAAAGGTGGAACACAGCCAGTCAGGGTTCTTTCCATCCAGAATATCCCCCAGACGGAGCGTCTTGTTGCCAGTTCTATAGGTCGTGTTGACATCGAGATCTTGACGGCCACTCTTGGGAATAGACCAAATGACGCCGTCCAATAAGCTCCCTTCAAGAAGAAGCAATAGACCGTTGATGATCTTGGCTGCGTCGGCATTGGTGAGGATAATGTGTGTGCCTAGGGCGATATAGATGACCTTGGTGTGCTTGGTCAGGAACTGGTTGCACTCCTCGTTGAGTGGTGGATAAGTGTCGCTGATCAAGGGTCCAACCGGGGCACAAGTAGGAGGTAGATCACGGGGGATCTCCAGGCCAAGGAAGGAGTTGACAAAGATAAGGTAGTCAGGCTTCTGGATCTTGTGAGGGGGATATTTGACACCATTTTCGAGGCGCATCTTCTTGGTCCACTTCATCCATTTCATGATGACGGGCAGGTCGAAGAAGATGACGAGTTCGTTCTTGATCCGATGCCAGAGGCTCGCATGCTCCGACGTAAGTGTTCCCTCAAGCTGAAAACCCGGTTGGCCAGGAATGTAGGAGCATGGCATCATCAAGAAGGGCATCTGGGGCCAGACTTGAGTGATTGGCAGATTATACTCGACGTGAATATCCTTGACGGCATCAACAAAGAAGTCGGCAATCATCATGCTTGGCCTTGTCTCAGGGTCGTCCATGATGGCCTTGAGTCCCCGATATGTCTGTGGCCAGAACGAGTCCCATAGATACTTGCTGGGCATGGTCCCCGAGATGCCCTTTGAGATGTCCCACGTTCGCATGCGCAGGTAGTGGGCATTCATCTGGTCGTGAGTCGGGCCCGGGCCCAGAGTGTGGACCTTTGTGATGAACTCATAGCCCTTGGTCCAGGCTTCCTGGCCATCCAGCGTAGCAAACTCAATGGTGTGGCCTCTTGCGGCCAGAATTTTGCCAATCTCGAATACGGGACCTGGGCGAGGGTTAGAACTTGGAAGTAAGTGGCGTGATATGGAGAGGGGCTAGTCTAACGTACTGGCATGGGTGAATCCGCCCGTCGTCACCACAAGCAGGATCTTGCGGGACGGGTGCGCCAACTCGGAACTAGGCATGGCATGCGTCAATTGCTATGATGAGCAGTTGCTAGATGACAACTATCTCGACAGAACTGATCTCGGGCTCTTGTGAGTGAAATAAGTTGAGGTGTCTGTCTCGGATGGCCTGATCTCGGCAAAAGTGCAATGTCAGCAGCGCTTTACATGGCAACCAACACGCGGCGGGTTTAGCGGCCTATGATTGGCTGTCTTGGGGTCTGTCTGCTAAATGCGCCGAAGTGGCCCGCTCTGCGCCAGCAATTCGCGTCGTATTCTGATTCCGGAATCCGTATCAGCTGAGCTTCATTTCTCGAGGAAGAGTATAGAGAGCGTTCCAGATCAGACATTGTTACGGGCTGAGTCGAGGTGTATTTGAAGAGTCTGATAGTGAGAGGAATATAGACGAAGCAAGCAGAGAGCGGATTGAGATGACGTCATCTTACAAGAGTGGGATGGCTAAAGCGGCATAGCGATAAGGGAAGAATAATGAGAGCAGTCAAGGATCGAAGTTTTCCCAGACTATCGCAGGTTTTGTCCCCCATGGTAATAAGCAAGATCAAAGCCTATGCCCCCCTAGTTCACGCAATACTGTTCAAGACCCTTGGAACATGCAAGATTTGATGTCTCAGCTAAAGATCTCAGCATCCTTGTTCGGAAAGCACGGGCTCGGATACACCCGGAGACATGCTCAACACAAGATGCATCCAAAGCCTACCTACTCAAGGCGCTGAACCGCTTTGTGTACAATGGGCTTACGTTGCATCCGCGCGTTACGCGAATTGTCACTATAGTAGATGCTCGCAAGGCTAGAAATATGGCTAGGGAGTATTTCGGAAATTGCATCACCGCGGCGGATACGCTGTATTTACCAGCGTCTAAGAATCTGAGCGCAGTGGCATTCGCAGTTCGTGAAGGAGTCACTGGACTGACGCCAGAGAAACTGGCCAAGGGCTATGAGTGGATTCAGCCGATTCAAGCTGTCAACGGGCTCATGGACTTAGCCCCCGCATTTGACACTGATACTTTGTATGTAGATGATTGGACCAAGGTTTCTATGGAGGAGATGAATTTCGGATACGAGTAGCATATATTCTGCCAGCCGTTAGAAGTGGAGGCTCTGCCGGTCCGAAATTGGTGCATGATTCATTCGGCAAAGGCTGCTAATGCAGGAGAGACGAAGATCCTGGGATACCAGGTACAAGTCTTGGTGCCAAAGGAAGCGCAGCTGAGCTTGTTAATGGGATGGCTACGGATCTGCAGGAGGGATTTGACGAGTACTTTTAGTAGTGTAGTGGTAATCTAGGTACAAAATTGACGTGTCGTATTCTGTGAAAATGGGGAGGACCCCTTGTCAGCTGAAGTTATGATGCAACGATAAATCGTAAGATTCGCTCCGTGGTGGCTATAGGTCTAGACACTTGCGCCCATTCTTGTACAGATTAGGTTGGGGGCTAGCAGAGCTGAGGATGGAGGATTGCGCTGTTCTTGGCATGTTACGATTAATTTCGGCCTCTTTAGGGGGCTGTGCGGAACTCGGCGAGAATATGATTGTGGGTGCCCATTTGGTGCTCATTTGGTGCCCAAGTGCATGAGTAGTACTGTATATAAACTGAAATGTTAGCAAATAGGATGGTTATGCTAAGACAGTGGCTCAGACACTGAAAACTCTGAAGTCAAGATGTATCTACTTAGTTTGGCATCTTTACTACCACTTGTCTTGCCCGTTGTGGCAGGATCTCAATCATCATCAGGTTAGATCGTCCTTCACACCCCGGCCGAGGGTTACTGACGTGGTACAGCAATCGACCACTCGCAATGGCTCAACGCCCGTGGTAAAGCAGACTCACTGATCTCCAAAATGACACTGGAGGAAAAGTCCTCTATGGTGACAGGCACCTTTGACGGCACATGCATCGAGTACATCGCGCCCATCAAACGTCTTGGCTTCGGCGGTCTTTGCATCCAAGACGGACCAATTGGTCTTCGCCTCGGCGATCTAGTCAGTGTCTTTCCATCTGGCGTTACTACCGCTGCGACGTGGGACAGGCAGCTGATGGCGCTGAGGGGAGAGGCAATGGCGGAAGAATTCAAAGCAAAGGGCGCCCACGTGATTCTTGGGTGAGATTTGCCACTCCTCCTCGTATTGGAATCACTGACGGTAGATTAGACCCGTTGCAGGAGCCCTGGGAAGAAGTCCATACGGCGGTCGCAACTGGGAGGGCTTCTCGCCAGATCCGTACCTAACCGGCATCGCCATGGATGAGACAATCCGAGCAATCCAAGGCACCGGCGTCCAGGCTACAGCCAAACATCTCGTCGGCAACGAGCAAGAAACGCAGCGCAAGGCCACACTGATTAATGGAAAGATGGTGGACGCAGTATCCTCCAACATTGACGATCGCACCATGCACGAGCTGTACATGTGGCCCTTTGCAGACGCCGTTCACGCTGGTGTATCATCGGTCATGTGTGGCTACAACCGAGTCAACGAGACTTATAGCTGCGAGAACAAGCATCTGATCAATAACCTGTTGAAGAAAGAGCTTGGTTTTGAGGGTTATGTCATGTCGGATTTTCTGGCTACGCCGCCTGGACTTGGTCCCGTCAAGGCAGGACTTGATATGAACCAGCCCGGGCCCATAAATCCACTTTCCCCCGGTGAGACGTACTGGGGCGATAATCTCGTCGAGTGTGTAAAGAACAAGACACTCTCTGAATCGGATCTCGATGGAATGGTGCGCCGCATCTTGACGCCTTACTTCTATCTTGGTCAGGACAAAGACTACCCGTCCGTGGACCCATCGTCTCAGCCTCTCGTCTACAACGGCTTCGGGTATCCTTATCCCGGTCCTTCTCCAGTTGGCCGCGATGTCCGCGGCAACAATTCAGCACTCATCCGTGAGATCGCCGCTGCCGGAACAGTCTTGCTCAAAAATCAAGATTCCATTCTTCCTCTTAACATGTCCCTCACCAACATCGGTCTCTTTGGCAACGATGCTGCCGATCCCTCTGTCGGTACTCTCTTCAGCGACCACGGTGGCATCGACATTGGTACTCTTATCTCCGGTGGCGGGTCAGGAAGCGGCCGACCAAGCTACATTATCAGCCCCTTGGACGCGTTCAAGTCTTACGCGAAAGACAACGGCAAGCGGCTCCAGTACGTCACCAACAATACTGCTATTCTCAGCATTATGCCAGGTCTGTACCCTTGGCCAGAGGTCTGTATAGTCTTCCTCAAATCTTTCGCCACCGAGGGCTTTGATCGCAAGACTCTTGTGGCAGATGACAACTCAGTCCAAGTCGTCAATAGTATTGCATCACGCTGCCCTCGCCGCACCATCATAGTCACTCACTATGGAGGGCCGGACGTGATGCCGTGGGCGACGAACCCTAATGTTAGCGCTATTGTTGCTGCGCATTACCCGGGCCAGGAATCGGGCAATTCTATCCTGGACGTCTTGACCGGAAAGGTCAATCCCTCTGGCAAGCTCCCATATACCATTGCCAAGAAAGAGGAGGATTACAACGGAAAGATCACCAACATCACTGGCTCAGCAGCTGAAGAGTCTTTGAATTGGCAAAGTGACTTTAGTGAGGGCCTGTTCATTGATTATCGACACTTCGAAAATAAGGGCCTAGAGCCTCTCTATGAGTTTGGCTACGGTCTCAGCTACACCACCTTTGAACTATCCTCCAACCTCGTCGTCTCCTCAGCGAACAAGATCTCCGCCCGCGCATCCCCCTCCAACGCTACACTTGCCCTAGGCGGTAACCCTCACCTCTGGGAAACAGTCATCAAGTGCCACGTAGAGGTATCCAACACTGGCCGGGTTGCAGGCGCCACAGTCATCCAGCTGTATGCGTCTTTGCCCAAGAACAATATACCAGCCAACAGCCCAGTACGGATGCTGCGTGGGTTCGAGAAGGTCTATCTCGAGCCTGGGGAGGCCAAGAAAGTGTCATTCGCGCTAAAACGTCGGGATCTGAGTTATTGGGATGTTACTATCCAGGACTGGATGGTGCCGAAAGGTGGAATAAAGCTCAGTGTTGGGTTCAGCTCGAAGGATCTGAGATCTTCGATAACCGTTCAACTGGTAAAATAACGCGGTATATCCCTCGAGATGGATTGAT
The DNA here is from genome assembly GCA_013186925.1 of Fusarium succisae. Lineage (NCBI taxonomy): Eukaryota > Fungi > Ascomycota > Sordariomycetes > Hypocreales > Nectriaceae > Fusarium > Fusarium succisae. Next base: position 121,310 of record JAAOAW010000454.1, on the reverse strand, counting down.
TATTGTGAATTGAGCCTTGGTTTCAGTTTGTTATGAAGTCAATTAGTGGGAGGCTTTAGTAATATTGTATTCTCTCTACCTTATTTATTTGCATAGGTGTCAACATTTCTCACCCACATATTGCCCTTTTGTATTGGAGGAGGGAAGATCATGTAACTTTAGTACTCTTCAGAGAACTCCCGGGAAGAACAACACCAAGACCGCCCTTTTGTCTTGGTAAAAGTTCCGGGTCAGATGGCCAGAAGCGGGCCTTTATCCCAAATAGGCATCTCAGAAATATTGTGGTGGGGTCGTATGATGTACCCGTGAGATATTTATATTAAGCTTAAGATGAATCTGGTAGTTCATCGGCACCAAGGCTTGGCGGAGTCTTGGCCCCGAGTCGCTTAGAAAAACACGAGATGTGACTGGTGGTCTTGAAGATTATCTATGCGTAGGCTATCTATGTGCCTGTTCATCTTGATCCTTGGCCCGATATTTCTGGGGAACCTTTGCCATGGTCTCTAACTCTAAATAGATACGATACACATCGCTCCAGGGGTTCTCAGTGGTCAGCGATGCTGCATGTTTGATTCTAATCGTCACTCCGAATATTCAGGGTCGTATTGGTACCCATAGTGTTGACTTGGCCCGGACCTTATCGCAATCTTCTTCGATTGAATAAGCTGCCAAGCACAAAAGGACCAGCTTCCAAGAACAAAAGAACTAGCTTCCAATCCGGGGAATGATCTACGATAGTTTCCCAATCCCAATCAACATACCCTCATCAATAAGTATAAAGGCTCCCTCCATTCTTGTGATATTCGCTCTGTAGTTTCTCACTCACCATCTCTTTGAAACCTCCCCACCCCGTCAACATGAAGGCCAGCATCACCTCCCTCCTCCTAGCCACCCTAGCGGGCTCTGCCGTCGCACAGACCCAGAGGATCAACACGGCCAAGTACAATGAGGACTACCTCCGTGCCAAGAGTGCGCCTAATGCCATTGGTATGGGAGAGCTTAAGCAGCGCAAGATGGCTCTTCACGAGAGTGAGGCTGCGGCTGGTGTCTTTGACAAAGATCGCTACAAGGTCCTCAGCTCTGGCACGCCTTGCTCTGATGGCAAGGCGGGGGGTTACTCTTGTAACAAGATTGACCTCTTGGGCTTCTTGCGCCACCAGGACATGGGCAGCCGAACACGCGTCGGCAATGATGTCTGGGGTATGTTCCATCGCCAGGCTTATTTTGTGACACTTCATTTTGCTAACTGATCCCTTAGGTTGGACACATGCCTCCAGTGGTCGTGAGTTTGCCCTTCTTGGACAATCAGACGGTACAGCCTTTGCAGAGGTCCACCCCGATGGTAGCCTAACCTACGTCGGACGCCTCCCAACCCAGACCGTCGCTTCTTCATGGCGCGACATCAAGGTCATCGGCAACTACGCCTATATCGGCTCTGAGGCAGCTGGCCACGGTCTCCAGATCTTCGACCTCACCAAGCTCCTCAACACCGACAAGGCAAACCCCCCTACCTTCAGCATCAGGAGTGACTTGGCAGCGCACTTCAGCGCTTTCGGCAACAGCCACAACATCGTCGCCAACGAGGAAACCGCGCTTATTGCCGCCGTCGGTACAGCCTACGATCTCAAGTGTCGCGCTGGCCTGTGGATGATCGACGTGTCTAACCCTAAGCGTCCTCAGGATGCAGGCTGTGTTGCTTCGGATGGCTACGTTCACGACGCGCAGTGCGTTATCTACCGTGGTCCTCAAAAGGCATTCCAGGGTCGTGAGATTTGCTTCAACTATAATGAAGATGCGCTCACTATCGTTGACATTTCTCGCCGTACTATGCCGCGCCAGCTGTCGCGCACTACATACAACGGCGCAACATACACCCACCAGGGCTGGTTGACGGAAGATCACAAGTATCTCCTCCTCGACGACGAGCTGGATGAGCAAGAAAAGACTGGTCCTGCAGCTGACCAGCACACAACCACATACATTGTCGACATCCAGGACCTTGAGTACCCTGTCTTCCGTGGTGTATACAAGAGCCCTGTTCGCTCCATCGATCACAACCAGTACGTCGTTGGCGGCGTGTCATACCAGGCAAACTATGGATCTGGTCTGCGCATGGTGAATGTGTCTTCAATTGCTCAGGATGACACTGGGGCTCTGTTCGAGGAAATCGGCTTTTTCGATGTCCACCCTGAGGATGATGCTGTTGGTGGTGAGGCGCAGTTCTATGGTGCTTGGTCTGTTTACCCTTACTTCCAGAGCGGCAACATTCTGGTTAGCTCTATTGAGCGGGGCTTGTTTTCGCTACGATATACCGGTTAACGTAATAGGCTAGCGCAGCCATGCAACCCAAAGTTCGTTACAAACTTTGTTCTTTATAGCAAGCTCTAAAGAAAATATAGGCGCAAGCTCGCTATATTTTCTATTATATATAGAATATTATTTATACAAATACTTTATATCACTCTCTTAGATTCTTCACTAACCTTGTGAGGTACCTATCTATCTTGTTTTATTATTAATCCTCTTGTAGGTGGAGTAAAGAACACTAAACCTTTGTGGGTCCCACCAAGTCTAGACATGGAAGTCCCTCACATCCTGTTCACCTACCCTATATTGCCTCGATGACAAAACTCATATGGCCTCTTTCCGTAGGTAGGAGTTGTTCGCAGATCTTCCAATAAATCTTCAGCGTATGAGTATAGATGTAGCAGTTTCAGAAGCGATTTCGCGAGTCGGTTTACTGGCGTGCCGCAGCGAGCCCAATTTGTGCTTCATCATTCATTTACACGATTGGCTTCGTTTGACAAATTTCGCTTTACGACATCTGGCCAGGTACAACATCAGCTACGTCACATCAATCTTAGGAGCGCTTACTGTCCCTGTCACCAGATTTCTCTTATTTCTTTATCCCCTTTACGTTCCCTGAGCCCGTCACATTGGCTAGCTCGCACTTCGGCTCGTAAGCCAATAAACCTGGGGCAATTTCCCCAATTCCACCAAAGCTGATCACAAGTCGAAAGCCGGTGGGGAAGATTAGCGCCTAGGGATAAACTCTGGGGAAGGGATCTAGACATTGTAGGTCACTGCCGTCTGAACTGGCAAACAAGCATGACCTACCCTGCAATGTACCTGTTATAGGAACGCGGTCGGTTCAATCTACCGAGCCCCCTGACCTCACCAGATCCTTTCCCTTTTCTCCACAGTCACCATCCAATACGGGGTCCTTTTTCTGAGATCCATATCTGTCAACTATCATTATGCTTCCTGGATAAGATCTTCGACTCGCGTGGCGGATATGGGCCTCGTTGCAGTTGGCCAGCTCCACCATGAACTTGCAGTCGCCTGCACCTTTGGGTCAATCCCATTAGACACCTTTTCATCCGAGGTAATACAAGCAACTTCTCAAGGTGTGAATAATTACGCATCACATTCAACTGATGAACACTTGGCACTTGGCTGCTGGCACTTATCCAACGCGTGAATCGCATAGAGGGATCAACGCTTACCCCCGAGCTTACGACGAATCCTTTATATCACCAGACACGTGGGGATGATTACTTACCCCACTAGTTTAATTCCATGCGGGGTCCCCAGAATCTGGTTGCAAACCCCAGAACTTCCCAATGTAGGCAAACGAACAGCTTCCAATCCTCCAAGACTGAATACGGAAATTAAGCGCATCGCAGGGGGGTAAACTCTTAGCCATACACGCTCCGAGTTCCGGTTAGAGCGAAAAATCTCCCTTGGCGCTACCCCAGCGTCTGCGGGGTTTTCTGAATCTCGACCTTTCTAGTCCTACCACGAGCCCTTCTCCGCACAACTCAGTGCACGCGCTAAGACGCGCCAGTCCAAGACTACGACCAGGGATGGGATAAATTTTCAAGCGAAGTCGGCGCTGTAATTGGCTCGTGGCCATTGGACCAGACGCATATTAAAAGCGCTGTTCTCTTCCCCATACTTAAAAAATTTCGATCCCCAGATCTTCATCTCCTCCACAGACAACACAATCTCTCGTGCTGGACTGACAATCTTTCATCATGGGCCTCAACGTCAACAACATCTTCGCCGTCAATGAGGACAGGCCGACTCCCAAGGCCGTTTACAACTGGCGCGTGTACGTCTCCGCTGCCATCGCGTCTTTCGCATCATGCATGATCGGCTACGACTCTGCCTTCATCGGCACGACAATCGCGCTGCCGAGCTTCACTGAGGAGTTCGACTTTGCCTCGTACGAACCCAATGACCTCGCTCTTCTCAAGTCCAACATCGTCTCCGTCTATCAAGCCGGTGCCTTCTTCGGCAGTTTGTTCGCATACATCACATCGTATTTCATCGGTCGACGATACTCCCTTATTACCTTTAGCTTTGTTTTCATGCTCGGCGCGGGTCTGATGCTTGGCGCTAATGCTGAGCGTGGCTTGGGACTTATTATTGGCGGTCGTGTTCTCGCTGGTGTTGGTGTTGGTGCTTGTTCGAATATGGTTCCTATCTACTGCTCTGAGCTGTCTCCTCCTGCTATTCGTGGTCGTCTCGTTGGTATCTATGAGCTTGGCTGGCAGATTGGCGGCCTTGTTGGCTTCTGGATCAACTATGGACTTGCCGAGACTATGGCGCCCAGCCACAAGCAATGGATCATTCCCTTCGCCGTTCAGCTCATTCCCGCCGGTATGCTTCTCTTTGGTTCCTTCTGGATCAAGGAGTCGCCTCGTTGGCTCTTCTCCAAGGGTCGTCGTGAGGAAGCCATGAAGAACCTGTGCTGGTTGAGACAGCTCCCCGCCAATGATCTCTATCTCGTCGAAGAGGTCAGCTACATCGACCAGGAACTCGAGCGCTACAACAAGGAAGTCGGCCCTGGTTTCTGGAAACCCTTTGGTGCGCTCAAGAGCCGCAAGGTCCAGTGGCGTTTCTTCCTCGGCGGCATGATGTTCCTCTGGCAGAACGGCTCCGGCATCAACGCTATCAACTATTACAGCCCTACTGTCTTCAAGAGCATCGGTATCCAGGGCACCAACACCTCTTTCTTGACCACCGGTATCTTTGGTGTCGTCAAAACCGCTATCACTATTATCTTCATCCTGTTCCTGATTGAGACTGTTGGACGCAGAAAGCTTCTTATCATCGGTTCGGTCGGTGGTTCCCTCTGCATGTGGTTCATCGGTGCCTATATCAAGATTGCCGACCCCGCCGCCAAGGTTGCTGCTGCTACTGCTGATGGAGGCGAGGCCCCTAAGATGACGAGTGGTGGTATTGCTGCCGTCTTCTTCTTCTATCTTTGGACTGCCTTCTACTCGCCCACATGGAACCCCATTCCCTGGGTCCTCAACTCTGAGATGTTCAATGAGAACTCCAGGTACGTTCCTTCCATCCTATTTCCATGAAGACACATTACTAACATGCTGTAGATCACTCGGTCAAGCTTCCGCTGCTGCCAACAACTGGTTCTGGAACTTCATCGTCTCTCGCTTTACTCCCCAGATGTTCCTCAAGATGGGCTACGGCGTCTACTTCTTCTTCGCGTCGCTTATGATCATGTCTTCCATCTTCGTCTTCTTCTTCATCCCTGAGACCAAGGGTCTGCCTCTCGACACCATGGATCGTCTCTTTGAGATCAAGCCCGTGTGGAAGGCCCATAGCCAACTGTCTGAGGAGTTGACACTGCAGGAGGAGGAGTTCCGACGCAACGCCGAGGGTGCTGATCTTACTGCTGAGAAGAGCCGAGCCATCGCTGAGGAGAATGAGCAGGTTTAAAGTGGTTGATATAATGTGGCTTCATATTGGGAGAGGTTATAGTTAGACTAAACAAAGAGTTCTTAACTTATGGTTAATTGTCAACTCCATGCGCCATGTTGTGATTCCTATCCAATTCCGCTGCCTCAGCTTTAACAATTTTAGTTCGCGATAGCTGGGTTAATAAGCGTGGAACCTAAGAAAAGGTCAATGCAAGAGTAAATAAGCCAATTGAGAGAGACTTACCTCCGTCTGGATAAACAATCTGGCCGTTATAAAACAAGCCACCCTTTCCAGCAAGGAACAGAATAGTCGCAGCCATATCAGTATCATGACCAGGTCGTCCTGCTGGGTTAGTCATCTTCTTGTCAATATTGCTCTTGTTGCCCTCATCAGACTCTCCAGTAGTCATCTCACTGGGAAACAGTCCTGGCGCGATAACATTAACTCGCACTTTGATGTCCTTGGTGAGAGTAGCTATCATGCGGCTGAGGTGGGTGAGGGCAGCTTTGGAGGTGGCATAGGCTGGCTGTCCCATGCTGGAACCTTTCATGGCTCCCGAGATGGAGGAGACATTGACAATCTGGGAAGAATAGCCAGGCGTAGTCTCACGACCTTTTGCGAGGAGTGGGAGGAATGCCATGGACATGTAGTAAGGTCCCGTTACGTTTGTCTTCAGCGTATTGGCCCATTGCTCTGGCTCCGTCTTGAGAAAGTGCTCCGAAAGAGCCTTAGCGTCGCTTGTGTCTGGTTCGCCAACCGAGGCTAAAATAGGGTTAGTGTCAGCACCAGATCCGGTGTGAAGCGTCGATCGACTCACAGAACTTGGTGTTGTCATCCTCTGCAATGCCAGCGTTGTTAACGAGTAAGTGAATCCCGTTTGGCTCCTTTTTGCTAACCTCCTCCGCAAGACGGATAGCCTCGTCCTTCTCACTAACATCACCAGGGAGGACATGAATGCTCCCAGGGCCAGTGCTGTACGTCTTTTGGGTTTGCTCCAGAACCTCTTTACGGCGGCCTGTGATGTAGACTTTGGCGCCGTTGGATTGTAGAGCTTGGGTGATCATCAGACCAATGCCGGTTGCGCCGCCTGTTACTACGGCGGTGATATGCGATACATCAAATAAGGCAGCGGCCTTGAGAACTTCATTCTTCGCGTGGTCTTCAAATAAGTCAGCAAATGTTTTTGTCTACCTGGCCTATAGTCGAATGCTCCAACTCACGAGTAGCCATGGTTACGCTGAAAAGTCAAGGCAATGCCCTGGTCAAGATACGAGATAAATAAAGTTCAGAGTATAATTATTTAACACTGTAAGTTTTTAGCGATAGAAAAAGGGCTAGATATAAGTTAAATGAAAGATATCAAGCACGTAATATTCTGCAAATGTAAGCATCAGTGTTCGTGAATGAATGTCTGATGACGTTGAGACAATGCAAATGACGGGTCTAACAGTATCACTCACGTCATCGATGTTCGCGACGACCTTTCACTGGGCTCCACTCAATTATTCGACTTCCCTCAGCAAATATTTATTAATAACAATGCCATACTATAGAGATCACCAATACCTGCAATTCTTACATAAATGAGGTACTTTATAACTACTTACTGGCCCAGGTTTAAGCTTAAACCTCTAAGAAAACCAGGCTATTCTGAGGTGTGCTAGCTTGATATATCTCGCTCGGATTTCATTAGCTTTGACTATTAAATCATGCATAGTAAAGGAGCAAACATCAGTTATACCTAGTGCTAAAACCTAATACCCTTGTATCCCGCAGCCTTCTCCGCTTTACAGGCTCGGCAAGTCCAATATCCCACCGAATAGATCTAAGTCACTCGATCAAATATGTCATGGTTCCAGGGCCTTAATTATGTCTCACTCCCTTGCAACAATAATTCAAGTCGTAGCCTTTATCCACTCAACTTCTTCTGCAATTCAGTTTCAATTGCGTCAAGAGCCTTGGCGAGTGCATCGCGAATCTATAAACAAGTAAGCTTGCTGCAATAATTCGTAAGTCTCATTTGACATACCTCATCAGATATGCCGTCGGGGACATTTAGTGTCTTACGAATCGAAGATGCAGCTTCTTCGAGGGCGCCAATGTCTAGATCCGACCACTTGCCAACCGTGAAGGTTTCAGTCCGACTTGGTTCACCAGCCCCCTCCGTCCCATTGTTTAGAATCTGTAGGGAGACCTGGCCTGAACAGAAGTTAGATAACTGCTAGATGGAAGACAGCGATGGACGGCTGGCTTACCATTGAAAGGACCCCTCCAAATCACTCCAACGTTGGCGATGTTACCGCCTGCCCCCAAGTACGGATTTACATCCGGAAGGCACAAGACACCAGGAAAAACACCAGTATTCACGCCATTTGTTTGGCCGGGATTGCCATATGGGGGCGGGTTGAAAATAAGAAACAGACCAGCAACATTGTTGTTTAGTGCTACAGACTGATTGACATTGGTGAATGTAGTCATATTGATCTACTGTGGTGTTGGATGAGGGGCTTTGTAGATAAAGGAAGTGATCGATATCGTCTGGAGAGAGATTACCATGCATGAGGACATCCATCTTATATACACATCTACTCAAGCGCGGAGATTTCAATAACACTCCGATTATATCGCAGTGTTCACGCCTAGACAGATAATAGGAATCGGAACTATTGTGTCTCAGCTGCCTGATGATTTGCCTTGTGATATCTGATTGGACTCAAAGGTTCTTGATGCAACTAATACTGATAGTTCAAACTATGATTAACCAGGTGGGCTAGCTTTCAATATACGGCTGTCTGTGGCTGGCTGATGTCCTTGAAAGACGCTGTTCAGATATAGGAGAGTCTCAGCCCAGGCAAGCGGAAGCAGGTTCAGCCTGTGAATTGATTGAACGCAGGATATTCAGCAGAATATTTCAATAAACCATTCTGGAATATTATTGTTGGCAATTTGTGTGAAGATTGCGGAAAATGGCACTGAGTGGTCACTGTTCGCGGGGTAGAACCCTGCTCGGCACAGAAACCGAGAGCATCCCGATAAGAGGGCTAATGTACCGGTTGATGTAAAGACCAAAGGTGATTGACGACTGCATATGCGGGGGAATCACTGCCCGTGCGGCTGGTCGAACCATAACGGAACGGACCGAACTGAAGCCTACAATGCCAAGTTACCTGGCGCCGGCTGCTTGTTTGGTGAAGATCGAAGTCTCAGCCCTTCAACCTGCCCGAGCACTAGTAGCTTGACTGACGCTAAATATCGCTTTGCATCAGCCAGCCTCACCAATTGTTTCGCGGAATTCGATCGAGACCTTCTATACCCTGGTTTCCGAGACGGAGGCGCCGTAAAGGCTGGCCCAAAAAGCTTTCCCTCATGCCATTTTCAGCTTCTTTGATCAAGCGAGACAGGGGATCCTCGCGCTATTTGTTCACTTTATGGATTGTGGCTGCCTAAAGCAGCCGTCCCGTGTCAAAGCGGCGCTACCACGCGGCCCGTTTACCCCACTTAACGGCCAAGAGATGCGTCAGCTATTAGTTCCTATGTTCTGTAGCTGCATGTAACTCTTGCTTTTATTGGAGATGATAGGTGATATGGCATGGTGGGTTCACTTACACATGAGTCTAGACCTTCAAAAAGATCATCTGACTTATTGTTAGTTCAGCTACACCGTGACGACGAAAGCGGGGTGTTTGGCGGTATAGACCTTGAGGCTTTGACTGAATAAGAGAATAATCGATGACGACACATGCTTCTCCCAGTTGACTTCGTAGTCCGCCATTGTGGTTTATCTCCCAATTAGTTAAAGTCTTCTTTGCCGGAAGAGGGCAAATAATGGGAGCCATAGTAGCGATTACTATACCCTAGACCTAGAGACTTTTCCCCGAAAATCAGGCTACGGTAACTCTTCCTGTGAAACGGCTAACCTAAGGGTGAACCAGTGGAACTCAGCGGTTTAAAGGTTGATGAGAGAGATCAAATACATGCAATATAGGTCGGGAAAGACTACAGAGCATTCATGGGATAGTCTTACAGCGAACAGAGCAAATTACTTTCATTCCAAGTAATAGTGACAAGAAGTGGACAGAGATTAGGTGCTCCACAACTTCTCCTGGTGCCACCGCTATATATCCATGGGCGTAATGTCAAAAAGGTAAAAAGTTAGGCCATTCGGAGAGGATTTGAAACACTGAAGTGCAGCATTAGGAGTTGGTTCCAGAGCAGCTGGAAGTAGTCATAATCTGGCTTACCAAATGAACGAATTCATACTTCTAAGATAGCTATACTAAGGAGATCGTGCCCCATTTTGCTGTAGTGAAATGCGGTAGCAACGAACACTTGACCCACTTGTCGCTGAAAAAGGGCCCTTCATCCTCATCTGCTTCATTTGCCTCCTGCTCAATGGCTTCGAATCCCGAAACGCCAGCTTCCTTCTCTACTTCTCCAGTATCTGGCTGGTGCGGCATCGCCTTTTTGACAACCGGCATAGGAAATTGCACTTTTGAGGCAACATGACGCTTTGCGTACTTGCGAAGCTCTGAGTCAAAAACACGCTCATTTTTCGTAAGGCTTCCATCACGTAAGGTCGACTTCTTGCCAACGCCGAGTTTGTTGATCGTGTTGCTAATACTAGGGCTGAGTTGAGATGAGAAACGATGATCCTCTTCCCAGCTTCCTACCCTGGTATATTCTTCGTTACCCTGCCCTTGACCGTTCTGCAACACGAGTCCACAAACACGGGGCCGAAGAAACTGGTTCATTGGCTCAAGACTGAAATATAGCGGGACGAGGAAATATTGTAAAGACGTGTCTAAAGGCTTGCTAAAATGGAAAGTAAATGTGATATACATATCACCAAATTGATCACATGCTTGAAGCCGAAAACAATCTAGCCCCTCTGAAGGCAACTTGACATCACAGTCTTGACGGAAGAAATATGATAGCTTGTCGCTGTGGGGAATGCCGGCGAATGTTGTTGGCAAAAGAAGGCATCGGATCTTCAAGATCGCTCGTTCGAAGGAGGTGAAAGGGTCGCTTTCGGGTGGAATGAGTACTGCTTGACTTAATAGAGCCAAAAGCTGGTACTCATATGAGTAGAATGAGTTAGGATTCGCGATTGAGATTTTCGGCCCATGTCCATAATGAGTGAGACCTGATTCCACCGATCCAGAAAATGCCAACCAAGACCACGACGGCGCCACCATGGTGATTCCCTGTGCTTTAAGTTTCGAGCTTCGCGCTTTTCTTTTTACTGGCTGCCATAAAAGGTCTTGCATCCAAGAGTCCAGCCAAATGCCAGCAAAATATGTGCCGCCAGTCTTACTTGCGATTAACTTAGCAAGGCCCGCTATGGCAACGAGCCGGTCGTTCTCGAATGTGAGATCGCTTCCAGTATACTGTCGCAGTGCCCAATTCCAGGCCAAACCTTTTGCAGGCCCAGTAAGATCGAGAAAGGACCAACGTTGCCCTGAGACTGAAATATAGTCAGGAGAGACTTCACTCCCAGCGCATCCGTCACATTCGCAATACAATAGGTCATTCCCGAGGTAGAGTAGACGTCTCGAGAGGCATCGTTCCTGTAAGACCCACGCCCGCTGATTGATGGATGATTCGTCCACATGAAGTTGTAATTCCATAGGTCTTCTCATATTTACAAACCCCCACCCACCTGACACCGATATACATTTACCGTCTTCGTACTGTATTGGCGGAGGAGGTCGAGGTATACTGCGAGGTCGACACTTGCGAAAAATAGAAAAATCTGGGGCCTCCCAGCAAATTGATAGCGTAAGGAATGCATATTGATAAATATCCATCATTAATGGAGCCTCCCTGCTAAATTCATAGCCCTTGTCGTCTTGTATGATGCAGAGAGAATCAATCCAGAGATATCGGATAGGTATAGCGCGGCATATACCGATGATATCCTGATAGCTTTGTGGCAGGGCGCTGTCCGGTTGAGGATTGCAATAATTCTGACAATTGCTGGTATGTAGTTCAGGCGTGTCGGAGGACCATCGGTGAGATAGCGCGGCATATGGAACATGTCCTGGATTCTGATAAAGATGCCACGTATTTGAATTGACGTCGCCCAGATCCAACAGCCGAGTTGGCATTTTTGCATCTTCTGGCGGAGCAGCTTGCTTCAGACATTTCTCGTGGTTCGCCTCGCAAGTCTTGATCCAGCGGTTTGCGACATTAGCAGCTGACACAGGCGTATGTTGCACAGGAAGCGGAGACTCCCTTTCTGCATCTAATAATTGTATATTCTTTAGTATAAACAGTAGAACTTGTCAAAGATTTATTTAATGACTTACCCCTGTAGCACGTTTCTGTTGTCTTTGATAGATAGAGAAGCAAATCCTTTGTCTCTAGCCCGTGACCCATCAAACGTACATTAACCAAATACTCATCGCTATCGCGTTGGTAAAGGATCTCAGCGATCTCCGCTTTGAATTCCGTTATTCGTTGATTGGATGGAGATGTAATCGGAGAGGATTGGATGTTACGCCAAAGGGTCCAGCAAAAAGGGCAGTCATGGTCCAGTGACACGACCAGGGAGTCCCAGGATTTGTGCAGAGGGAAGGGGTCTGTCCATAACCAGCCGCCATTATCAGGCGATCTTGTTTTGTACCAATTATCGTTTTCTAACAGCCTCTCTGAAGTTGATGCGATCAAGTCTTCGTCGCCCTCTGACGCCGGAATGTTAGGCAAAGCTTTTCGACAAGTTTTGCAAAGACTCATATTGTAAGGATACTAACAATGGAAAAGATCTCTGTACAATTAATGATGAGAGTCATGTGCCGGACCAGAGCTGTCGATCTAGTGATTATTCGTGTTGAAAGAGGGGTAATTGGGGCCATGGTTAAGATAAGCAATTAGTAGAGGTGCCCCAGGCTGAATATGGATCCCTGAGAAATGTGCAAATCAGCGAAGAAACAGGCTGTTGTGTAACTAATTAACAACTCATTCTGCATAACTAAGGCAAGATGATCAAGCAATGAGCCTGTCGAATGGCCCATTGTTGACGAGCGTTATGTGTTCGTCTCTTATTGGTCATGATCTGAGAGACCATGCAGCATTTCTGCAGCTGAGGCATGTGGCTAGAAGCATTTCATGTACCCGGGACAGCTGACCAACAAAATTCATCTTTAGTTCAATTGCCTTGAGCTCGCCGACAGTCCCAATAATTATCAGGATCAATCTGGTCTGACTGGTTTCAACACGGGAAACGAGACTTTGTTCACTCCTTTCCCATTCCTAACAGTGTACCACTTCATTAAGAAAGACATCTACGACTTCGAATGCCGCCTTCACTTTGTAATATAGATACTTGTTCTTAGGAGAGTAAAAATCTCATCGATTATCCATCTAGGCTTTTACAAGATCCTAGAAACGTTAGTTATAAGGTAAGGAAATGTATAAAGTTTAACACAATACGTCCCTTCCTATACTGAATATAAGTTAACCTTTTATTAGACATCGTATTGAAAGATTAAATGTAGGAAGCTATATACTTTATCTGTAGGTCTGAAGTTAATTAGGACTTTTCAGTGTATAAGTATCAATCAATTGGGATTTACCCAAGCTTAGGATATACCAGCAAAGTGCTATTAATCCTCTGTCTCCTTACATGAATATAAAGTATTAGGGGCCCAGAAGAGAGACCATAGATTCGTACTAGCTCGTCGAGGTACGTATAATTTGGCAGCATGCTCTAGTTCTAGTTGGAATCCACAGGCGGTATAAAATTTCTTTGTGAAGTTACTGGCTCTCCGAAACTGATGCGAACGCAGTTGAGGTCGAGCGTGTTCTAGTTATTTTGGTCGACAATAGCGACGATTTATCGTAACCTACGCAATCCCAACATATACAAGGTGCTCTCCTCTTTATTAATATGTCTTCGAAATATTAGATCGCACGACGCATGATATAGCTTATCGGGACTTCCGGGGTATCGGGGAAATGACACAGAAACAACGTCAGCACAGGATTTGCTGTCTAATCCGGAACTTACGATCGCGAACTATGGATGTTCTCGAAGACGCCACAAATCCCGAAAACGTCGAGTGTGTGCGACACGTAATTTTTCTCCTCTTCGCAGTAGCAGAAATAGATTATTTCTGACAATTTGAGACACAATAACAAAGGCAGGAATGTGACTGGATGGTAAGTCGCATGTTTTGATACTAGTGTTGAGAGACTGGGCCAGAATGGCGAAACTTGAATACCATAAGCGAGATCCTAGTCAATAGAATACCCTGCATCCAGAACAAACTTTCCCGGGTCTTCCCTCCGTCCAGGCTTCGGTGGTATCAACCGTCGTTCTCCAAGTCGCACCAAATTGATGTAAGAGGTTCCGAATGAATTGTTGACACTGTGGCTAAAAGGCTAAATTTTCAGCTTCTTCCAGAGCCAAGTTTGTAAGCGAACTTTGTTTTGAGTTCAACAAGACGGACCCAGCTAGTTGAGATATATCACAGTGCATGAGTGGCTTGGCCAGGCATGTGAATCCGGGAGGGGTAACTCGTATCGTGGTCCGGAATCGACTGGCTGCCTGAACACAGTCACTGGTTCCTCTATCATATATTTCCAGCTTTCCAGCGCCGTCACCTATGTCTTTAGAGCTCTGCATCTTCCGTAATTATCAAACTACATTGATCCTGTTCTGAATTCGCTACCTTATCCAAGACATATTTTATCATGGAGACTTTGAAGAACGCTGAGGCTTTGCCAACCTATCCCTCTTCACCTGCAGATGCCTTGGATGGTAAATATGGCATTCGATCAGCCGAGCGCGGATATGTTGAGTCTCATGGCTCCGACATTGAAAGTAACACCTGGTTCAAAACTCCGGTAGGCAATATCCATCCTACTTACCTTGTAGATTCTGTAACTGATATGCGTTTCCATATAACTGCAGCCTCTTGATGCAAAGACCATCCAGAGACTACGTAGTATCCAGCTTATTACAGAGTCTCACGACCAAGGCTGGTGCTCTGATAGGGCAAATGGTAACTGGACTTGGTTTGAGATATCCATTTTGGAAAACGCCAGTGCCACTGAGCCGAGGGTGAAAGATGACGTGCAGCTAACGTGGGAGAGTCACAAAAACCAGCTGGAGTCTAAGCACTCTGTTCCGGTATGTCGCTTTTGTTTTCATTGGCCCCATCACGGAAATTTAGGTAAAGAATTATTAGTTAGTACTAACCTCGGAACAGCTTGAAGGAACTCTGTTTCCTGAGGACCATGATATTTTCCGACTCCTTGAGGTAAGAAGTAATATCTATAGTCACCACTATCAAACTAAAGCTTCAACAGGAACAAAATGCCATTGCTGTGAGGGTTTGTTCTCGCTTCTCGGGCTGGAAGTTGATCGCCAAGCAAGGATATCTTGTTGTAGAATTGGGTCCTCCAGGTAAGGTCACTTGTTATAATGCTACGATCGCTAACGCACTCTGCCCTAGTGGAGAGGCAGCCCCTCGGTTTCGGAACTATCGCAGCCAAGATTATTTATACCCAAGAAGCCTTCAACGATTTGAACGAAGTCTCGTTTCCTGATTTGGAGGACTTTCCAACTGTGCCTGAAACTCTGTTCAAGGCTGATAAGATGGGAACTGAGGCTGCCAACGAACGACCGCTACGGGTCTTATCCCTAGGTATGCCAATCGTTGAATGTGAAACAGTACGCTTCTAATAACTCTTAGACGGTGGTGGCGTACGCGGTCTGGCTTCTCTAAGAATCTTGAAAGCAATCATGGACCATGCATGCCCAGGAAAGAAGCCTTGCGAGGTGTTTGATATGATTGGCGGCACCAGTACTGGAGGGTAAGCAATCTCAACGTCTTAGGAGCGTTCGTTCGTGCTTTGGTACTAACGGATTACGATCCTTCGCAGCCTAATTGCTATTATGCTAGGTCGACTAGAGATGTCAGTGGAAAACTGCATCGACGAATATAAGAGTCTTATGGGCAAAGTATTTCCTCAAGACGGTTGGTCTTGGAATCCCCGGACTTGGAGTATCTACGGATTCGAGTGGAGCGCCGTCATCACCGATGAAAAATGGAAGTCTGAGGACCTTGAAAAAGTGATCAAGGGTCTTATCAAGAAGGTGCTCGACAAGGACCCTGAAACAGTACTTTTACAGGATCCGGATAACCCCAATCCCTCGTGTAAAGTGTAAGTATCATCTCAATACTTCAAGGTGTTACCAATTACTCACTCTTGTTAGCTTCGTCACTGCGTCTAGAGCAAAGGGAGCTAATAACTTTGGGCCCGTCCTCCTTCGATCCTATACGAACACAGAGGAAATGCCCGAGTTTCCGGGAGTTAAGCTCTGGGAGGCGGCACGTGCCACGTCGGCAGCTCCAACGTATTTCAAGCCTGTGAAAGTCAACGGCGAGTCTCTTATCGATGGCGGCGTCCAAGCCAACAATCCCCTTGGATGGTATGTACTCTCTATATATCATGTTTCTAAGACAACGGAATTGACACGACCTAGGCTATGGAACGAGGTGCTCCAAGTATTTACGCCAGTGCGTACAACAGACTGTTTCCTGAGTATTGGCACGGGGGTTGCTCTCAGCCTGCAGTTGCCTTTCCTTTCTGACCCCAAGGGCTTTGTGACCGGCCTTGGAAGTATTCTTGCTAACCGGAATGTCGTCAACCTTTTGTTCCGCCACCTGATCAATGCGTTTGCTCCACGCGGTGTAACAAGGAAATACTGGCGCTTCGATTTCGGTGATGGCCTCCCTGATTGGGTTGAAGAGGATGGGGTTATGAAATGGGTCTACCTAGCTAAAATTGACGAGGTTGATGGAGACATGGATGATATCAAGATAAAAGAGCTGATAGAGAAGAAGACGGATGAGTACATCGAGCACCCGGGCTTCCAGAAGCAACTTGCTGACTGCGCAGTTGCTTTGAGAGGTAGATAGACAGTGATTTGCGTGCGTGGCATTAAGCCCTGGTGCTCCACGGATACTACGCAAAGCACAACAAAGTTATGTAGTATGTCAAATATGGCTTAGCTGTTGCCCAGTATACCATAACAGCTTTTTGCGGCCTAGTTGTGATACTCGAGCTGCGATGTGTTAGAAATACGGTATGTGGTTGATAATCGATCTTGGAGGCCAGTAGAAACTTCAAGCCTTTACATTCATAATCGTTGCATCATATTTCAGATTCCACGTTGGCACGCGTCACTGAATGAAGTTGCCTAAAATCGGAGGCCCCCGCTTTTGAGATAAAAGAGCCCAGAGTCTATATTTCGCGCCGTACGCATCCGTGATACACGTGTAAAGCCACCTGTGGAGTTTACGCGTTTTGTACCTTGAAGCGCGACTGGCTAGATATCACAATCCATGAAACGCCTTTATTTAAGCTTTTAACAAGAAATGTTAACTGTTTTTTTTTTTTTTTTTTTTTTTTTTTTTTTTTTTTTCAAGTTAGGAAGTCTATTGTTCTCAGCTCGCCATGCCAAGTATCTAATATTTATAGAGTTTGATCATTGGACTTGGTCAACTGATGGATAAGTCAATACTTCAGTGACATTTCCAAGCTGAATTAAATTAAGTTATACATCAACGCCTCATCCAGCTGTCTACCTTCACCAGCACTACTGGAACCAGAGAATCTGGCGGATGAGACCAAACCCAGCGTGGAATGCCAAGGCCCTCGGCGTGAGACATGGCTTAGTTGTCCATGCCACTGAATTCTTGTTCGTCCAACTAGAGACTTGTGACAGGGTTTATAAAGTCTGGACTACGGTCTATGCACTGTTCTGTCACATAAGACTGCATCTCTGAGCGAAAGCGGTTGAAACCTCAGCCGATTCTAGAATGTGGCTGCGGACTGGTGCTAGTCAAAACTATGTCCAAACCAACAGTCGGGACTGGTATGTGACAACGGTTCTCTCGGCAAGACATGCATGAAGTTTCTCCCTTGGTGGAGGAACCAAACGGGCTTGGGCTGGTCTATCACAGATAACGAAAGGCGGTTCTGCTAACAGTTACGAAATGTAATTCTCTTGTTGAAATTGACCTTCAACATCGGACTTATTCCCATTTCAGTTTTATAACAATTTAATTAGCATATTACCTTACTGTTGTGATTTTTAATATGGACGAGTACAGCCCTCGCCTTCACGTCATCTACGCAGGTCACGGAGACGTCATGTACATAGAATGGATTGATAAAATTAAAAGAAAAAGCATCTTATCTTGCTTGATGGAAGGCCTTTGAAGTATCAGGTCGTCCCAAAGGAAAGTAAAGCAAAAAGACCTGGTGGAAATACTGGGCCCTGTGGCAAATATCGTTTCGCAGCTGGGCAACGTATCTGGGAAACTCGCTTCTCTAACAAGGACGAGGAGTAACTCACACCCATATCATGACCACCTCACTGGACTTTTGGCATTCCTCAAGTTTGCTATTAAGAAAAGGGAAATAACTTCGACTTGAAAGAATATTTTACCAGCCAGACTGTAGGGACTATGGCGCGCGAATTTGACTTTGAAGCCGTTGGTTAATATTTTTAACTGGTCTCATGGTACAGGCTTCAAGTATAAGGGTACTCAGGTCGATTTTTCCATGGCAGCGTCAATTCTGAGCTGGAATCCTGAGCCTGGTACTGCCACTAGCCTATCTTACTATCTAGATAAATTCCAAGAGAAATTGGAGAGTATTTTAATAAGAATCGTTACCGATAAATTAGGAGTACTAGGAATAATATATTTTACTGGTCATAGTGTTAGATAGGAGATCATGAAGATAGTAAAGAAGGACTCCCTAAGAACGCTTTCTATTTAATATTATATCTTTTAAAGATAGAGATATTAATATTAGCTTACTTCTTAGATTATTTAGTAAGATACTGAATTTCCACGCATCGTCGTTACCTTCTTATTACGGCTTAAGGTGGGATTGGATGATTATCAAGCGACCTGCCTAGAGGGGCATCTTCCTGTAATGCCGAGCCCAATTACCCCTCTCCAAGAACTTTTGAACCGCGGGCTAAGAAGTTGTGCAGCGGTGAATCTCGATGGAGACATGGTTTCGAAATAAGCTTAAATCTTACAGCTCAAGCTAGCAAACAGCTACAATTAATTCTGGTCTTTGGGCAATTCCTCCATACAATGGGTGATGACCTACGAGACTTTTCATCGAGTCATGACATCCAGTATTGAGATGAGGGGAAACGCCAAGTGCCCAGCGTTCCTTGCATAACCCGTGTCATGTTTATCTCTGACCTTGCCGCGATTTTCCACTAATTAACCAATGCTCTTCCATCCGAGGGCTTGGCTCTTTTGCAATTACCCTCATGAGCTTCCCAACGCGGAGTAGGCAATGTCACCCAATGGCTTGGCAACCGACGATGCAGACGAATTGTTTACCAGATCATCGCGTTGATCGTTCAATGCCAATTGCTTTTTGCAGGGGATGGAGATATCACGAGGCCCGGTGGTATTGAGATCCGGGGCAGCCGGTGTCTGCATGGAATCTGCAGGTATATAAAGGTGATAGTTTATCCGCATTCATCATCTGTAAACCTCTTTGCAAGGCTTCTTTTCTTGATAAACACTTGTCGCTGTTGGGTTCACTCCTCTGACCTTCTGACCTTATACTCTCCAAATCGGCATCATGCGTTACACGGTCCCTCTCATGGCGGCGCTGGCTGCCTCGGCTACAGCTACTGCACCAATTGAAGCGGAAAAGCGAGCGCAGAAGCTCTACACACTGGAGACTGCACCTGGTGAGACCGTTGAGGTTACCGAGGATGAAAAGTTTCAGATGATTGACGTACGTTACCCTGTAACATACTCACTGACAGAGAGGCCTGATTGCTGACCGATTGCAGGATCACATTCACTTCTTCGACATCACAGAGTGGAAAGACCACAGCGCCGCTCCCTCAGGTGCCCGTCTCGCCAGCACAACAAGCAAATTTCCCGAAAACCTTGCTCACCAAACCAACGTCAAGAACATCGTCAAGAAGGTCAACGTCAAGAACATTGAGAAGCAGCTCAAGAAGTTCTCCTCATTCCACAACCGCTACTTCAACTCGGCCTTTGGCGTTGAAGCCGCTGAGTGGCTGCACAAGGAGATCCAGAAAACTATCAAGAAGAGCAAGCACCCTTATGCTTCAGTGCGACTAATCCAGCACCAGGCTTGGTCGCAGCCCTCGATCATCGTCTCGATTCCTGGACAGGTTCGTCTCAAGACTGTTGTCACGGGTTCTCATCTTGACTCGGTTATTTCCAACGATCGTGGAGCCGGTCGTGCTCCTGGTGCCGATGACAATGGCTCTGCATCTATCATGCTCTTGAACCTCCTCTCTGCCTTCTTGGAGGATCCCCGAATTGCCAAGGGTGATCATCTCAACACTGTTGAGTTCCACTGGTACTCCGCTGAAGAGACTGGACTCCTTGGATCTCAAGACATCTTCAACAGCTACGCCCGACTCGGTATTCAGGTCGAGGCTATGCTTAACCAGGATATGGTTGGCTACAAGGGCCGTGACGGAGTTGAGCGTTTCGGTCTCATTACCGACAATACCAGCCCTACACAAAATGACTTCCTCAAACTCCTCATTGAAGGGTACGCGGATATTCCCTATGAGGAGTCTACTTGTGGCTATGCTTGCTCTGACCATGCTTCGGCTAACCGCAATGGCTTCCCCGCGTCATTCCTCTTCGAGACGCCTTTCGGAAACCATAACCCTTACATCCATACTCCTAACGATACTATTACCCATATTGACTTTGGTCACGTTATTGAGCATGCCAAGGTTACTGCTGGCTTTATCTATGAGCTTGCCCACCGCAACTTTACTGTCTAAGCTGGCCGCAAAGAAAAGCAGACGGGGATAGATCTGAATTAAGTAATCTGATCACAAAAGTTTAGAGGATTAGTCGGTTCCGTATATTCCAGTGAAATAATAGTGAGCAGAGTTGCTTCTGTGAAATGTGTGACTAAATGGTTTCTATATTTAATGTACTCAGTGAAGCGACTATGATCTGCTCAGTTAGGTGCCAAATTCAGGATTGGGAATGTCGCGCGGGTCTAGGGTCACCTTCCGTTTTTTATACGCAACTCCATCGTTATTTGGCCAATAGCTGAAGGGGCTAGTCTATGTGATAAGATGGGTTGCATCCTAACCAGTAAGAAGCTCTGTACCTAGTTAATGTGGGCTTGTACCACTCTGCTTACTGAATTATCGTGCGGCTGAAATCCCCCGCACACGCTTCAACATAATCATTCTCTCTTTCTGTCGCAGCGCAATCATGGATCCACTGTCGCTCGCTGCCAGTATTGCTGGCCTCGTGAGCCTCGCGGGCGCTGTTATATCAGCGGGCTACAAATTGAACTCCAAGTTGAACGAGGATACGAGCGACACCAAGACGCTGGTTACTGAGATAGCGAACTTCTCGGGCATCCTGCTGGGAGTAAAGGCACACCTAGAGTCCTTTCAATCTCTCGATGTCGATCTAAAGGCTGTTCATAACACTATCGAAGACAGCAAGCTTACGATAAAGCTTATCGATGAGTTATTGGCCAAGCTCTCAAAGTCGAATCGCATTGAGACATTGATCAAAGCTGGCGGACGGGAGGAGCAGGCTGTGAAATTAATTCGACGTATTGAGCAGTACAAGACGTTCTTTGTTCTGTGCTTCCAGCTTGGGCAGAGGTGAGTTGCTTTATCCCTCCACTGAGGATACGAGATTACTGATATGACGCCAGTTCTCAATCCGAAACCCTCCAAATCCAGATGCAGGAGATTGTGACTCAGCTGAACTCTTTGAACGAAACCCAGAAAGGCGTTGAAAAAGCAGTTGGCAAGTTGGTGGATGCTGGTCAAAGTAAGCTCTTATCTTCTCCTCGTGGAGCTGGCGCCTAAATGATATTGTGCAGTTCAGCAACAAGAAAAGGTCATCGAATGGCTTGGAACGCCAACTGAGGATGAGCATGATGATCTATGCAAGCAACGCGATGCATCCTCAGCTGAGTGGATATTGCAGAGACAAGAATTCAACAGCTGGCTCTCTTGTCCCGGTTCAGCACTATTATGCCTCAACGGAACACGTAAGTGCCTTGAACTTACTGATGCTCAAGCTAAGATTTGTCCCAGAGGGCTCGGGAAAGTCGGTCATAGTGTGAGTTTCTGCAAACGATACCTCTAGGAGGCATGCCTGCTAATATGTCTGTAGATCAAAGGTCATAGAATCGCTCCAGGAGTCTACTGAGACTGGAAGTAATGCTATAGCTTACCACTACTGCCGCTTCACCAACCCATCCAGTCTCTCACCTACCAATTTAGTCGGATCGCTCATAGGCCAACTCCTCAAACAATCTTCCAACCCAAGCGTCGTCTTAGAAGTTGTGAATAACGTCTACGAAAAACATCGCAAACGATCAGTTCACCCAAGTCTCCAAGATCTACAAACTCTGTTCACCGATATCTCTAACTACTTCGGGAGGGTTCTAGTCGTCATCGATGGGTTGGACGAAATGAGTGGCTACTGGGAGATCCTGGACTTTCTGGAGACTCTACTTGAAAAGGATGCCGAATTCAAAGTTCTGATAGCAAGTAGAGCTGGAATGGGCCTAGAAGATGCTTTCACATCTTGCTTTAAGATCACAATCACCTCGACGGATGTTGCATCCGACATTGAGAGCTTGGTCCGCAAGAAACTCAATAAACGCCGATTCCGCGGGTCTGAAGTTGAGGCGGTCATCAAAGAGCTGATTGTTCGAGCCGATGGAATGTAAGTTACCAACATACCTCACTACCTGTAGCTAACAGTCTACCTCTACAGGTTTATCTGGGTCATATGTCAGATCGATCACCTGTCCCGCGTCCGAACAGCTCTCAGTCCAAAGCTCGTGCAGGCCCTACCTCGTAATCTCGAGAAGACCTTTGAACAGGCCTTTCAGACTCTCGAAGATGAAGAGGAGAAGAACCTTGCGAAGCGTATCTTGTTGTTTGTCATGTTTGCCAATAAGCCACTTGATTTGTCAGAATTGGTGGAAGGAATCGCCGTTACGTCAGATACAAAGACACTCGACGATGTGCAAGCCAACTCGTTGCGTGAGAAAAGCTACGTATTTGAGCTCTGTGGAAGTCTGGTTCGAGAATCTCAGGCAACATCCAAGATTGATCTGGCACACTACTCTGTGTATCAGTTTCTCCAATCTCCCAAGATAGAGGGGAGTAGGGAAAATGTGCTCTACCTTGACAAGTCTCTTGGCAATATCGAACTTCTCACGGCTTGTATCCGATATCTGACAATCGAGAATGTTTCATCCGGTGGAATCGCTGAGGAGGTAGAGGCTGTATTGGAAGACGACGATCTGTACATCAGCCCCGAAGTATTTACAAATACGCCATTCCTCCAACATGCAGTAAGTAACTGGCCAACCTATACCTCGAAGATCTCAGAAGCCGAGCTTAAAGACATCTGGACCTCTGTTCTACTTCCGTTCTTTGAGCCTAGTTCGAACTACTTCAAGTTCTGGGTACGCAAAGCACGCTATCTTCACGGATATTACAAGTATCCTCCGGGAATCACACCACTACACGTAGCTGCTGCCCATGGTTTGCCAAATCTAGCCAGAATCCTTTTGGAAGACAACCATCTCAGCAAAGCCACCTGGCAGGTATCGAAAGCCAAAGTGGGAAGCAGGACGCCGCTGCATATGGCTATCGAGAATGGCCAGAACTCGGTAATCGAGCTGCTTTTAGAACTTGATCTTATCAACTCAACAGACGAAAGAGGCAGAACCCCTCTGCATTTAGCTATTGAGTGTGCGAACGAGGAAGCTGTGGCCAAACTCATCTCGGCTGGTGCAAATGTAAACCACTGCGAAGCCGATGGACGAACACCCCTCTTCATGGCCATTGAGAACAACTGGGATGGTCTGGCAACACAACTTGCAGAGATGGCGAGCCAGAATACAACTATGCCAGATGGGCGTGGGCCGCTCCATCTTGCAGCACAAACTGGAAGCACAACGTGGATGAAATGTCTGATGCTCAAATTTCGTCCATCAGCCATAAACAAACCTGATATTGATGGTTGGAGCCCTCTACTATACGCTGTCGATAGAGGTCATTTGGATGTTGTGAAGCTTTTATTGTCAAATACTAACTGTATCGAGGTCGGTGACAAGAACGGATGGACGCCTCTCCATGCTGCTATCAAGCAACAGAATGTTGACTGCGCTACCCAGCTGCTGGTCTCCAATGTTCCGAAAATGCCTTTCTCTGAATATAGAGCAGATGAGCCAACAAGAGGACTGGGAGAAACTGACCCTGGGATGACAGGGAAGTATGGTGGGGGATACAGGCTTAGGCCGGCCGCTCCGACAACCAGAGAAGGTCCCAGTCGACGCTGGGAAGAGTTAGAATCGTCATCTCAACCTCAGCCGCAGACCTCGGTTTTGTCGCCATTACTTTTGGCAGTATCCAGCAACTACAAGGCTGGGGTTGAACTACTCCTCCGTCACGCCGAAACATACGGCCGACAGGAGATCGGCGTGTTAGAGGAAGATGGCGAGTGCCTCAAAGCATCGATGATGTTGACTGAAACAACCATCTTCAAGAAGCTCATTCCGGTCTCAACAGCAAAGAGTATCCTGGCTGTTCTACCCGATTGTCTTGAGAAGGGTGGCGTATTCATGGAGATCTTGAAGCAAAGACTGGGCAGTGCCTTTGCACATAAGCAACTTCTACCAGAGGCATTGTTGGACGACAGACTGACACTTGAGATTCCGCATCTTGTACTGGATACCTGGCCCATCCAGCGCACTTCCCTTCCCGATAATATACTTCACCTTGCGGTACAGGTTGGAAATGATGACGATTTACGCTTGATGAAGCGCCTGATAGACGAAGGGGCCAATACCTCTTATACTGACAAGGGCGGGGAGACACTTTTGCATACGGCAATCGATCATCTCAACTGGCCCGCTACTACCTACATAGTTGAAAATTTACCATTTAGCGAGGAGATACTGTCTAGTGCTCTCCACAGTCTCATCGATGTTGCTCCAAGACAAGGAAAAGAAATCAGCCCTAAGATTCTCGCAATCCTAAGTCTACTTCTCGAAAAGGGCACTGATGTCAATAGCCTGGATGCATCTGACAGCAGTGTTTGCCACGCAGCAGCTAGTAGAGACGACACTGCGTTCTTGAAATGGGCGTTAGAGAACAACGCCATCCTCGCTGCTCCAACCTCGAGAGATGATACTCCAATCACTGTCGCAGTGAGGTATCGGAAATATGAGAACCTGCAGTGTCTTCTTGACAACATTCTTCATACCTCGCCAGAGAATCTGGTTGAGTTTCTGGCCACGCCAAGTACAAGTTCTGGGACTCCCCTCATACAGGCCATTGAGCTCTCTGACACTCAAATTTTGACCAAGCTTGTGGAAGCTGATAAGGCTGCTGAGTTGCTGGTTAAGAGGGATGTCGACGAATATCAAAGTAGGCGACTGACAGCTTTTACTGATGCACTGTGTATTGCTATTCGGAAGCAATCGGACGATGCTGCGATGCTATTGATCAATTCGATGAGTGACATCTCATCAACGGGGTCATCAGGGGAGACACCACTGCATACAGCAGTGAAAGCGCAAGACGAGAAGATGGTAAAAGCGTTGCTTGAGCACGGGGCACAGCTGAACGTACCGCACCGTGACACCGGGGAAACACCATTTGCAGCTGCAACAGTCGCCAATCTGACAAGCATAAAGGCTATTCTAAGCGAGCAGCAAGTGGACTACCAACCCCAAGATATAATCGCAGCAGCCAAAGCTGGAGACGAAGCCTTGGTCGCAAAGGTCTTGGCCGCATACCCTGATGATTCGTACAATCAGAGAAAAGCACTTTTCACAGCACGAAAACTACGCCAGAAGAAGATTGAGAAGACCCTGTATGAAGTTTTGACAGCAGAGGCTGCATCTTCTCTGATAGACGATATAACCAGGAGCGCATACGGCGATACGGTTCTCCACCAAGCAGTTCGCGCAATGAACCCCGAAAAACTTAAGTCTTTGTGCAGTGGTGCTGATAGAGAGCTGTTGGATGCTTATGACCTTGGTGGTGACTCTGCTCTGATGCTTGCTATACGGATGTGTCATTGGAGCGGTGCTGAGGTCTTGGCCAAAGAAGGGGCGGATATAGATGAAGCCCTTGAAAAGGCGCATGCTGAGAAGTGTCAACTTTGGATTGATAAACTTGGTGAGCTGAAAAGTCGGTATGGAAGGGTGAGGTAGCGTATGTTTTCCCCTGGTAGCAGTAGATTTTAGGATTACCGTTTAGTAGCCTGTCGTTAGCCTGGTGAGGGTTTAAGCAACTGTCGCCACCATTATCTATAAGTCTCCAGAAAACGTGGTGAAATGGGAGGAGACGGCCAAACAAGAAACGACGCTGGGAGAGTCTCTGGTAGTTTTCTCTGCAACCACTGCTGAGCTTGGGTGGTGGAGAGGATTAAGTAGTCAGCCGGTCATATTTAGTAGAGAAAGAGAACGCTTTGCATCATGACTATTCCGTTCACAGTATACAAGTTCTTATTACTAGAAGCAATAAAAAAACCGATGAGGTGAACGAACTGGCTGACGTTATGATTAGTGTCAGATACAAACTTGTACTTTGTTATACCCTGGGCATGCCACTTTGTAGATATATAAAATAATATATTTACTATTCAGTTCCAAGCAAAGAAATTAGACTGTCAGTGAGGAGTGCCCTTTTAGCAGTGAATTTTGACCAAGTTCTAGTGACTATAGTATGCTAAAGGACACACAGGACAGCTTCATAGACCCGAGACAACATGTGTACGTTACTTAGTGCTCCTGACTCTAAGTTTGTCCCATCGAAAGCTGATCGGGCGAGACCCGGAATATACTCATAACACAGGAATGAGATGTTATGTAGAAGTTAGAAGTAACAGCAGGAGGCCATGAGCTAGCCGCAGCCGACAGTGCTGTGCCGTCGGGAAGTTGCTTTGTGAAAGTCCACACCGAGATCTACAGCGTAATAGCCTTACCCCAATTCAATCTCGTGCTCCCCTCCAGAGCCTTGAATAAAGTTAAGGGGTTACGTTACTGGAGTTAAAAAGTCGTAAAGAACTGGTCCTTGGGATCTAGCTTCTTTTTCTTATCTTTATAATAAGAATAAATTTTAAATATAATAAGTATATAATACTAATTAAATGTTATATTAGTTATATTTAATAAGAATAACTAGTTAGTTTATTATAAAACTTTATTATTCTATTTATATTTTAATATATTATCTTTTTATGTTATATATAGTAATAGTTCTTATTAAAATACCTTTTTGTTAAAAAGAGTATAACTTATAACGTTTTTAGAATTTAATTAAAGTAAAGATAGTTAAGTTAACTATACTTATTCAACTTATATAATTATATATATTTATTACTTATACAGTTATAAAGATTGGAAAGAAAATAATATTAATGTATTCTTTTCTCCCTTACATCTATCTTCGAGCTAGAGTTCTATGCTTTTCCACTACAAGACTATACGCGTGAAACTTATCATGCTCTTGTGACATTCTTTTTAATGTAGGCTTTAGAGAAAACTTCCGTAACAGTCCATTTGGGTTCATATAACTCATCTGAGTCGTTGTATCCGTGCTCCAGGGAGCCTTAATCTCAGCCTTCAAATCGATGTTATTTGCCCGATTATCAAAACCTTTCAAGGACGTCAGGAACTCTGACATCCTTTCTGACCGGTCGCCGTTCGAGCTTCTGGGATTTGACAGAGCCCTATGGACTCTCTCGAGACTTACGTCGAGCTCGCGCAACGCCGTGTTCCACTTATCTTGAACCTTGCTACCTCGCTTCTGCAAGCTGAGCTTGTCGATCGTATTCGTGCCTTCTTGCATGAAGTTTGTGGCTGCAGTCACCATGCCCGATTGCATTCCTCGAGCTGTTATATCATGAGAATACACTCTTTGAGCCTCTAGGCGTCCATTCTTGGTGCTCATGTTGGGATTCTCGGGACCTCTGGTAGAGCGTCCTCGTTCTTCCTGTTGTTGTCCCTGAACGGGCCGAAGAATACTTGTTTGGATCGCAAATTGGTAGTCTGATTTTCTCACCCGTCCTGATTCAAAATTGGTTTGATTGAAGCTGACATTATGTTTCTGGGCCAAGCTGAGTGCCAGCCTGTTAGGGTCTGCGGTGGATCTATTCTCTCCAGGACCACCACCTTGTGCATTTGCGCTGAATCCCCAATTTATCGCTCTGAAGGGAGTCTTGCGATATATTGTCGGCAACTTTTCAGGCACGCTTCCACTTCTATTGGTTGACCGCTGGAAGGAGGTGCCAGGGTGATCTTCTAGTCCTATAGGATCGTTGTCACAATATGCAAGAAGATTTAAGCCATCAACATCGCCTAGCGGATCGGGACATGTCCAACGACCCAGCCATGGACAATAGTAGCGTGATCCGCAGTGGTATAGCCCTGTCTCTCGGTCATGCTCGTAGCGAGCGAACCTATAGCATCGAGGAGCCTCAATATCCTGGCCCGTGGCGGTGTAGATAGGAGTTCCAAACGGTGAATACTCCTCGTAAGTGATTAGGCGTCCTTGTTCATCCAGCTCGAGATTGAGCCCAATCTGGTACCGCTCAAGAACGTCCTCTGAACCACTTGATGACTCAACAAGAGACAGAACCTCTCCAGGGCTTCCGGTCACTCGAACAATGGTACGCTGGGTTTCAGAGTTTGAGTCATTGCTTGATATACGACACTGAATTTCGATACCGTCAAGGTACAATGTGTCCCTCATTCTCCGAGATGCCCCCGTGGAAGTTTGGCCAGCAGCAACATTTGTCGCAGATTCGGTGACTTTGCGAACTCTTCT
The DNA here is from genome assembly GCA_013186925.1 of Fusarium succisae. Classification (NCBI taxonomy): domain Eukaryota; kingdom Fungi; phylum Ascomycota; class Sordariomycetes; order Hypocreales; family Nectriaceae; genus Fusarium; species Fusarium succisae. Next base: position 92,698 of record JAAOAW010000454.1, on the reverse strand, counting down.
CCCCGCGTAATCATAGACGTAATACGTCATCTCTGGCGTTCCTCCCTCCATACTTTGATTGGATGACGCCGCCAGCATGTTATCATGGTTCCAATGCAAGACAGAAAATTGGGGAAGCGTTGTCATACATCCCGTCAACCCAGCGTCTCCTTCGTAGGAGTACTTCTCTTCGATCTTACCCACGATGGTGCGACTCAGGCGATTGCTCATCATGCCTTTATCTTTGGCCAGGAGGCTTGGCTCTTCGTAGTAATAGCGCCTTGTCCACCCTGAGACATACTCGTCATCTGGGGCAGAATGCTTCATGGACATGATGTTTCCAGAAAGATCATAGGTATAAGACTCGCGGTAACGATAGAGCTTTGTGCCATCTGTCACACCTCTTGTAGGGCTAGATCCACTCATTGCGCTATGAGCCTCAAGGACAGCACTCCTCCCTCCTTGTCCTCCTCCATTTGCAGGAAGTTGTCCACGACCCCATGCCTCGATGAGCTGACCGATAGAATCGTAGCTATACTCCCATTGCGCGCCAACGGTACATCCCCGAAAATATTGTGTTTGCTCAGCCGCATCTTCCGTTCGAATGCGACGACCGACGGAGTCATAGACATGAGAGAGATCCTGTACAACTTCCTTTTTACCCTTGGCACCTTTTCGAAATGATACCTCACGCGTGAGCCTTCGAGAGAGCTCATGATACGTGAATAGAGTTACAACACCATTGTTGTAGGTCCTGGACAGAGGCAACCCATCCGCTGTGAAGGTCGCATCAACAAGATAGGCCTCACTTTCTTCCAGCTCAGTATGACGGGACTGGACGCTCACTACATTTCCAAGAGGTGAGAAGGTCCGCCATGTCTCGTTTCTTCTCGCATCGGTCTCGTGAACTACCTGCCCGAAATTGTCATACTTGGCCGTTCGCTGGAAGGGTTCAGGGGCTAGCTGGATGCTGCTTGGTGTTTTCCAGTCTAGAACTGACTTATACTGGCTGGCTGAAAAGTAGGAACTGGCAACAATATTACCATGGATATCGTAATGATCCTTAACGTGAAGGCCTGATTGGTCATGTATCTTCCAAAGCTTTCCTCTAAGGTTGGCCGTTGAGGCTGCGTCATCCGGGGCCGTGTCTCCATAAGTCGCCAAAGTAATAACAAGAGCAGAGTCCTTGTCATTCACGAGGGACTTGCAACTTTCTCGACGAAGAGCATCGTACTCGAAAAGGAAACAAACGCCCCGACTGTTCCAGGAGCATACGACAGCCCCATTAACATCGGTAATGGTACAAGTATCACCAGCATCCATGCTTGAAGAGAGGACCCGTCTATGGAGTTTGTCATAAAGGTTTCTCTCCGCAAGGCGGCCCAAGGTATCAAAGTCCCGCAATTTGTTTCCTGAAACATCGTACTGAAGAGACCTCGCGCGTATGTATGTCTTGCCAGGCTCCACGAAAGTGCTCTTGATAGGAAGGCCACAGCTGCCCATGTGTGTCGTAGTGGCAGTGCCAAAATATGTGGCAGATTTGGTCAGGTCCAGTCTCTTTGAACCGGTAGACGCGTTGATGGCCTGGTGCCAGGTAGGAAGGTAGCGTGACGACTTGATGCGCGAGAAAAATGCGCCAATATGAACATCACGCTCGGGGCTCGGGCACATTCCCATACTGCCAAAATCATGCTCAGTCAAGAACCAAGGGCTATACACCGTCTTTGACCAAATGCCTTCGGGAGTTATAGAACCAACCTGGTGGCCAACAGCATCATAGAAATCTGTTGAACCAGGTTTATCGAGCGTACTACTGGGGATAAATGTTGCAGAAGAGGCAAAGAAAGGATCATAGGTACGAATCACTTGGCCTGAAGAATCGCTAACCGCAATGCCATCGACGACCCAACGCTCTTCTGAGGTTGCGGGATCGTTGAGTTCAAAGCTCTGAACAGCCGAGCCGCGACCATCCAAGTAGGTCACGTTGATGCGCAATGTTGGACTATCAGATTGCCGAAAAGACACATCGCGAGATATTGAAATCATAGTGGCTGGGCTCAGATTATCTTCAACGGTGAGGGGCCTGGTAAGAGCGTATAGAACACGGCTTGCAGCATTTCCGAGTAAGCTCCTTGTCGCAGGGCCGCTTGGGTCACTGAGAACCCTTTTTATATCTTCCTCGGTCACGTCGACCTGCACATTGTCCAGCGAGTCGAAGCTTGAGTCGAGGCCACTACGTGGTTGAGATTGCTTTCCTAGAACAGCAAAACAAGTTGTCTGGCCAAGCGCGTTGAGAATCACGGCCCGTCGAATGCCATTCTCATCCGTGATACTTACGGGTTGGAGGTGTTGGTAGTCATTCTCTAGCTTTATCTTGCTGCCCAAAGCATTCTCCACACATTCTGCGAGAAGGAAATTGGCGTCCAGACGGATGGTTGAACAGTTGTTGAATGGATCGACGTAGGTAGTTGGGGAGTAAAAGCTTTTTCGTGCACAATTTAACTCACTTTCAGAGGCGTTGTCTGGCGAGCGAAACTGGACATGGGTCGATGGAGTCCACCAGCAACCATCATTGTCGAGTTGAAGGTAACCACCATCCACCATAAGCTTCTGGATATGAGGACCCTGAACGTTGCACTGCTCTTGGCTTTCTGTGATCTTGGACAAGATCTTGGCGTCAAGCGCCAGAGAATAAGATTTGTACACGACTGAAAACGCTTGAATCTTGCCGTAATCCAATGGAGAGATAAGTGTGTCATTGAGAAAGATGGTCCTTTCCTCGGATCGCAACTCTTTATAAGGAGCTGTTGACAACACAGAACTCTTGACCTTTGGCAGGGCATCGAAGTTGAAAGAACGCATCTTTTCAATGTCAATAATTCCAGTACTTGGAAGCTGAAAGCCAATAAGCTCGTGGTCTTGATGACGCCATGCAACGGGCTTCATCCAGCACCCTGTCTGCACGCTGCCTTCGGCGTTTGTATACCAGACTCTGCGATGTGAGACATTTCCAGCAGTCTGGTTTCGGAAAACATCATCATCAGTGTCAGAGGAAAGAAGTGCGAATTTCTTTGAACGGGGATATACGACGGTTAGCGACTCTTGCAAGTCACCAAATTCATTGGTCTTAAGCACCACGTCGTGAGAGACTTTAGCATCCTCGGGTTGCTCGCCATATATTGTTTCAAGGGAAGACCTCGCAGCAAGTTGAAAGACTCCGTACTTGTTTGGACCTTTGACTTGGAGTTGCTTGACGTCATACGATAGCTCTTGGACCGAATATGGAGTATCCTTGCCGGATGATCCACTGAGGTTGTAGATCTCAGTACGTAGCGTAGTACCTTTTAATGCTTGAAATCCTTCAGCTAGCGTATCGTTGGATTCGTTTGAGATGTTCAAATCTGATGATAGGATTGGAGGAGAGAAGGCTCGAGATGGGTCAATTGTTACTCCTCGACCAATGCCGAACCACGACTTGGTGTACAGAGTGGAGGGCTCATACAGTTCATCTTTGCCCAAGACAATGATGTCTGTTTTCCATTGTTCTACCATTTCGAAGCCGGCAAAAGCCTTCTCTTTGGGATCATAGTGACCGTTATGATAGTCATAGAGGGTTTTACTAGAATTTCCAGTAATGCGATCCTCAACGGTCACTTGCGAGAGACACTGCACTGGGAATGGTAGTTTGGACGACCAAGGTGTCCCTTCTCTACTGTCCTTCAAGTAGAAATATGTCGAAGGCTGGTAAGAGACGGTAGTAACAGAGCCATATCCATTACTGTATTGGCGCAATAAATGGGGCTTGATACCACCCATGAGGTCAATATACCGTAGCTCAAGCTGGTCGCTGGAAGCAGATGAGTCGGCCCAACAAAGACACCCAAAGCCCTGACCAAAAAGATCAAGTGTAAATACGGAGGACGGAATCGTGGTCGCTGGCAATGTTCTTACGAAAACGCCCTTGGTCCACGAATTGCCTGCTTCGTTGAAGTAAACATGAGCACCACCACCTGGCACCAAGTATAAGATGTCTGCCAAGCCGTTTCCATCAAAGTCGATCAGGCGCACACGATCCGGATCGAACATGTTAGCGTCTCGACTACCGCAAGCGAAAACAGGCGGACTACCCATTTCCACCACGTTGCCGAATTTGCCGAAACCGTGGTTAGGCCAATACTTGATGCCAGCCTGTGTTATCTCGACAATGTCTGCGAGACCGTCACCAGACATATCGGCCACGAACGTACGGGCTTCAATCACTTGCGCCTGGCCGAGTAGAGGTCTCTCTGTCGAGGCGAAGCTCAGTGTCCTACGACAAGAAGTATGGCCCTTCTTTCCAAGGTTTTGTTCCCAGACGAGCTCTTGAGAGTCACCAATGGTATACAAAACGTCAGATAGACCGTCACCAGTCAGATCAATAGAGACAGCGTGTTCTGGCCCCTTGTCTAATTCGTTTCGCGGAGTAGGAGGGAATTCGGAGTAGACACTCCAAGAATCTGAGTCATCCCGCTCCCAGAAGCCTTGAGGTTCTCCGTTTGGGCTCATGTGCACAAGGTCCAATCGCCCGTTGTGAGATAAATCTTCAAACCTGCCAGAGTCGGGTAACCGTCCCAGTGTTGGCTGCTGCGGGAGGCATTCAGGAACGGAGAATTGAGATTCCGGGGCCAGACCGGCGGGTAAATTTGCACTGTCCAGATCAGGAGCATCGTTTTGATTTCCCCTATTGTGTTGATAAGACATGCTCCCATCTGCAATACGAGAGAGGAGACCTGGGATACCTTCACCATCAAGGTCTAGCCATTCGCAGAGACCTGAACCTGTCTGTGGAATTTCCATGAGGTTCGCAACATTTGCTTGTACCGTCTTCATCTGGCTCGGCAAAGGAGGCTTCGTGTAGTCAAATGTCCAAGGTGGAAAAGACTCGGTATTGTAGCGTATTCGCCCGTTTCTGTTCTTGATCGTGACCTTGTTCGTTTCAGACTCCATAATAACGTGGCGATTGGCCTTGTACTGGGACAAAAAGGTCCCCTGTGACGACTCTTGGTAGGAGAGATCAGCAGATGCAACCAAGTTCTCATCCCAGCCTGTTTCATTGGGGAAATGGTGGAACATGAGGATACGACGACAAATGCGGTATGTGCGCAGTTCGAAGCCAAAGTTGTGCTGAGAGAATGGATCCTGGCGCATGTCCCAGCTCTGGATCCCCAGGGTTGCCGGCCTTTCATTATCATGCTCGCCATAGTCAAACACAATCTCAAACATCCAATCATCGCGTTTTGGCCAAGTCTCACTCGTAGCCAGCCAGGTGTTTAGGTCCCTGCAAGGTCGACGGTTGCCATAGAGGATGCGTTTGATGTATTTTTGGTGGCATCTTGCTTTCTGAGTACGATTCCTCTCCCAGACGGGGACTGGCCTACCGACACTACCAGTGTTCAAACCAGAACCGTCTTCAGGCTTGTATTCATACTGGATAGCATTTCCTTTCCCGTCGAACGAGCGGCTGAGAAGCCAAGTTGCAATCTGACGTTTGTCATCAGACATGCACATGATCCTCGACTCGTCACCTGCACCATAAATGCTTGTCACGTTTTGGGCGCTGATCACACGCCAGTGCACGTCGGATCTATCTTTATGTTTGGTCCATTTCTCGATCCGCAGTGCACCTGAGTCGATTCTAGGCCTGTACGTTGCCACCTCATAACCACCAACGTCCTCCTTGACCGAAGTCCTTCCATCAGACTCCAGAGCCTGGACAATATCTGTACCTCCCATCTTGAAAGAGTCCAGATTGTCCACATAAACGGGAACTCCATGCTTGGTGCTTCGTTGCACTGATGAGAGACCAAGATTCCAGCCAAGCCCGAATGGACCATTACCCGATCCAGAATCATAAGAGAGATTCACGTCGGGCAAAAGGCCGCCGGCTCTGGTGGGTGATAGATGAAATGGCAAAGACAGAGACATGGTCCCATTTGCAGGGTTCACCGAAAAGCTGTCGCTGATGGGTCGAAATGCACCACCGCCTTTACCCGAGACGTCGAACGAAGTTTTGAAAGAAGGAATACCAACTCCCATCGGCCCCGCCTTATGGTGGCCCCCTATCTCTGGACTGCGAATGAATGAATCTCCGTTTCGCGCAGTCGAGAGACTTTGGCCTTGAGCTTGGAACGAATGCGATGAAGGCGCATATCCCGACTCTCCAATCGATGATCGCCCAAAGTGAGTCCTCGAAGCGAAATCACCTTCAGACGAATGACTTAGCAAGCTTGCTTTGTACCGAGTTGAAGACAGAAGCGGGCGAGCCGCTGGAGCCGTGGATGATCGGCGTGTAGACGCCGCCGAAGGTACCATGCCTGGATGTCTCTGCATATTTCTTGACGGCTCAGATCTTGAGAGCAATGAAAGAGAAAACTAATTGATATCTGCCTGTGTTGAATGAATCTTGATAGCGCTAACAGCGTTGAGTAGATGTCTCTATACTGGGATTTGTTCCTCACATATGCTCACGTAGGCACTTTTACTTTTGAGCGGGATGTGCTTCTTGGCTCGTACGTACTGCAAGGCCTAGTATCCACACTACTCACCCTTCCGGACAGTATCACATTCTCAGAATGTCTACAGACTTATACTAGACACGTAAGTCTGCGTTTCGGGGCTTGTTTCTCCAACTTCCAAGGACAGTGCTACTCTACTGTGTAGGTGGATATAGATAACCGAGGACCTCATACGCGAGGGATATCGAGCTGCATTCGGCGATTGGTTCACGAAGTGCTTGTCTCAAAGCTCAGTCAACCTAAAGTCTGGATCATCCGCAAGTCTGTATTGATCCTGGTAAGTACCTACTCTGCGAATAATCCTTGCAAGGCTTGCATCATGGCTGTCTGGCTTGCCGCAATAGCCGTGGTAGGTAACCCTACAGATGGTGATTATGCAAGCGCATTTCAATATACTTTAGGCTGCTGACACGATAATGGAGAGCCGAGGACTAGCTTATTATCTGCTAGCTCGAAATTTCTACCCTAGCTAGCATGTATACACAATTGGTATGCTTCCTGAACTCAGTGCTAAAGCCAGCCTATGGCGCGCTACCGCTACTGCACAACACGCACCATATCTTTCACATCGTTCGCCAACAACAATGGAATGCTGTTTTTGTACATCTGCACATAGCTGGAGGCTCTCGACAAGTCATTCCCTGTTTTGGGCGTGTGAGGCGCGTGATGTAAACATCAGCAGTGGGGGGTCTATCAACTCAAAGTAACACTCTTATCAAATCAGTTGATAGTTTTGGCTTTATGGCATGGCCTCATTATATTCAAGTGTACTTCGTAATTCAAGGCGCCCCGCGACCATGTGCAAGACGTGGTGTTTAATTCTATTTGGTACAATTGGACATATCGTAGGGCTCTGAGATAAAGCGTGCAATGTTGACTTGTCTCCGCCATGTATTGAACACGTTGAATTTGGATCTATGGTGTGAAGAAGGCTAAACACGCGACAATTCGAGCACCGATCTCATTAACTATGTATGGGCTCTTAAACACTGCTCGTCTTCCCAGCCGCAATTTCGTTGGACTCTTGAACAGTCACCCACTTTACCTCTGGCTTTTGGTTTTCTCTAATTGTGATAGAGTAGAAGGCATCCGACCACTTGGAGGCAGGGAACTGTGTATAGATGTCAGGCGACTCCCAGACCTCGCGTATCTGAATGACGTAAGTCCCTGGGCCAGGCGTCGGGCCCTCCAATGTGAGGGAAAGAGATGAATCCACATCCATGAAGAACCTCCGCTGGCGTCCGGGCTTAAAGACTTCAGCAGGTATGATAGTAAAGACAAGGTTCTCGTCTCTCTTGACATCAATTTTCAGACCTTTGGGAATTTTGTTTTCCCGGATGCAATGGTAACTCGACGTAGGCTCCCAAAACTGGTAATAAGGGGCCTTATACCAGTCTTCGCTATCATCCTCAAAGAGACGAACAACCGAGCCCTCGTCTTCTGGGTCATTCGGATCTCCCGCAGTCTTGATCCTTAGCGCCGAGATCTCGACGCGCTGGAAAGCCAACATTGCTCCTGTTGGGTTCGTGCCGCTCAGTGTGACACGTAGCCTTTTGGTCTCCGCATCGTACTCTTCGGTGACAATCTCCCATGACAGATGCATCATACTCACCTTCACCGTTGGGTCAACTTCGATATTCGAAACTTCTGGTTCCTTATACAGCGGGTCCGTGTAAGGCATTTGATCAGGTAGGCGGAGAGTCATCAGGCCCTGCAACTGTGGCCTGTTGGAATGCACATTAGATCATGATTTATAACGAAGCTGATGGGTTAAGACTTACGGGTAGTAGTCTACATCAGCGTAGACATCACCGTTGTCAGCCAACATCGGGCTTCCATATTTGAGTGTTCCCGTAGCCGGGTATACAAAACGACCAGAGCTGTTGAATTTGGCCTTGAGACTCTTAACGAGTTGTCGTAGACGCTCCCTGAGTGCGCTTCGTATCTCTTCTTGTGGCTCTACGAAACTATGGCTGATATCATAGTTATTCTCCGTGGTAGTATCAAAGTTTTTTGGAATACCGTAATTGCTTTTGTCTGGATCAGTTTCAATATCTTGCACTGATGGGTCGATCACGCCGACGTCTAGCTTCGGCTGTCCATTCTCATCAAGTGTGTTTGGGACGGTGAGATCAATAGTGAATGACCAAGTGCTTTTAATCCAGTACCTAGAGACAAATCAGACAATGCTCCTACCAAGATTGCATCCCGGAATTGCGTTTCATGGAATGGACTTACTTTCCATAATGTCCAATAGAAGGATCCATGTCGTCGAAAGGGAAGATTTCGTGGTGCGATTGGGCCTGCCAGTGGGTGTATTTGGACGCTCCGCTAACTGTGAGGACATGTCCCCCAGATTCCCATTGGACTGTCACCCTACTCTCTGACTCGACGTTCCAGTGACGGTAATACGGAGCGTCGGGGTGGCCAGTATGATTGTATGTTTCTTGCTTACTTCCGGGACCAACCCAACTATCCTTCCACTCATACTTACGCTCTCCGACATGTTGGAAAGCGTAATAAGGATCCGTCGCAATCACGCCAGGATTCTGACCTGAGAGTCGACCAGGCGCAACATCACTTGAAGGAGGTGGAGCTTTTCCAATCGCAAGCTGCGCTTTAATGACACCTTCTCGATTCAAGAAGGGTCTCATAGCAACAACCATGGTGCCCATGCACATCTCTTGGAGCAGCACCAGAATCTGTCTGTGGAGGAAGACGCGGTGGTCAAGAACAAAAGTGCCGCGAACCTCCTTGGGGCAAACACGATTTGCTGAGGATGCCAGATTGCCACGATAGGATATCAGCTTGCGCGCAGGGAGCCGACGCGTACCAGTGGTTTCAGCATAAACCAGGCAGTTATGGGGCTCGTAGATGTCTCCCTTGGGAGTCAGATCTTTGTCATTCTTGGTCTGGAAGTCATAGCTGTTGGGATCGATGTATGGATAGGTCACTAGGCGGGTTGCAAAGGGGACTATCACACATGTCTCGTCGTCAGTTACCCAGGTTCACCAACAGCTAACGGCACTGAAACGTCGAATGTACTTACCGCATATGTCAGAAGCCTTCTTCTGTGATTCAATTTTTTCCGGCGCAGGCTCTCGGAACTGATAGCCCATGGTGAAAAAGGCAGAGTTTTGATTCATAGTCGCCCACGCATCAAGGGTCGCAGTTATCTTGTTCATCAGCTGGAGGTTGGTGGATCCTTCGTTCTTCCACGTTTCAAGGTCAATTGGCTCCCCGTCGGGACCGGGCTTCGTGCTATGCTTCCAGATTGGCCTGCTCCAGCTGCTGCCTGTAAGTCGGTTAGTTGAAGCCATCGATCGGCATAGTAGAGAACTGATGCGAAAGGGAGGGTCGACTTACTCGAGATGGCTGCAAAGAGCCGATGGATGCCATAGTCACCAGCCCTAATCTGAATCGGCTGGTCCAGTTCATACACACGATCCTTACCATCCTTCCCTTTGCCCTCGACCTTGAAAAGTCGCTTCATTGGCTCAAGGGCCATTTTCTTGTCATAGATGGTGTCTTCAGTATCGCCCTCGATTGGGGTTACGCACAACTCTGCAAGGCTTGCAGCGACGGTGATGACCCAGCCGGACATGTCAACTCTGGACCTCGCACCGTAGTATATATTGCTACCCTTGTCGAAGCGCAAGGAGAAATGCACAATCGGATCGGCCTGATTCTCTTGGTTTGGATCAATCATGATGCTGGGAGGGAGCATGTAGCTCGTCATGACACCATGCTCGCCGTCGTTGAAGACAATCTCGGCTACATCATCTGGGCGGAACTTCCAGAGAGCCTCGAAGTTTTCATTGATGGTCTTGACTGAGAGGGCGCAAATTCGGTCATAGTTGTCGCCATTTTCTGGGCCAGTGTCGAGGGATATGTTGTTGCGGGAGGTACCGTGGCTAGGCATGATAATTGACAATGGATGGTTGTTACGCAGATGATGAAAATTTCCAAACTGTGTCACAGTCAGTCTGTCTTCTCAATCCGGCCAGGGCAACACCAGCATTGTCTGGCGTTTTGTTCTCTTGGAATACGTCGATTCTTGATGTGCTATCCAAGTCAGACAAGACACTCCGAAAGCCACCACTCGCATTGTCGAACCATTACCTATCACACTGCTCCCGGGGCGTGATCCAGACCTCACCTACTCCGCAGTCCCGTAACGAATCAGTTCGTTGTTTGATTCAGGCATGGTATTGAAGAGGCGTTGCTGACCGGCATGTTCTCAGTTCAACTGTGAATTTTGACGCCTGATGTTTAAATCTGTCCTAATGCGCTATATCACATTCCAATATCCATGTGTCTAACACGGCATGTATCAGTGAACGTTTCTTAATTCGGATTGCCACGGAGTACTGCGCCATGTTTTAGAGTCCCACTCAATTCTCACGCGCGTCATCCCCTCTTTCTTCCCTAATACGCTATATCACATTCCACGATCAATGTGATCTGATAATGCATGTCCAGCTCTACCAGTCAACGTTTCCGACAAGGAACCTCGCACGCCTCGTTTTATAACGCCACCAAGCCATGAGAATCTCTTGAGCACAGTAGGAATAAAAACACCGTATTTGAGCGTCTGCAACCAGACTTGTGCACACGCAAGCAAGAAAACACGCGCGGGGTGCATCAACTCTAAGTCATCTCATTCTGGAGCAGCCGTGCGTGGGTGGTTATGTGCATGTAACCAATGAACCCTGACAATGACAAACTCTCGTTCATGTTGGCTATGTGCCACTTTGAATCATACTGCCGTAGTAGTAGTAGTAGTAGTAGTAGTAGTAGTAGTACGCGTAGTATTGACATTCTTCTAAGAATCCAGCCTGTTACTGTCATTTCTCACCAACACAACACCAGTATTCTATCCTCTCTGTATCGATCGATTTTGTGCCCAAGATAGTTCTTCACACAACGTCCCTCACATATAGCGTATAGTACTTATGTTTAAGGGCATCATGTCGAACTGTAAAGATTTTATCGCCAATTCTCTTTCACCACACTTGAGCTCTGTTGAAGTCCGTGACCGGCTCCAACGTGAGTATCAGGATGCGTTGCAACTTTTTGAAAGTAAAGGTATGAAACTTGAGATGAGTGTGAAAGGTTCGTCATCTCTAACTTGGACAGAACTGAAGCGTATGCCGAGTTGCATTGAGCTCATTGATAGGTTCTTGGGTCGCGGCTCTGTCCCCGTCGGGGATGTTGCCACCCTTCGGCTGGCCAAAGTCATACTCAATGCCTCTTCCACTATGGGAGCTGCGAAGACCGAAGGCCAGAGTCAATTTGAGCTGGCCTCATGGGTACTTCTCAACGTAAAAGCACCAATATCAGACGCATCGCTGGCTCTGTATCTCTACCCTCGAGCCGACTTGGATGCCAGACTTGAGATTACCCCACAGCTCGCCCCTGGGGTTAACCAGGACTCCATCGATGATCTTCGCAGACGTGTTTGGAACGCGATGCCTATGGTTGTCATGAGTGTCTTGGTCACCAAGCAGCAGTTTCCTAGTGGTCTGAGTGCAAGAGTTCTGGAGCGCATTCCCGCCACCAAAGCTGATCTTACTGCTCGAATCCTCTTGATGGCAGCTCAGGATGGTGGTCTTGACATAGCTGGTAATTGTATTTCTGATGCTCAGCTCACAGAGGCTGTTCGGGCAATGGTTATGAGGGAAAACAAAAGTATGGCGACGGAGGACTCCACCATCGACTTACCGACTATTATCCAAGTTCAGGAGTCCCTAGAGCTCGTACGTTCGTTCAAATGTCTGATCCCACTCGTGGAGGATGCAGAAGATGTCTTGCTTCTATGGGGAGCCAAGTATCGAACTGTGCGACGAATCACGTATGAGTCGGAAATGAGTGACTTTGTCAAGAAGATGGTCGCTCTTGGCGTCAAGAGGGCCAATTCAGTCGCTATTCACATTCGTGCCCGGCGAATCGACTGCTGGAACGAGCAGCTCTGGCTGGCATTGATGGAAGGCCGCCGCGGTGGTGGTGTTCCCATTAACCCTCGCACTTCCATGCCAACGACAGATGATGACAAGGAGATTGTACGGTCCGAAAGGAACCAAAATGGTTCTCAAGGTCGACAGACAAACAGAAACAATTTAACCGACATCTTTCTCCTCGAGGATGCTGCTTGTGAGACATGTTGCTCCGTGACGAGTCTCTCAGCCTATTTTGCCGATCTCATGTCATTTCTTGACAACACGATTGTCAAGGGATCGTCAAAAACCCTGCTGTCCATCCTTTCCGAGCGTCGCTCTGATCTTCAGGAGCTGGAACTTAGCTGTGTGAACTCAATGACGTTAGTCCCGTATGTCAGTATTGTCAATGAGACGCTTGAATCATTTATCAGAAGCTACCTGGACCTGACTACCGCAGATCCTCCCCAGCAGGATTTGACAAAGATCAAGATCACGGCACGCAACATGCCCCAGCCCAAGGTTGATGTCGCCGACTCGGGAGATAATGACCATCAGGTTATTCATCATGCTGGTAACACTGATATGGAGTTGTACAATGAGGTCATCTCGAAGCAAATGTTTCCATTCACCCAGTTCCCTTACAATCAAGCACGAGACATGACGGTTCAGGTTCTTGGTAGCTTTGGCATCAGCATGGCACAGCTTGTTCAAGCTTTCCAGTCTCCAAGCCTTGTTCTACAAGCCATTGTGGCCAAGCAGCCCCTAGATGCCGATGTCCAAAGACGACTCGATCAGGGCGTCGCTGAGGTCCTCGAGAGGCAGCAGGTAGCAGAGGCGCTCAGAATGGAGCAGTCCGAGTTCGCTGCTATCACTGGGGAGACATTCTTTCCTGGTTGGTTGGCAGATTTGGCCATGGGCCTATCAAACAATCCCAGTGTCGTCGCCTCGGAATGTCCCTGGACAGCTCCGTCTCTTTGGGGCTACCAAGATGTCTCCACTATGCAGGAACTAGACAAAGGGCTTGGCCTCTCATACATCAAGCACCAGTTCATGCGTCGTGCAGGCATTGAGTTTCAAGACGTGCTGGATCTCTCAAAGACGCAGTGCTTCGGACAGGATCTTGTCATCACAAACAGGAGTGGGTCAGCTGAGTTTGACGGGACACTCGAAAACCTACGTCTCATGGAGGGTGCTTCGTCGCCACCTTTTAGAGCGCTGAGCCAAGAACTTGCTTTTCGACTGCAGGCATTCCTGAGACTCAAGGCCAAGCTTGGCTGGTCCACCAAAGAGCTTGATGCAGCTGTATTCTCGTTGCGGAATCGCGAAATTGAGCTTCTCTCTGGAAATGGATCAGTCTTTGCGGTTGACCAAGAGGGCGGAAATAGCTTTTTCTGTTTCTCTGTCTTCGTTCTCAAGTCTGTTGCTGCCATCGCCAAGCTTAGCCACGAGTACGGCATTGAGCCTCTAGCACTGTTGCCTCTCTGGGGTCGGATTGATACGTTTGGCGAGAACTCGCTGATGTTCCGGAGGTTTTTCACGCCGACTCTTAGTCAGATCTCGCCCACATTTGCTCCACCGGAAAACAAAGGTCGAAAACCGTTGCAACAAGCCAGCGGCAGTTACGATGTGCTTCAAAGGCAACAGAGAGCACTTTGTAAGGGACTCAAGTGGCCAGAATATTCTTTTCTCAATCTACTTATTGCCACCAAGCTTGATGGGAATGATGTGCTCCTTGATATTGATTCCTTGTCGAAGCTGTACCGGTACAGACTCATTGCTCAGATTCTTCAGGTTAACCCAAAAGACTCGCTGAAGTTCTTCAACCTCTTTTTCGACGGCACAGTTGAGGGAGGACTCAAAGATCCGCTGCAAAGCCCTGCAACGACTTTAGCCGCGGTGTACAAGTGGAAGTCATTGCTCGAGTCTGGCTGGACCATTTCTTCCCTTTCCAGCACCTTGACGTCGCTACCTATCGAGACTGGAGGAGACACAGGATTTGGGCTTTTATCTTCTATCACGAAAGAGGCTCGAGATCTTCCCAAGTCCCTACCTTTCTTGTTCACGAGCGGAGGGCGTGCTACAGCTGAGGATATCGCCAACTGCGCTTCTCGCATCTTCGATGCCACTACAAGCCAAGAGATCGTTGACTTCATCGAGGGAACCCAGGTTACGGTTGACAGAGTTGCTTTTACGTCTCTAGCTGAACTGAAACTGGCTATCAAATCAACAAAAACATGGCCAAAAAAGCTTGTCCTGATTCCCTCTGGCAAGCAAAGCGCAGTCCAGGCTGAGCTCAGTTTGACTGGACAGCTTACAGCCACTGAACGTAAATGGCTTGATGGTCTCTGTACTACGCCTAGTTCATTGAAAGAAGCAATTGCCAGGGTTATCACTCGATCTGTTGCACAGCGCCAAGTCCTCAAGACGCGCTTTGGCACTGTCGACAAAGCTGTAGCCTCAGTCCCCGTGCAAATGTTTTTGGGAGAATCGAGCTCTCATGAATCAACCGTCGCTGTTTCTTCAGGAGTTACAGAGGCCGAATTAATACTTGATGAGCTTACAGCCGCTACCGAAAGCGAGGCTCTAGTTGTCGCGTATCGGTCAGCTTTCATTGAGCTTGCAAAGCCAATCATCCTTGGAGAGTTTTTCGAGGAGTTAATCACTAGGTCTGTCAAAGAGCTAGTTCTCGATCTTGATGTTGGTATTATCTCAGTGCTTTTGGGAAAGATCGTGAATGCAAACATCCAGAGCTCAGTGCCTTCAAACAAGGGAGTAGCTACGGAGTCGGCGTTTGTAGCACTGCAGCGACTGGCACAGACCGGCAATGACCAACTTGCAACAAAGCCACTAGACGTGTATTTTCAGCCCGCTTCAACCGAAGTATATACATTTTCCCATGATGGGCCCACTATGAAGGACCCTCCATCACTGGAGATCAACGGGCTCGAGTTGCTGTTTAACGATGCAACACTCACTTGGACTCCGTACAGCCTCGTGGCTGGACTGCCCTATCATCTCAAAGGAAGCTTCCCACTGAGCCAATTGCACTGGTCTACGGCCAAGACACCAACCCCTCAACTTCTTGCGAGTGAAACGTTGGTTGCTGCCACAGATGCGGCTGAAGCTGCTGGAATCGAGGCAACGATTCGACGAGTGGGAAGACTCTGCTCAATAGCGGGGCTAACCGCAGACGAGCTTGAGTTTTTGCAAATGAGTTCTAGCGGTGAAGGCAGAATCGTTTCTATTGATTTCAATACGCCGAGCTTGGAAACTCTGGTTACCCTGAACAAGTATTGTTGCCTTCGCAATTCACTTCAACCTACTGCTCAGCCGTCGCCGACCAATCTCAATCGATTAATTGATTTGCTGGCCTGGTTATCACTGACAACCAGTGCTACCACAGAAACAATTGTTGAGAGAATTAGTTCGTGCACCGGGTGGAAGCCAGAGCGTCTTAGAGCTGCTTTGGAGCAAAAGTATGCTTCTACTGACTGCAACACCTGGCTTCAACATCTGAGAAGCCTGACTGCACTGCTGAGTCTGAAAGATGTGATGCTCATAGACCATCGTCTTTCAATCGCTGGGGGTAGTACTTTTGGCGTCTCCATGACAACTACCTTTGGGTTGGCATTGCCAAATAAGACTCTCTCGTCATCTCGGGACGGAGCTTTGGCTGAAGAGCTACAAGCCCGTCTACCACCCTCCCAACGCTCCAAAGCCGATGTAGGCTTACTAGAGAACCGTAGACGAGCACTTGTAGCGTTCATCTTACAGTGTGATGGATTGAGGGAGAAACTCGGTATCAACGATGCCGATAGTCTCTTTGACCATCTGCTTATTGACGTGCAGATGGGCCCACAGCTTCAAACCTCACGAATCAAGTTAGCCGTGGGTGTCATCCAACTTTTCCTTCAAAGATGCTTTTTAGGAAAGGAGAAAAAGGTTCCAAGGGGATCAATCGTCCGTGAGGAATGGCAGTGGCGTGAGCAGTACAGCGTCTGGGAGGCTCATCGAAAGCTATTTCTTTATCCTGAAAACTGGCTTGATTCAACGCTGAGAGACGACAAGAGCCAGGTTTTCGAACAGTTTGAGTCAAGCCTGATGCAGAAAGGGCTCAGCATGGAAACATTCAAAGATTCGCTCAAAGCGTACCTCTATGGACTGAACGAGATTTCCAGCCTTGAAGTTGTAGCATTTGCCCATGATCCTGATGCAGCTGTAGATGAGGATATCTTTCACATTTTTGCGCGAACGCGTGTATCACCATACACATTTTACTACCGCTCCTTGACAGTTGCACATTCACCCTATGGGTGTTTCTGGAAGCCTTGGCAGAAGATAGACATGGACATGCCGTCCACTGAGACAGGATGGGAGGGTAAGCGACTAGAGACTACAGGCACATACCTCGTGCCCGTGGTTGACGGTTCGCGTGTTTATCTGTTCATGCCACAACTCGTTGCTAGAACACTTGCCCCGAAGAGCATGGATGTTTTCGCTTTTGACAAATTCGAAAAGTTTAGAGAAGCCAAGACGGATACCGCCAAGCCGAGGCGCATCTGGGAGTTGACCATGTCGTGGACTGAGCTGGTTCATGGTTCTTGGTCACCCAAGCGAGTCTGTTCCGGTGCCATTACTGTCGAGAACGAGCCGGCAGTGACCGATTTCCGCTTCGATCCAATCTTTCAGCGAAATCGGGCTGGCGTTGCATTGGGCAACAAGCTTACTCTGCTCGTCAGCCACCAGAGTTCCGATGTTGATGTAGAGAAAGGCCGTGGAAAGGTTGTCGGGGCTTTCTTGTTTTGCGAAGACCAAATGCGTGTTGAGGCTGACTTGCAAAGCGAGGTCTTGCTTGGAAACTCTTCCAAAGTTCGACCCTTCAACGTCATTTTCCAGAAGTCCACGGCCACAGGTTCAAAGGCAACTACCACAGAGGTCACCAAAGAGCTTGATGATCTCTATGGCCCAGATAACCAGAAGGGAGGAAGGCCTGTGCTTTTTGTTCCGTCCAAGCTCGAGGAGCTTAATACAATAGCGATCCCGTCCCGTCAACTTCAGTCGATCACATGGACTTTATCACAGGGCGAGGAAATTGCACCTCTGGGTCTCGCTCTAAGCACGCAACGAGCTGATGGGACGAGCATGAGTTACTTTACCGTGCCCAAGGCCAAGTTACAGCCGCAAAAGCAATGGGCGCCCAGGACCCTGGACGCCAATATGAACATGGTCATGATGGATCACGGCTTCTCTCATCAACTCATGCAAGAAGCGTGTTCTCGAACGCAGCCCCTGAAGCAGGTCTATAATTACCTTGGCGGCAGGATACCCCAGCTATTTCCCGAGACTTTTGGCCGTTACGGCGCAAATCCTAACGACCCACTCACAGCTCGACATCATGAGCTCGGACAGCCCATGGCCATCTACGACTGGGAGGTCGGACTACACTGCATTATACTAGCAGTCGAGAGATTCTTTGCTACCCAGCAGTTCGAAGAGGCTCTTGAGGTTGCTCGCTTAGTATTCGACCCTACCACAGAGTCGCAAGTCTATCGCTCCATCGTACGAGAGGCAGACAAAAGGCCAGAAATGACCAAGTTGGACCAGACTTCATGCTGGCGCTTCCCACCATTCCAAGATATAGCCCGAAGGATCGCCGAAGATGGGAAAGATAGTGTGCTTGATCTTGATTCGGGTCTGCCAACTGACATCAAAATGGCTCTTCTTGAGCGGCGGTCTCACGGCGCTTTGGTACACGCCTCGGCTCGCGCAAGACCTCAGACCTACATGAAGTGGATTGTAATGAAGTACGCTGAGATATTGATCGCCGCTGGAGATGTACAGTTTCGTCGTGGCACCATGGAAAGCCTTCCTCTCGCCACTCAGCGTTACATCGAAGCGGCTCACATTCTCGGCCCTGAACCACCCAAGATGCCGTCGCTAGTATCTAAAGGAAAGACCAAGGTTCTCACTTTGGCGACCTACGCGTCACTTTCAAAGAAAGAAGTCACCAATGACTTGGGCCTACCGTTCTCCGCTGAGTTGGTAAGACCAGGAGATGCTCAGGCAAGCAATGATGGACTCACCGGTACAGATCCGCGGACTCTAGGTGTCATTCGGACGTCCTACTTCTGTGTACCACTGAATCCAAAGTTCAAGGATGTGCGTAACACAGTCCACACCAGACTATACAATATTCGAAACTCGCTCGATATTGACGGGCGACCTGTGACATATGCACTTCTTGAGCCTTCGATCGATCCAGGCGCACTTGTCGCCCTAAGTAAGCAGGGAATTGGCATGTCAGACGCACTCAGCATGATGGCGGCCGAGCAGCAAGGGCCTCTCCCGCGACAGAGATTTGAGATTCTCCTCCGTCGTGCTCAAGAGCTAGTTTTCGACCTTCGCTCCTTTGGAGAACGGCTTCTATCTGCAATTGAAAAGAAGGACGGTGAAGTTCTCAATCTCCTACGCGCCAAGCACACCACTTCAATCACTCAGATGATGCTTGCCATCAAACAGCTCAACCTTGACGAGGCCCAGAAGTCCCTCGAATCTCTGCAGCTCAACCGCGAGTCTCAGGTATCTCAGCTGCAATTTTACTTGCGGCTGATTGGCGAAGATCCCGAGAAGAAAGTACCATTGCCTAAAGATGCGTGGGAGGATATCACACAGGACATTGATGTGCCCACCAACGATGATATGCGCATGTCATCTTATGAACGGATGGAAATGGATCTTTCCATCGCAGCAGCTGCATTGAACCTTTTATCAGCTGGGATCGACGGATTAGTAGCGCCACTCTGCGGGATACCAACAGTTGATACCATGGCCAGTCCACTGGGCGTTGGTGCCTCAGTCGGGATTGGCGGTCGGGATATCGCTGCTGTGATCCAGGCGGGTTCAACGGCTTTGAAGATGCAGTCAATAATTACTTCAGAATCTGGTACTCTCGCGAGTCGAAAGTCCGGACTTACCAAGCAATTGCAGGAGCGTCGTCTCCAGGCCAATATCAGGGGTCGCGAAATCAAGGGCATTGATAAGCAAATCGAGATGCAGAGAATCCGCTTGCAAGCAGCGGAAAAGGAAATCCAAATGCAGCAGTCTGATCTCGAGGATGCATTGCAGATGGAGGCATGGTGCCGAAGCAAGTACACAAATGAACAGCTGTATAACTGGCTTGAAAAGGAGTTACGCACCTTGTATCATCAAGCTTACACGTTGGCTATGGCAGCAGCTCAGAAGGCAGAGACATCTCTTACCTTCGAGCAAGGTCGCAAGGTGTCCATCTTAAGCGTTGCCGGGTATTGGGATCCTTCACATGATGGGCTTCTTGCTGCTGATCATCTCTGGCTGGATCTCAAGCGGCTCGAGTCAGCGTATACCGAAGGACGACGACATGACTATGAGGTCACCAAGACTATCTCTCTCCGTCAGATCGACCCTCTAGCCCTCCTTCGGCTACGATTCACCGGAAGTACAACGTTCTCCTTTGAGGAGCACCTGTTCGACTTAGATTTCCCTGGTCACTATATGCGTCGACTCCGATCCCTCGCTGTTTCTATCCCCGCAGTGATTGGGCCTCATGGCGGCATCAACGCCACGCTCACCTTACAAAACCACAAATATAGGGTCTTGGCTACATCTCAGAGTGGCACTGATTATCGTGCAGCAGCAGCAGATCGCTCCGCCTTTCGTTACGACCGTGTGCCCATCTCTTCCGTTGCAATCAGCTCTGGGTCTCACGACTCTGGTATCTTTGACCTTTCATTTTCAGGTGAAAGATACATGCCATTCGAGGGTGCTGGTGCCATCTCGACCTGGAGGATTGATCTCCCAACTGAGATTCCCAGATTCGACTATGAAACTATTGGCGACGTGGTATTTCACCTGCAATATACTGCTTTAGAAGGAGGTGCTTGTCTGAAGAAGGCAGCGAATGAGTCGGTTCGCAGCATTGCGGAAGCTGTCGAGGCGGAAGGGGCCGGCCCTGACGGCTTTTGGAGTCTTTGGGACCTGAAAAATGACTTTCTCAACGAATGGCATGAGTTCACTTGGAGGTTGGCCCAAGCCCGGGACGCCAAGAAGAAGGGAGGTGCTGCTGTGATGATGGACCAGGTTATCTCCTTGAAGTTAGGCAATCTGAAGGATCGCTTACCGTTCTGGTCACGTCGGCAGCCTGGTCTGGTGGTTAGATCTGTGGCCCTTCTATCAAAAAATATAGAAGTGCTTAACGCACTGACCGTGGAGGGGGTCACAACTGGAACACCTGAAATGACAACTATAGGCGTTTGTCATATGTGCACCTGGACAGATTTGACTGATGTAACGAGCTTGAATGGTTGGGAGGTTAGGGCTAATGGAAAGGTTGAGGTCCTTGGTGAGAAGCAGGATTGTATAGATAGTGTTTATTTACTAGTAAATTATGTATTTAAGAAGTAAAGTATATAGTTTATGAATATAGTTTTAAAAGCCAAACTTTCTATTTTATAAAGCATTGGTTTGGAAAGCGTGTTTCTAAGTCGTGTCGTGAAAAATGACTTAAGTATCCTTAGCATCGTCAAGTAGTGTTTCGTAATCATCTGGTGGCGAGTTTCGAAAACCATCTTTCTTGCCAAAAGTTATTTCAGCAATAGCTGTTCCCCACTGGCTAG
This sequence comes from Fusarium succisae, assembly GCA_013186925.1. Classification (NCBI taxonomy): domain Eukaryota; kingdom Fungi; phylum Ascomycota; class Sordariomycetes; order Hypocreales; family Nectriaceae; genus Fusarium; species Fusarium succisae. The sequence goes on along the minus strand of JAAOAW010000454.1, from coordinate 71,575 downwards.
ACCCAATGATAAACTTATCAATCTAGGTCCATCTTAGAAGCTTCACAGCCTTAGAGTACTGTACAGACGCATGATCAAAGCTTGACGTTGCCAGAAGCTCAAGTACTTGTGGACACCACCCGAGAAATGAGTGGCGATTCCAGAAATTCTTCTTACTTACGCCTCCAAATCTCGCAGGGCATGCTCTGTCGATATGAGTCCACTCAAGTCTCTCAGGACAGGTGTCTATCAAATGCCATTGTATGGACGATCCAAAGTCCTTGATGGGTATGAGAGCGTGGTGTCTGGCGTTGAAAACAAAACCAGCTCTGTAGCTGACGGCCTGGGAAGTGTCCGCAAGAGCCGCTATGACAGGGGTCGACATCTCAAGCCCCTGTTCGTTTTGATGACGCTCAGGAAGGGGAAATCCAGGAACTATGAAGCCTGATATAAGAATACCAATAATTCTTTGTGGAGGCTGTGCAAGATGCATGATAATTTTCAGTCACAACCATTGGTGTAAGCGACAGAGTGAAGTTGTGAAATAATGAGACTCAATCAGTCCATAGCCTGATCCTTATATGATGGGAGGTCTAGCCGGGTCAACCCAGTTAAACGTCGGGCAAGCCGGGTTGTATATGGTCCGCAGCTACAGATAACCTTCCTTAGCTCTATATTGAGCGCTTACTCTACATTACCATAACTCCCTTTTATAGTTAACCAAACCTTTAATATACCTTTTTAGTTATACGAGAGAAAATTAAATAGTTACAATATAAGTATTCCTGTTTAAAGTTGGTAAAAGAAGGTAAAAGTAGGCACTGCTAACGGGGAACAGGTGCTGGTAATACCCTATCCAATAGTGACTGAGCGTTCCTCAGTCTTATATGGAATATACTCATCAATGCAGACACCAACAACTTTGTAACAGTCCAGTCGGTGTTTCCTGGACAAGAGCAAATTTCCAGATCCCCCAGTATGCACATAGCCATAGTCCTTCATTACGTCCATAGCCGCATGGGTAAAGTCCTCCCGCACGAGCGCCCTACCACTAGGAGGTGGCACTTCATGAACAATCGCCTTATTCTCCTTGTTCTTCCTGCAACTAGCAGCGTACAACTTGTGGGCCTGTATATCACCCGAGAATGCTACCACGTCGAAGGCCTTCCCGACGTCGCCAACCTGCACTAATCCCAGCCCATCTTGCAGGACTATCCTGTCATCATGGTCTGCCTCTGCAGCCGTATCGCCGAGGGAGCTTCCCTGGACCGCAGTTATAGCCTCGAATATGAGTGCAAACGGGGCGACGATAGTACATCCGCAGTTGACGCTGACGTGGCAGGTGATGCTTGCTGTACTCCCGTTTGCAAGGCGCGAACCACACCTTTTCATTGAGACCATCCTGTAGTTCATGGAGAAATTATGTACCCGAAAACCAATGGCGTTGGGATGTTCCCAGGCTGTGCCGCTCACCGACCGGTCTTCCCAACCCACGGGCTTTGCACTAGGATCCGTAACCTCCCACATCGGCTGCAGCTTCTCGAGTAATTTCCTCCGATATTCAACCAGGTCATCACATCCAGGGTCCATGATGGCTCCCAAGATGGTGGCACATTGTACCAGGATCCTACCCGTCTCGTCCTTGACCACGTCTCTGGGTTGGTCATACGTGGGTATAAGCTCCCTGCTGATGCGGCCAGTCTTGATCTTCTTGCCACAATTGCAGCCTTTGAAGATGAATTGGAAGTCTCCTTTTTCTTGGCTTAGTCGGATCTTCATGAACTTGCGTGGAGTTCCAATGAGACCTGTCATGGCTGTTGTTTTCGCTCGGCCTTCCTTCTTCAGCCTCCCGAGGTTGAGGACTCCGGCGAAGCAATCAGTAGACACGACCTGATTATCGCTTTCTACTAGCGGGATCCAGTTCCATCCACTTTCCCTCGCCTTGCTGGCTACTCCAAGCTTGGTCCACGCCAATCCGGTCTCAGCAGACAGTTTCTTGAAGAAATTGAATGAGATGGATGTAATGTCCTTTCCTGAAAGCTCCGCCTTCACCTCGTCATCTGTGAAAAGTCCGCTAAAGATGCCCAAGAGGCCTCTGAATATGTCCGCCGCGTCTCTGCATTTGCGTGGCCTGAGGGAGATGGCAGAAAATATGTTGCTTATCCCTTTGTAGTTCTCTCGCCACCAGTAAGAACCACCATTGATAATGTCAGTCCTTGCACTGTTGATCCCCTTCACCTGAGTCCGCAGGCTGACGAGGGATAAGATATCCTCTGCAATGACCCTCAGTATGGCGTTAACTCCTGCTGTGTTGAAAAATCTGCCCTTCTCAATCCAATCGTACAGTTTGGCCGCTTTGTCAGCGCACTCGATTGCCAGGTCCATCCAGGTATGGAGTTGGCCGATGTAGAAGATACTCTCGGGGTTTACCCCCCACAAAGTGATGTTCTTGCCAATGATCATCTCTTGGAACGTCCAGACGCGAGTGAAGTAGTCATTCTCGAAGAGTGATGTGACACGTTGGATGCAGGTTGAGTAGCAGTTGATAACGCCCATGTCGATTGCTGCAGACCTGACGGTCGACTGAGCTATGCCAAACTTCCAGTCCGTGTTGGCCCAACGGGTAAGAAGGTTAACGACCCTCTCAGTCAGGCCGACGGCTTCGGAGGCGAGAGCAGTACCCTGCATGTGGTACAGGACGTGGTCAAGGAACTTGAGATCATCGATAATCTCCTGCGGGATCCAGGCTTCTTTCATATCCATGAGAAGGTGACATGTCTCAGCGTTTCTGTAGTACTCAAACATCTTGGGGATCTCAGCAGACTTCTCATTCTCATCTGTCTGGTTTATGCACACGCAGTCGGCCCAAAGGTACTTGATGTTGGCTGCTACCATTAGCCGCTTGATATCTTCCAATTTTTTAGGATTGATCTTGATGTCCCAATTGACACCACCAAGGCCGCAGTTGTAGGGTGCCACTTCTTTGCCCCAGGTGTAGGAGAGGATGTCAAAGCTCGTCACATGGTGAGTGACAGGGTCAACAACGGAGAAGGTGCCATTATCGTGGCAAAGAAGCCTGATTGGGAGTCCGGTTGACATGATTAGAGTTGTTATCTGGCAAGGGAACAAATAGGGAATGGCAGTGAATCTGAGAATCAAGGGTACCGGGCGATTAATAGGAGATCTCTACTTCTCTCTCCATGGTCACGATTTCACAACAGCCCCTTAGCTTTTAACTTCGTTATCTTGTACTGGCACTTGACCTATGCCCCTGTCGACTTCACTTCAGCCGTTCTAGGGGGAGCGCGAAATCGATGCATTTGATTGGCTTGTGCATTACCAATTTCCACTTCCTGGCTTGGCGTGCCTATCATCTCTTGTTTTGCTTGCCTTTCGCTATTTATTACCATTTCAAGCGGTCAAGGACCAATTATTGTCGAGACAGAATCAGAGCTGAAAGTTATCAATGTATTTATAGGATGGGGAGGGATAAAAGAGTTGAGAGTCAGGATCATCATTAATCCGATCCCTCATTTGTTGTACGGAGTACGAAACTGTCGTTCTTAATCCTTTTGCAGGGGTCCATATCCTTCTGCTCCACCTTGGCGCAATGACGTAGTAGTGAATCCTTCTCATCCTTCGACAAGCTAACCCAGGGCTAAAACAAACTATCATTACTCAAATTGGAGATAATCTACAAGAATATGGGGAATAAGCTTATAGGTTGTAAGCTTCTCCAGATTAAGTGGCCCGTCTATTGACCGAATTGGAAGACAAAGCAAGATCATAGCCTCACTCCGTCACAGCTAGATGATCCACCATGGCTATGCAACAACACCAGCCAAGAGCCACGATACGTCATTCTATGCCTCTATAACGATGATCATTTCAGGCAACATTTTTTAACCCGGCTAGAAGACAGAAAGACCTTCAGAATATTCCGTTTATATGTCGGCAGGCCAAGTCTTGGCAAACTTGCAGCAATTATATAAGAGGATTGATGTCAGCTCGACTGGCACCAGAATCAATAGCTCACACGCCTCAACTTCCAATACCAGTATACTTATAACCCTTGCCAAACTACTTCACCGTCGCAATGTATTCTATCCTTCGCGTTGCCAGCTTGATGGCCTTGATCGGCTACGCTAAAGCAGATTTCGCAGTCGGCACTTCTGCAACGCAAAGTATGTATCAGTCCCTTCTCGCCTTACATTATCAATTCTAATTCTCAAGTAGTGGGAATCGGAGAGATCGTTCCTGACACAGGAGGAGACATATACAACACTGATGATGTTGCGGTGTCGTACCCAGGTGGCTGCCTCGACAATGTTCAACAATTTGAGGTATTTTAGAGTGATAAGATACTTGTACTCTCCAGATATTAATACTACTTTAGTGTGTTTCCGAGCGGTGCCTTATTGAAGGCTTCTTTGAGATTCGAGGCAAGAAGACGGAGGATCAGTACGGCTTCAACTGGAATGGCGAAGGTTGGGAGTTCTCCCAGAACAGCGAGATCTTGGGCTTCTGTACCAAGAACGACGATGAAGGATGCACTAAGACTGGAGTCAACTACTCGCTCGGTTTCTTCTCACACATGCTTTGCACCGGCTCCATCAACTCTGGATTTTAGATTTGGGCATACTTAGATAATATCGATATCAGGATAGGGCTTATTCAAAACGAATAATAGACAGTAATAAACAAAAGTCATTGAATTGCTACCCTCCGGGCTGTTACTAGGCCTCGAGACTCTTTACAGGGCGAAAAAGGATCATGTGTCGGGGAAAATTACTGCGACTACCGACCTGGTCATCTGTTTAATACCCCCGCTGCAGACTGTAACTGGATTCACTTTTTATGGCCGGGATCGATTGACTCCGACCACCGACCTGATGATTCATTTATTGCCCGTATAGACTCTTAACTACGCTGTGGCTGGTGTCAGTCTGATTGGTTCATTCTTTACGGGGAGGTGGCCGGGATCAGTTTGATTCGGGCTACCTACTTGATTCATAAGCCGCACCACGGAGTATTTCAGACACGAGGTCCCTTGTCCAGCTAAGCCGTAATTCCCCTGTAAAGTATAATAGCATAGTCCTAGTCTAAGCCTCCAAGATAGATTAAGATTGTCGCGAAAGAACTCCAGAATTGATCATCGTGGACCCATAATGCTAGCCTTTGACCCATCACGGGATCTTTGAGTGTTCTGAAAGACAACACGGACGATGGATACTCTACGCGAAGCGGGCTAGCAGACGGAGTTGTCGGAGAAGAAGCAAGAACTCACCCGCTTTGACCTATCAGTGATAGTGATTGTTGTGGTTGATGACCATAGCCTCTATCAATTGTACGTAACGGCCACGCGGCAATAAACAGTTGTTCGAAGCGGAGTAAAGAGATCCGCGTAGAAGTTGAAGCCCTATTTAAAGACAATGGGATGCAGTTCGTGGCTCTTACTATTCCCAATTATCCTGACCTCTACGACTCGAATGCCTCCAACATTACGAAAATGGCTGGATTCAATACATTCTTACGGCTGTTGCTCTTGCTTGCACTGCCAATTCAGCTCAATGCACTAGTTCAGCATCACGGACTCGCCAGAAGTGCAGACTCCACCCCAGAACGCCGAGGTATACCTCGTTCGACGATACTCGCTTTCCAACAGCGTCCTTACGGGAGATATAACCTTCCGACTGCCCATCAACGGAAATTCCACCGGTGGAGAGTTTACATTCTTCTTGTATAGCTCTGGGACCGGTTCTAGTGTCGCAGTCTCTCCCCATCTGCATAAATATCATTATGAATGCTTTTTCGCGATCAAGGGCCGTGCACAAATTTGGGCTCAGCATGATGGCGAAGCGCAAGAAGCACGAGTGCTTACTCAAGGAGACTTTGGGTCATGGGCGACCTACACAAACCACACTTTTCAGTTCATCGACCCTGACTCTGAGGTGCTTGCCGTTGTTGCGCCGGAAGGATTCGAGAAGTTGCTGGACGTGATTGGCAGAAACTGGACTACGACTACCCATACACCATATTCAAATGCCTATATTGACGACCCAGGAAATGCTACTGGCCCTGTACCAGTCACTGAAACTGAGAAACTCACGTACTTGGATGTTTGGTCTCACCCCGACTTTGTCCCACGACGAGACCTTTTGAACGGTACTACACCGGGCAACGCAGCTTGGCACGATGGGCCCAACTACCTTGGAAATAACAGCGACACTTCGTACTGGATCGCAAATGGATATGGACCCAATTACCTCAACAAGGCCATGACTGGTTATTATCAGATCGTGCAGCCGCTGATTACTCCACAGTCCTCAGGGAACTACAGCTTTACAAAGTCGACCATCACAATCAACGGGCCACCATCTGATATATCGGCGCTTCCTCATCAATCCTTTCCCCAGGGCAGCGCCTTCGTGGTACTGGAGGGCACTCTTACCATTCATGTTGAAGGATATTTCCCGGTCACGCTCGTTTGGGGAGATGTGATCTATGTGCCCAAGAACACTCGCTTCACTTACTATACCTCAACCTATTGGTGCAAATTCCTCTATGTTTCTGGCGGAGATAACTGCTTGGACACAAAACTCATTAAAGGCGGGACTGCTTATAACAGTGTTGTTTTCCCTCCTCATTGATACTAAGGCATTCCTCAACAAAGGAGTAATTATCAATAACTTAGATATTTGTAGCTATTATTCTATACTTGTATGTATTTTGAAAATTATTTAGAACAGAGTTTATAAGACTTTTATTCTCAGCTGATAGACCTAACATCCAATGCTCACATCACGTCCGTCACATGAAGAACTCTGCGATATCGGTGTAGCAGGATTTTCGTAGACTCGTTTGATTTAACCTAGCGTGCTAATTCACCTGAACCTAACTTAAACAGCATACCGTAGAGTTTCTATATCTTTTCACCTTCAAGACACTGCTCCCCTGGACCAAAAAGAGCAGTTCAAGCATTTCCTTTCCTTCTAACTATCATTCCCCAGGCCTCAATCATCATCATCAAGCGTCTTTCCCTTTTTCACCATCTTCTCAAGGTGCTCAACCTCAGTAGCAACCCATTCACGGAAGCTATGCCAAGAAGTTTCACCTGCCTGCCAGGAAGCCCATTGCCAGTACGGATATTCTCCGTCACTGAAAGTCTCGCCATAGCTATTTTCTGAATTTCGCCAATATGCTGTTGAGATCAAAAAATGCATGAATCCATCGCACTCGGTCGCTGGTGAAAGGGCAACGACCTTGGAATAAATATCTTGGTCTAGGTCACCAAGAAACCAGGTGTAGTTTTCGACGTCATCATCGGCGACGTCAATGTCATCGAGACCGTTAATACCACCGTTAAGAAAATGCCAACCTCCTTGGAACCTAGAAGAAGTTAGTTGATGAATGACTGTGCAATACTTGACCTACCCGTTCGCAACACGGACCATGTCCTTAAAGTCAGATGGCAGCTCACCAACTTTAGCTTCAGCTTCTGATATCTCCTCCTCTGTGGCGGGCGAATAGAGGATATCTTCTGCACAAGTGAGACCTAGTTCTTGATACTCTTTGCGGTTCACTATCCATGCAGCTCTGGCAAGTCTATCAAGCAACTCCTTCCAGCCAACCCTTTCTGGTGCAAGTGACCATTGCCGCCCGTGTTGGGCACGCATCTTCAACGCCGTTATAACTTGTTCAATCATATCACCAGCTTCGTCTGCCTCAATATAAAATGGGTTTCCTTCCTTTTTACTCTGAGCCAAAAGGGGTAATACTTTGAAGATTCCTGGCAGGAATAAATATCGGTCCAACTGACCCCCATCCATGTCGTTGAAACCATCGAGCCGAAGTCCTAAGGATAGAATTTCGGCGGCAGTATCAAATTCTTCAAGTCTTATCGCCAACTCCACTACTAGTCGTCGATAGAGTAAGTAAGAATGTCTCCTTGCGGTTTGATGACCGTTCCATTTGTGTTCCCACTCGGTGATAGGAACTTGAGGCTGCGCATAGAGCTTCTTTGCCGCAGCAAGAGCTTTCTCCATGTTCTCTCGGGTAGGATATTGGCCTGGAATTTTGTTCTTGGCCAGTAGTCGCGCACACATTGCGATCGTTGGTTCGTCGTCAGTCTTGCGCCATATATGTACATCCTCCGGCTCTGGTAGGCTGCAATGCTCAAGCATCCAGCCAGTGCGGGTACATTCACGATACTCATACCATTGCTGCCTTTCAAGCCTTTCTTTCCGATCAGAAGCCGCATCTGTACTCTCATTTGAGCCACGAAAAGGGTTATGATATGTAGGGTTGGCATCCCAGAAATTATCGAACGGGCGACTGCTCAGTTGACAAGCATCTTGATTGCTCAGAGCAGAGGGGCCAAGTATAAGGGTGTGATACTCATACAGGGCGCAGATGAGCGTATAAGCTTTATCAATATGATTGGAGAGTAGAAGGAGCTCGATGAGGCGTTTGACTCGGCGCAAACTATCGCTGGCATCTTTCGACTCGAGCAGCAAAGATATCAGATCGGAGATCTTGTGCTGGATGAACCAACCCTCTTCACCAGGGTCAGGCTGATCTATATATGTCAATAAGGACATTTGTTTGGTTGATATACTGAGTAGATCCAAAGCTCAGCTTTATGAGTAAGATACTTTTAGGCACCGAGGGCGGGTTGGTAAGTAAAGAAGGGTCCGGAAATAACACTACTGGCATCTGGTCGGTAGATTGATTTTCCAGTCCGTCAACATTCAATTGGTGCGCTTCTAGCTAGGCCTTGGTCACTAAAGCTACCCTAGAATGTTATTTGTACAGGTAGGGAGTGTAAAGTATTATTTACTTGGCGAAATACTTAACTTATACAGTGACAGTACTACAAGCTATTTTGTATTTTCCCTGGTTTTCCCCAAGCTTGATTTATCCCGATTAGACTGGCCTGACTCCGCAGTTGTTGTCTTATATTTTCCATATCTTTAAGGGGCAAAGCCTGCCTAGAATACCTCCCACGACGATGTCCCATGACAGACGCGGTGAGGAAAACGCTATAAGAATCTCGACTCGGCTAGGTTAAACCGTAATTATTTTAATTTTTACATAGCTGTAAACTGTGCTCTTTAAGTAAAGCAAGGGCACCAGAGCCAGTAGATTGGACATAACTTAGAGTTGAATAAGAGCAATATGCTTAATCTCCACGGCGTGCCTTACTCCTTCAACCAATACATGATTCCGCCGACCAATCTGAGCACCACACTCGGGTCATTATGCCCTTTCTATGGTTATACCGCGGTTTTTAGTGGTGAATGGGTGGCCGTTTGGGCAAGTGTACTGATATGCTGTGCCAGATAACTCTCCCATTGATCCTATGTAGACTTGTCTAAGCTCCTCGGCTGTGACGGGGCAGTATACTCCTCTGTTCAAATCCTTCTCGGTAATCTTGATATCATTCTTGAGAACATGTTTTGACTGGTTCTCTATTAGAATTCCTCTCGCTTCCTCAATACGATCGGGACCTTGTCTTTGCATTGATCGTAAAGTTGCGGTATGGCTACTGGACTTGACGATAAGGCCAGAGCCAGCCCCCCTCGCATCCAACACCAATAGAAGTAATGTCTTTGCGGAAGAGCCGGCTCATGGCACTGCAGTGTAGAAGGCACTTATCTCACCTAGGCTATGATTTACAAGCATATCACTTCCTATCAATCAAGTGCAATCTCCCTTGCAGATTCTTGAAACAATAGCTCTCCCCGTAAAACGTTATCCGAGTCCACTTCCATGGTTGAAAAACGTCGGCTAACCTTCGCTAGACTCGGGAGAGCGGGCGGGTAACCGGGTGGTCCGGGCGCTACTCTTAGTGCGTATTAGCCATGATGTTTGATTCGCCTGGTGGCTAATCCTTGTTTCAGCTCATTTCTTGCGTGTCTTAGCTACCCCATCTAGGCAGGTTGTATGGAGACTCAGAAGCACAGTAAAGGAGGCAGAATGAGGTGATGATACAACTGGGATCGCTCTTGGAAACCACAATAACTATGAACAAAGTAAATAAATTCAAATTAGGTGTACAGTGCCTGAAACCTCAATTGCTGCAAGTGGTCCAAGCATGATTGCCCCTTTGCTCTGTAACCCACGTCCATATGTTGCTGGGGAGCGATAAGCCACGGACCTGAAGCAGACACCTACCAAGAAGGACCGCCGAAAAGGGTGCTGCACAGCACTAGGCTGAAAATTAGGTCGGCATCCTGCAGCGCCACTAAGCAAGGATGCAAACATGCATGTCAACCAACAGATGTAACCTTATGGTGCATATATTCGTGACAAGAACCCAATAACCGGTATCTCTGTCAAGCAGTACTCTCAATCTCTCTGCAAATTAAACTACGTAACCACCGCTATATCAAATATGTCTTGGAAACGCTCCTCGTTGGCTAATACCGGCTTCTTCTATGATGAAGACGTCCAAGATGCAGACAAAGACCGACTCCCGCCACATGTTAAAAGTCTTGAGCAGGCGATGCTTGACTTTACGTGCCAAGACCTAGACCTACTCAATAAGAAAGATATCAACATCCAATGTGAAGCCGAAAAGCTTGCCAATGGGGGCTTCTCAGAAGATCATTGGGTTCGTTTCTTTCAAAAATTCTTTTTCAACCCACTTCTTCGACATGCTTCAGTGTCGGGGGGGAAATCAAGAATGTCAGTAAATTCCTATGTTGAGGATCGCTACTAATATTGTCCCTCTCAGTTCCTCAAGATGCCGGTATTATTATGATTCTATGGTGTTGTAAGTAACTCCAAAAGAAGGCGCTGGGAGCAGAGACTTACAGCGATGATAGAGACACTAACGCTCTATGGGGAATATTCGACAAGAACGATGAAACAAATAAAGTCTTCAGGGCTCCCAAGCCGGATCTCGCCTTTTACCTTCCGATGTATCATCTGGACACTTGGATCCCTACAATAACTGATCCTGAGGCACAACAATGGCACAAAACATCAACACCATCTCTTGTCGAATCGTTCTCATGGTCAAATTTGAAGGGATTACATGGACATGGTTTACTAGCCACTCCCTTTAATGTTTGGGATAAGAAGGAACCTTGTGAGCAAGACTTGAGTTGTTTCCCATGGCTCGTCGTCGAGTACAAGAAAGTGAAAACCTCCCCTGGTGAGCTCAGCCGACTGAAGGAAGTTGTTTATTGCCAAGCGGCCAATGCAAGCGGATGTGCTGTCAAGCTGAACCAGAATGCTGCATCATATGCTGTTAGGTTAGCTAAGGACGGAGAGATCCCTCCTGTTGCAACCGTCACCACGGTTGGACCCGAAGTCAAGGTCTGGATAACTTTCTTTGCCAGAGACTTCATGGCATACCGTTATGACGTTAACGAAAATCAAAAGTTCCACTACCAGAAAGAAGGCTACGTAAGTATAAATTGAGGTTGAGCACCTAAGCGGCACTAACCACGCAAACTAGATGATGCAATGTGTCTGGACCGGCGACATGACCGAACCTCAAGACATTATCAAATTCCGGCTTATACTTGAAAATACATATACCTGGGCAAAGCGAGTTTTCAAGCCATTGATAGCCACATACATTGATCAGTGGAAGTTTGCTTGCGCGAAAGATATTACTGTAATGAATCGACGGCAAGAGAGACTGGAGCTCTCGAGGTGTGCGCTCCGACTTACTCAAGCTTCCCTACAAGCTCAGCCAGACATCAAGTCTCGCGAAGATTCATATCTTTTTATTACAAACAGCCTTATCGACCTCTGTGATCGATTCGTCCAAGATGTGGACCGATTGATCGAGGAGGAAATCAAGCGATCGACTGGACGTAAGCAAAGAGCACCGTCCAAAAGCACTACACACAGAAGAGCACGGACGCCTAGCGAACCAACTCGGGAAGCTACTCCTGAGTCCGAAGTTATAACTCCTCCGTTAAGCGTTCCGCGACGGAGCCCCCGCTTGGAACCACGAAACAAACTCCAGCCGTCCCGAGAAGTCAGTGCCAGAGTAGAGACAGTTTCTTCATATCTCAGAGTCACTATGGCAGCTGGGGTACCCAAGAGACGGCAAAGCCAGAGTAAATATCTCGCGCCGCCAATTGAGACTGAACTTCTACCAGAATCTTCATCTGGGGCATCAGAGACCTCTGGTATAGTGGCTGACGAGGATGATTCAGTTACGAACCTGTCGATATAGGATATTTGAAGGAGCATTCAGGAGTAGCTGCTAGAGGGGGTATTTACTTATTGTATTTCTTTGGATGGAAGGATATTCATTTCACGACATTTAGTTACAGAGGAGGCTTGTATTATAATGTATGTTAGATGCTGTCCAATTTATGTATGTACTAAATGCTGATAAAAAATCTTTACTGTGTTGGTATTGATCTCTTATATAATCTGGCTTGCCATATTGCGCAATACCTGCTCTTCGTATTAAATGGTGATGTGCGGCTATTGAGCCGAATGAAGTCATATTTTTCGTCGCAGTGCATTCCCGTGTCGGTAATTGTGTCAGCAGAAATGATGGGCTGAGTCCATTTGTTGACTATTAATTGGTCTATCTGCAAAGTCAGCAACTGCAAAGAGTGAGATTCTATGGCACAGTTTCAGCCGCATGACAATCAACCAACACATCAGGCCACCTTGAAGACAAAAGTCCCGACATTCGCGTCCGTCAGATCCAGGCAGCAGTTAAGATGCCAATGATAGACACGAAATATTCCTCAATATTCAAAGATAAGATTTCTAGTCACTTTTTCTTTAATGAACTTCGTACCCTTCATCTGAAGCATTGATTTCTGTCTCAAGGTCATGGTACTTACAATGTCTACCAGCAGCGTAGTGAGCACTGGTACCCTTGGCACTCATGTCGACGATGAGGTCTCACAGATTTGGAAACAAGTGGAAATTCGCGTTGTGCAGATGGCAGGTGGAGATTCTTCCAAGATCAAACCGAATCTGGACATCAACAGCGTCCTGCAACATCTGGACCAATCCCAGACCAAGGACAAGAAGGCATCTGAGAAGTATGGTACCGTTAAGAATGTTTTCAACAGAACGCTTCAGTGCATCCAGACCGTTGGAGGCATCGTCGCAGACGGGGCATCATACGTGCGTTTCAACTTCCATCTCATGTTGTTATACATACTAACGATTGGCACAGGTATTTGCCCCAGCTGGTACATGCTACAATGCTCTCACCTTTGTCATTCAGGCTTGGCAGGGCTATGAGGGCATCTTCGAAAGCCTCGCTGGTCTCCTGGAGAAGTGTATTGAGTTCCTGGAGCGACTTACCTACTACACTGACTATGGGATGGATTCGAAGCTCACCAAAATTGCTTGTCAGCATCTCCAGATCTTTGTGGACATTTGTGATCACACTCTCAAGCTACGGTCTAAGCGAAGCAAGTTTGCTGCCTTCATGAAGCAGATGTTCCTCAATGATGACGGTGTGCAGGAGCTCTTGGGTGCTATGAAGAACCTCGTAGAGAAAGAGCATGGGCTTGTATCTGCGCAAACCTGGAAATCAAGCAACGAAGCCGCCGCCAACTCGAAAGACGGGCTCAATTTGACCCGGAATATGCATACCAGCCTGGTTGATGACAGAAAGCAGAAGCAGCATGAGAAAGACATAAGCAACTGGAAGTTAGTCATTGTCAACGCACTGGACTTGGACCCTACCATCATCGAGCCTGGTCGTGAACCATGGGACAAGATGTGGAAACGACACAAGGGCAATATCGTAGAGGGCACCGGTGAGTGGCTCCTGCAAGACACCCGCTTTGCTCGTTGGGTTTCGGGCTCCGAGGACACGAAGCGTATCCTGGCCCTCGAGGGTGAAGAAGGGGCTGGCAAGACACTCCTTGCATCCAATGTCGTTGTTCATCTACGTAAGATGAAAGGCTCAGGAAAGCGCATCGTTACTGCACACAACTTTCTCGATATCGACACCAAATCGACGACAGATGTCAGTGACGCCAACGTTATCTCCAGATACGTTATGTGTCAACTTGCGCTGGCCGAAGAGCCTGTCATGAAGAGCATCGCCGGTATTTGTGAGAAGGCCCAATCCTTTAGCAGCACATTGGACATGTGGACGCAACTCCTCCTTGAGAACCAAGACCTGCCAGCCATGGATGTGACATTTTACATCATACTCGATGGGCTCGGCGCCAATGCTGAGGTCGTAATCAGCTTCTTGCAACGGTTCTGTGACAATCCGGTCATCCAGAGAACACGCATACTCTTGACAGGAAACAAGCAGCTCTTTGATGCTATCAATCTGGCTGGTGGAATAAAAATGGACAAGATTGTTCTTGGGGACGCCAACAGCAGGGATCTTATTCTATACATCAACAAGCGCATGGACAGTATGGAAATCCTGAAAAACACATCCAGGCCGGATATCTCTGACCTGAGATCAAAGATTCTCTCATCCCTACAGTCTTCTACGAGAGGAGACTACTACAAGGTTGAGAGAGTGCTCGACAGCATCGCCAGGACAGATGATGTTGCTGAAATTGATGCTCTGCTTGAATCTGCTGGCGACGTACGACCTGATCAGATTGAGTCGGATATCGAGACGCTGAATCAACAGCGGACGCCGAAAGAGATTGCAGAGATCAATGAGATGATCCTTTGGGTCAATGATGCAAGAATCTGGTTCTCGCCAGATCAGATTGAAGCAGCACTTGCCCTTAGAGCTGGTCCCAACGCGAGTACCTCGCTTATGTCAATCGAGGCAAAGATTGCGTCAAAATACACCATTTTTACCACCGACTTAGGCCTCGTGCATTACAAACTTGGTGCTATACAAGAGATGATTCCACTCAAGAAAAGAGATGTCTCCGATGGTGAAAGCTCTAGTGGGTTTAAGGAGATCCAGCCAGCTGAGGTTTCCATTATCAAGCACTACCTCTCCACTATCTGTCCAAGCGACCTATACCAGAAGTTTGGATTCGATGAGTTCTTCGAGTTGAAGATGGCGCGCAAGGGTAACTATATTTATCGAGATCCGGATAACTCCCAGGCTTCCATGGTGCTGCGCTGCCTAAATTGCCTCACCGATCAGCGCACCGAAAAGACAGAGCGTCTTTTGGACTACGCCTGTGACAACCTCCACGTTCATCTCAAGGAGGCCGACCTATCTCTAACAGACCGTACTCTCAAGGCTCAAGTTGGCGATGCCTTGCTTAGACTCTTCACCGAGCCGTATGCTCTCGACTCCTTGTTTGGCTTTCACTTGCTTCAAGAGGATGCCGATGAAGTGCAATTTTCCAAGGATGGCCTTCCTGCCAGTTGGAAAACATGGATTTTGTCGGACCAAGGAGTCAACTCACTTACTAAATGGCTCAAAGACTCTGCTGTCATCAAGAATATCAAGAGCACGCCATTGGTAGCTTCGTTTAACGCTCCTGATGCCTATCGCCACTTGGCTCTTTTTGGCGACTCTGCAAAGGTAGCGGCTGAAGATCTGTTCACGAAGGACACCACTCAGCGGGAGACTGTTCGGGCCTATATACTCCTTGATATAATTCTCAACAAGGTATGCAATCTTTTCTGATCATTAATTGGTATTGCAGGGAATAACAATTTTGTAGGACAATTCTCCAACTGAGAAAGGTAAGGGAGTAGAAGACGGCGACCAGTCAATAAAGGAAGTTTCTAGTGATGACAAGGAGAAGAAGACAGAAGATGGTGAAGACGTCGACTCGGTTCATAGCCCGGCCTCGGCAGATATCCAATGGTTGGAAGATTGGGCGCAGGAAACGCTGAAAGTCCCAGAGAGAAGCTCAACATGGGAGGCACAAGCATCTCTACTTCTCTCTTATGTGGCAGGCCAGAATATTCCCAAGTCACTTACAGAAGAAAGAGCACGAAAGGCTTTGGACATGAGTCCAGAGAGTTGGGTTGCCTCCTATGCACTGTCCCGAGTCGTCGAATCGAAGGAGGAGTCCATCAGTCACCTTGAGAAGGTGCTTGATAAGCTCCTGAAAGATACAGAATGGCAGAACGAGCGAGGTCACAAAGGTATCCTAGCACGAGTCATCTACAGTCTTGGAGACAAATACTGGGAAGATGGGGAACGACAGGAGCAAGCTATCGCGACATATTCCAAGGTCTTTGATCTTGGTAGGTCCATCCATCTTTTCAGTGGCTTCTCGGATGTTCTCCAAAAGTACTCAATGGCCGGCTGCTGGGAGCCAATGGTCACTTTCTTTGAACGACTGCTCGATGAGCATCAGGACGGCCCCAACGCAGCGGGAGAGTTCCTGACGGACAGACTTCTGGAACCCGGTGAAGACTTTCTTTCGCTGCTCGTAAAGCTTTTTGAAACATCGGCAAGATACGACCTTCTGGAAACACTATTTGTCCGGGCCATTACAAAGGCTACTTCGAAAGGTGACCAGGATGATCTCTTCACAATCCGATACTACTACGGCAAGACCCTCTTCAGTATCAAGGGCTACGAAGAAGCTGGCATTGCGGTATGGGAGCTCTACAAAAACGAGGTTACGACTGAACTTCACGAGCGGGCTGTTAACCTTATCGACACCTATATGGTCCCTGCGTGGCTAGAGCTTGCTACTGCCAAGGATATCGATCGAGCAAGGGCTCAAGGCTTCTTTGATAAGATTGAAGCAGCTTATCTTGAGTTTGAGGCTCTTGAGTCACATGATATCCAGCCTACGGTTGCCTTTGCGCAATACTTCAGACATCGCGGTGATACCGACAAGGCCAAGCAGATACTGCGACCGCGCGTAACGGAAGCGCTGGAGATGCTCTCTGACGACCGTACCGACAATGATCTTTACTCGCTATACAGTCTCGGACTCATATTGGCAGTAATGCGAGACCTTCCCAACCACATAGCGTGCATGGACCTAATGCGCCTAGCCCTACGCATCGCCAGGGAAGAGTATGCCAAGGCAGTGGCTAATTACGAAGCAGAGGACATACAAATGGAAATCGCCATGGCGAAGGGCGAGACGTTTATTCGAAGCTCTCTATCGTTACCTGACGAGCCTCAGACGGCGTTTTTCTGGTGTGATGGATGTCAAGCCGAGATCAGCTTTGCGAGTGAGATTTGGACGTGTCTGAGCGAGAGTGGAAGTGTACAACTGGATGATAAGTGCTACAGGAAGCTAATGGAGGGAGGACTGGGGCCTGTGTGTAGTAAAGACCATGAGCACTATTGGATACCAAAACGAAACGTGGAAGCGATTGATGCGATACCAGTTGGCTCAGTCAAGCTAGGAGATGAGGTCATTTCCTTTGAGGCGTGGAAGGATAAGATACGAGAGCAGTATGTTGGTATGGAGAACTAGGGGTTTGGCAGTGATAGTCACGATCCCAGAGCCTCCTCTAACAATCATAGAATTTAGGCCTCAGATGCGACGTATGGATAAAATTATTATATTAAAGTTTGTTCGGCTAGAAGGTAACTTGCCGTCGGGAGCCAACCAGGCATACCTAAGCAAGTTTGATCTCCTCAGCCTTTCCAGTCTTGATATCGAAGAGAAACCCACGAGCCGTGCTCTTCAGGTCGTCCCTAATAACTTCATTCTTGCGAAGCCACTCGAGGTCACCTCTAACACTCTCCGCCATGCTGCACTCAACTGTCAGCAACTGAGAATTCGTTGCATCTATAGACTCGACACTTACTCGGTATTGGCGCCCCAGTTAATCTGGTCAATCTCCTCCCAATGGCTCTCACCAACTCGCGCTTTGATAGTGTCGCGCATCCACTCGTTGGTAAACATGGTTGAGCCACAGTCGGTATGATGAACAATAACAAGCTCGTCGATCACGAAACGCGTGTCTAGAAGAAGAATGTCTCGGACAGCGAAGCGGATGTTTCCGCCGGCGTTACGCGAGACCATTACCACTGGATGCGATTAGTTTCTGTGGCGTTGAGTTTGTTGTTCTTGACTTACTTTCACCCTCTGGGACTCCGAGGTTAAAGTCAATCAACTTGTCGACGCTACATCGAGGATCGACGCAAGCGACTATGATACTTCGTTAGCAAACATCAAGTGACTTTGTAATACAGGGCCACAAACCGACGATGGTGAGGCGAGGCTTTGTAACCTTGTTAACTTCGGCAACAGTGGGGAATGGTGTGAAACCCCGAGGACTATTATCAGGTCAGATTGTTTTAGGTAAAAAATAGGTTGTCGCGAAAGACATACTCGTGGGCCGCAATAAGATCAGCAACGGTCTTGGACATTTTGTTTGCTAGAGAAGGTGATGAGTTATTTATTTCAAGTAATTGGCTCGAGGTATTAGATGATATTGAAATGTTGGTAAAAGAGAAATTTAGGACGAGAGATCTGACTCTGTTATATGTATTATACAAAGGCACCTCTCTGTCTTTTGCTAATAATACTCCAAATGCCCTCGATCCTCGAGAACAGGCTGCAATGGCTTTTACAAATCAAAATCGCCGTGGAGTTTCATTGACATCAGTAATCCGCCCGAGACAAGAGGGTTGCAGTCGTGTTGCCCGAGACTATTCGGATACTCATTTATTCTTTATTCATTGGTGTTCTCATAAGATACAGACCGGCTAGTCCTGACTTGTGCTAGTGGCTGGGATTCATAAGCATGGACACAGACCATATATACTCCGGACTGAATCGGATACTAACTCAGCAAACTAATTGAGACAGCCGCCTTTTCATATGGAATACTAGTTTTACAAGCTGAAATTCAATGATTACTGAACATAAGCGGTCATTGAAGCAGTGACGCAGGTGGCTGTAGAGACCTGTGGTTTTATTTGCGACACAGCAAAGGTCACAATGCAACCCTCCAAGCTTCGCTGATATCGGTAATTATACATAACTCTCCCGAGCCAGCATGGAGAGATTCTGGCGTTTTCTGTATCATCGGACACATCTTGTTCTCCAACTCTCTAGTATGGCAATAATCGATTTGTCACAATTTCTATTAAGCATTCTTTTATATAATGCGATATGCCAAGCCAAAATCAAAAACATCACCACAATTACAATTACCTACATTCTATCGCATCTTCATAATCAACATCAACAATCATGGCATCATCAACTGCTAACCCCTTCCCTTCATTCCCTCTAACAGGGATAGAATTTCCTATAACCCCCCTCGTATTATCTTCATACCGACACGCGGAAAAGTATGCGACCCCAGGTGTTTTAAACCACGTCCTCCGAAGTGCAGCTTTCTGCCTTCTTCTCCAGAAGAAAGTACCCGAGTTTGCCAAGCTAGGTGACTCTCTTGACATTGAGCTTGTAGTCGTAAGCTGCCTTCTCCATGACCTCGCTTGGTCCAAGACAAAGGAGCTTGTCACGAACACGAGACGGTTCGAAGTTGATAGTGCGAACCTCTCCCGCGAGTTCATCAACGCAACGCCTGAGAAGGATGGCAATTGGGAAGAAGGCAGTCGCCGTATGCAGATTGCCTGGGATGCCATCGCACTTCATACAATGGAGACTATTGCGCCGTGGAAAGAGCCTGAAGTGGCGCTTGTTCACTTCGGTGTCCATGGCGATCTTCTTGGGCCAAACTTGCACCTCCTCGGTTTGCCGGAGGACCTCTTCAACTTGGAGGGCGTTATAACGGAAGAAGATTTCAAAGAGATTTCCATCGCGTTTCCGCGCATGCATTTTGCAGACGAGTTTAAGGAGATCTTTTGCGGGTTATGCCGGGATAGAGGTCGTTATTCTTTTGATAGTAATGTGATGAACTATGGATTGGAGTGGGGATATGATGGGAAGGGTGCTGGAGTGGATGAGTTCAAGAAGTTGGTGGAAGATGCCCAGCGAGCCAAGAGCCTGCACGGTGTCATGAGTGCTATTGACAGGCTGTTGGATAAAGCTTAGTCAAATAGTATAGTAATTGCGCTTAGTTAGACACCTCATCACCTTGTATTTATATATCACTCTTCATATTAAATAGATTTGTTTGTATTAATCTATTAAATAAACCTAACCAGTCTTTGCTTCTCCAGTCTCATTCTCATACAACTTAACCTTCTCCCAAAAGTTCCTATACCACTTCACGGCACTGTTACCATGCCACAGCCCGACTGCTTCTAGCCATTCCTCATCAGGTATGGGGAACAAGTGACAGTCTGCCTTGGCCCCGGCCTCCAATAGTATCTCCACGATATCCCAATATCCTTTGACTACAGCCGCATTTAGTGCGCTCCTGTATTTTCCGCCGCGAAGGTTGACATCTGCACCCTTCTCAAGCAGCAACTTGACACCTTTTGTCTTGCCTGCGTACGCTGCCGCCTGTAAAGCCGTGCCAAACAGCCCGCCTGTCTGATTGACATTGGCGTTAGCGAAGTTGTGGAGTAGGAAGACGAGGCCGTCGGTGTTCAGGCGGGTTGGGTTATCTGTAGGCGCTAGACATGCCGATTGCAATGGAAACCCATAGAGACCGGCTCCGAGATTGATATCAGCGCCATTTTTGAGGAGAAACAGGATCCTATCTTGAATGCCCTTCTTCATACACTCGAGTGCAACCTGCAGAGCAGTCCCGTATTTACTATGGCAGTCGTTCGCATCAACACCGTTATCGAGCAGCAGCTTCAATGTGTCGTGGGCCTGATGGCTAAAGCCGGAGACTGCAGCTGCAGCATGCCAGGCACTACCAAAATACCCGTTTTGAACATGGGCATCGGCACCATGTTCTATCAGTAAACGCGCTATGTCATAGTGTGGCTTTACGCACGCCGCCTGGAGCGCGGTTCCATACCATCCTCCTTCGCTATTAACCTCAGAACCGTAGGAAAGCAGCAAGCGGACTGATTCCATGTTGCCTTGTACACAAGCGCTTTGGAGTGCTGTGCCGTACATCCCACCCTGCATGTTAACTTCTGCCCCTTTCCTGAGTAGAGTTTCTACTACGCCTTCAGTGTCTGAGCAGGCTGCGGCTTGTAGCGCGCTTCCGAACTTGCCTCCAGGCGCATTGACATCAGCACCACTACCGAGCAGCTTTTGCACCATAATAAGTGGAGTTTCGTTGAAGTCATCAAGGTCCTGTGCGGAGGCGGCTGCTTGTAAAACACTACCGAACTCCCCGCCATGTATATGCACGTCAGCACCTCTACTGAGCAGTATGTTAACCGCTTTCGGGTTCGGCTTTGCACAGGCTGCATGTAATGCTGTACCATAACGGCCACCTTTCTGGTTAACTTCTGCACCATGGTTGAGAAGAATACAAATTACATCAGAGTGGTCATGATGATAGGTTTGATAGCACGCCTTTTGAAGTGCGTTACCGTACTCTCCTCCTTGAGTATTTGGGTCAGCCCCAAGGCGCAGCAGGGCCAGAACCGCTTCTTTACTCCAAGAATCATCAACGTCATAAGGCGCTAGGTCACTAGGGCAGACACATGCCGCTTGGAGCGGGGTGCCATCTCGCCCATCGTCCAACTCAATGTCAGCGTTGTGGCTCACGACGAAGTCGAAAAATGTACGCGTTCCCTCGCGTAGCCACGCCTTGACTGCCTCATTAAGAGCGCTCCCGTGCCGACTGCACTTTCTGTTGATATCGACACCCTTGTCCAGAAGTCGCTTTAGAACCTGGATGCACTCTGTGACATAATTTTGGTCATTTGCCGTATACGCCGCTATGAGGCACGACACGACACATCCTGCCTCTCCTACATTAGCCCCGCGATCCAATAACATCTGCAAGGCTGGCAGGTTGATGCCCTTTGCCGCGGCCTCCAGAGCTGACCCAAATCTGTCGTCGTGCGCATCGATATCAGCCCCATTGTCTAGCAAGAGCTTCATGACCGCTAGGTGGCCGCGATGAGCCGCGGTCTGTAGCGCACCACAAGTGATCTTATCGGGATCAGCACGCTCGTTGAGAAGAAAGCGGACAATCTCAATATGACCCTCCTCCGCTGCCTCTTCGATGGCTAAGTCGAGATCCTCCTGGATCAGGAATCTGCTGGTTCGTGAACCTTTCTGAAGCAGCAATTTGGTGAGTTCAAGAGACCCCATCGCCGCGGTAAAGCAGTACGGCCGATGCATCAAATTGACGACTCGGTCATCATCCTGATCACTCAATTGTCCATTTAACAAAATCTCTCTGAGGCCTTCAGTACGCATGGAGAGCGCGAGCTCAGCGAGACGGATGACCTCATGCGTCCATGTTTCACGTGGGACTAGTTTTAAATGCAATTCCCAGTTTCGAACAGCGTAAGTCTTCAAGGGGAGTTCCAAGTAGCCTCTTTTGTTCTGAACACATTGATATAAGTGATATGACAGGCAGCAATGTGAGATATGCAGGTGAGCATTCGCTTCTGTAAAATAGAATCGTTTGGCTTTGCTTTGTTTAATGCGTTCGGATGTTAGATACTCCTTGACTGTAAAGTGAGCGAGGCGGACATATGTGTTGGTATCGATAACCTTCCCATTCCATTCTTTCTCCTTCACAGTCGTCACGAGGCTAGAGAAATGTTTCAGAACCGCTCGCGGGTCAAACAGCCGCTCGCTCTTGTGGATCTTGGTGACAGTTCCTGGCCGGAAGATGAAGATTTCGGCAAATTCATTGAGACGTAGAGGTCTTCTCGATAACGCCAGCCATTTGAGCGCACCCAGGATCTGCCAATTTGACTTTCTGTTGAGACCTAGAAGCAGCCTGTTATATGTTTCGTCAAGTCCCGTAGGGAGATCATCAAGTGCGGAGAAGACAGATACTTCCGAATCTAGATCTTGAAGGACTTCAAAATGGCAAGCAAGATATTGGAACCTAAAACAGGTGTTAGCTATAAGATACCGGCCCGGTCTGCGCTGCTCTCGTGACTTACATTCCATCTGCTCTCGCGATTAGTATATCCTTCGCTTTAGCCCTCACGTCGGCGGACCACCAACAATAAGTTCCTGTATCCAGGACGGTTTCGATGTACAGAAGTAGGTCCCTGTTCAAACCCTCTCGATTTTGTGTAAGACCAATGGCAGTTTTCGCCGGCACATCCAACAAGTCGTCAATCGCCATATGAATATCTGGCTCGGCTCGGCTTGTGCAAAAGATGTGGAGATTATCCGGCATTGAGGCGATGATGCGGCGAAGGCAGTTCAAAAGCCTTGAACGCTCACCATCGAAAGCCGGACACTCGTCGATAGCGTCTACAACAATGAAGACCGCAGAAAACCCACTAACAGCAGACTTGAGTGCGGCTTCAAGGGTCTCGATGTCTGGGCGCTCGCCTTTTGCCATGTAACCTTCAAACAGTTTGATCGGCTGTGGGGTGTCTGGGCGACTTGCACATAACTGTCGTACAAGTGATGAGAGCATCACAGACACTTTCTGTTGCTCTACGTTTCCGAAGCTGAAGAAGTAGTACGCAAGCGCCGTTTCTGGGTCTGTTTCGTACTGGTCCTTCAAATATTTGATAACGGATGAGCTCAGAATTGATTTCCCGGAGCCGGCTGAATCGTATTAGCAGGCGAAACACAGCGGAACATCGGCGCCTGTCATACCTTTTCCATTAAGCCATAGGAAAGATTTGGGATCTTTTTCCCATGTCTTAAAATCATCGCTTTCTTGGATCAGCCAGTTACAGGTGCCGTGACTGTATTTTTCTCGGGCAGCTCTATACTGCACTGAAGTGTCGACCGCACAAAGCCACTTCAGCATCTTTTCGCGGTTCTCGTCTTTCTGGATTTCCTCAACCGTTTTCCTGAGCTCAGAAACATCGGTTCCAATCGTTCGCCACTGAGTCATGGCTTTCTGATGCCGTGCCTCTGCCTTTTCCCATTCCTCGTTGTACATCTTGTCTCGCCAACCTCGGCTCACCTTATCGAATTCAGTTTCCCGATACTTAATCTTGTCAAGCAGCTCGCCCCAGCTATAATGCTTCACGGAATCTAAAGCCAAACGAGAGACAGATTTGTGGCTGTGATAGCCGTAGCAAACAATCTGAAACCTGAGGACCTCTTGGTACAGCATTTCCAAAGCGCGCCGGTACTCAGCATGCGATTCTTGTGAAGCATCGCTTGTGGCAGACTCGTAACGCCTTACGTAGAGATCCTCCCACATAGAACTTCGAACTATAATCGATGCAATATGCTCGAGTCCCTTGGCCAAAACGGAGGCTTGTTCTATGGGGTTCAAAAATAGCTAGCGGAAAGCATCAGTCTTCCGAGGCTGACCTGCAATAAAGATATTGACCTACCGGCAACAACAGAGTTACGCCACCCCAAGCAATAGATGCAGTGGGATTTGAACTCAGGGCTTTAGTAACATAATCCTTACTCCAATCGACTACTGCAAGGACCGACTTCACAACGTCTTGAGCTTCCACTTCGAAATTCCCAAATCTCAGCTTCAGAGTGTCTCGTTTGACTTCATCTATCTGATTTTGGACGACCTTACTCATCCAGTCTCTCGTATTTGCGTTTGAGCTCATTCTGTCGGCGATGTCAGGCAAGTTGTGACGAATCTGATCTTCGAACGTTTGTACGAGGGAATTTTCCTCATCTCGTAGGCTCTTGTATGCCACAGCCCACAACTGCTGGATAGAAATGCCACTTTCTTTGGGGGCTAGCAGCTCGTTATCCAAGGCCGGGACTGTGGGAGATACTCCCGATGTGTCGATCGTAGCTATGTAGTTAGGTCGTGTGTTTATCGACAGGCTTGATTGCTGCTCCTCACTCGGCTCTGCATGAATGGGTCTTTTTGAAGTGTCTTCTTCTTTGCGGCGGTGGAAAATCTTCTTCAACTTCAACTTTTCCCTGAAAGACATGGTATCGAGTTGGTTCGGTAAGAGGGTTGGGCACAGTCCGCGTTAATATTTTGACCAGGCGAATATGTCGGCCAGCGGCGCGCTGAAGTGTATAACGATTATTAGAGTGATTTACTTAAATGGAACAGCACATAAGATCTGCAGCCGCTTATAATCTCCTTTAAGATAACCAAGATGGAATCAAGCGAAAAGTTCTAGCCAGCTGACTCTGAAGGAAGAGTGCGGGGAATTTGACTCAGGCTCCAGTATTAGCCTAAAACGAGGCGCCTAATGATAGGTTGAGAAAAAGCCCAGTTGAGGAAGTGTTGGCTGATATGTTGGGAGGCCTCGATGTGTATGCAATATGCAAATTATGCAGATTATGCAGATTGCCTTATTTTTGCAGCCCGGCTATAAATAGGCATTTTTGCTTACCCTTAAGAGACTCTTATGAAGACAAATCCCCAACAACCTCGGATAGATGTTGACTAGAATTCAGGGCATTCCTAATTATATAACCCTTATAGATCTAAGGTATTAGGCCCTGCATATTACTAAAGAAGATTATACCAAACATAGGTCGGCGTGGCAAAAAGTAAGGCTTTACTTGACGAGACTGAGAAGGCGCTCCGTGAATGTGAACGTGGAAGTGTGCAGCTAGACCATACGTGCCACAAGATTCAAGATCATGCACACACGCTAGAGTATCCTGAAGACTTTTTATTTTCATAGTAATAGTACATATATTACCAAGAAACATATCCCCAACTATCTTCAATCATCTTCTCTCCACTGTCCCCAATACATCCTTATAAAGCCACTTAGTAGCGGACAATCTCCATGCGCTTCTTGAGGCGGAAAGCAATAGCACGCTTTCGAGAAGCAGCAGACTGGGTAAAAGCACCAGAGCCACCGAAAGGACCAGCAGCAGCGCCGTTACGGACACGAACGATGCAGACGTTGTTGGCGCCTCCGACGGAGCCTTCGCAGGTCATGCCCTGGGGCATCTGGACCTTGAGGGGGAAGTCGGTGTTGGTGGCGAGGGAGAGACCCTGGATGCCGATTCCAGGAACATCTTGGGTCACCTCTGCGGTTTGGAAGGCATCGGGGTCGCTGCCGCCGGATGTAGCGTCGATTTCAGCTGTCATAGGACCGGCGCCGTCCTGGTTGATCTGAGGGAGTTAGTTACGATACTCAGGGCTGGCGGATGAGACTTACCTGTCTATAGGTCATGGTGACCTCGCCGTTATCAGAGGCTGTAGGCAAGCCCTTGGTAGCTCCCTCTCCAGCAGAAGCAGCAACGCTGGTCTCTTCAGCTGTCTCCGTCTTCTCACCACCGCCTCCACGGCCACCACCGAAGAGTCCACCCAAGAGGTTACCGAGCTGACGCCTGCGGTTGTTGTTGTTGTTGTTGTTACCCTGGTTGTTACCCTTGGGCAAGTTGGACAAGTCGTCCTCAACACCAGCAGCACTCTCAGTGCCGTTGTTGGTGGGAACGTTATTAGCGTTTCCGCTGCCCAAGAAGCTAGAGATCATGACGGCAGGGTCAACAGGGCCATTACCCTGGGTCCTGCCCAGAGCGCTGGCCTTTCCACTTCGGATCTCACGATCACGAATGATGGAGGTGTCGGCTTGCGAACCGCATCCGTTGCTTGAGCAATCACGAGGCGTTCCATCCGCGACTGTTCACAGTTAGTTATTCTCTTTGATACTATCAGATGGGGTTGCAACTTACCGCTGAGACCAGGCATGGTGACTCCATTAGCTCCCTCAACAGAGAGAACGACTCCATGGGCAGAAGCCATGGCGAAGAAGGCGGAGACGATAGCAAGAGAATGCATTTTGAAGGTTTTGTAAATCGAAAAAGATTATTAAAGTTTGTGTTGCTGAAACTGAGCCGCCAGGGCTAACTTGAGGCTTTCTTAGAAAGGAAGTGAAGTGAAGAGAAGATGATTGAGATGCTGCTGGATTATTTTCCAAAATGTCGAATGATCCAACTCTTATATACACATTTGCGTCTGTATCGCAAGTGAGATGTTTGGTATCGACCTCCTCGGTTGTCGGCTCGCCATGCCCTCCCCAGCGCTGATCATCAGCGATCAGCAAATCGCATCAGAAGAAACCCCATCCTCAGCTTCAGGTCATCGTTTCCGTTTGTCTCAACGCCTCTCACAGCCACATTATTTCCCTCTCAGTAAGTCGGTTCACGAGTCTCAAGTCTTGACCCATGTTTCAAAATTCTTGGTGTTTCATGTTTCGCTCAGACCCCCCTACGGGATCTAGCGTTACACCCAGAAAGACTTGACACGTGAAACTCCCAGCTCTAACAATTCGGAGATTTCTTGGCTCTTTTGGTGAATGCGATTGGTTTCTCAGATTTTTGCATCTTCTAAACACCAAGATGTTTGAGTTCGTGATTCACTCACGTCGGCCGCCGCGTATTATTAATAGAGGTTAACCCGGGGCCTAACACGCTTTTAGGGAAGAGTTTTAATGGCTTTGTTTGCGAGAGAATGTTCTTTTGATCGGCGCTAATAGGTTCGTGTTTTTGGTGATGAAACCGGAAACGAAGAGTACCAGGTAGGCGCAGCTCTTTGCGAACCAGAGGCCAAGGCCAAAGGAGATCTATAGTCGGCGAGGCCGAATTATTGCTGCCTCATAGTACTCTTGACATTATCAGCAATTTATATATCACCTGTGTCATTATTGAGCTGCTTCACTCTATGCAATGTTGAAGACCAATATGTCGTCCCTGGTGGATGTAAGCAGTGGCAACCCTTTGTGTTTATGCAAACACATTCAATCGTTTATAAACAATTCATGCGTTATTCTACATTCTTGGATATAATTGAGTTTATTCTTCCTGGATGCGAATCCATGTGCACACTCAGATTCTCGGCCGAGTGCCGAGCCGGCAGATCTCGGCATTCTCTCCACCCAAGTCCACTCCACTCAAGGAGTCTCACGATGCTGAAACAGCCACTAGGCGCCCCGTTTTGACAACGTTTCACCGCCACTTTTTGGGCTTGACACATTCAGCTTTAGGTATTAAGTTAAGATTTAGACGCTTATAGCTTAACTCTGACGAAGAGGCGGTTCCATCTACGTCAAAGCGCCACAACTGCTACCCCAAGCTCCAGAACGTTTGCTGTGTCATGTTCCAAGACTTGGCTTCTATCGCGAGGTCAGTGAGTGACCTGTCGCAACTTTTGAGGGTGAGAGGGCTGTGCAGGAATGAAACGTCGCAGATGGGCAGTATCTTGCCTAGATTGGAAAGGCATGCGAGCTGAATGGCTGTTTGGAATCATTATCAGCTTTAGCTAGAGAAAACACGGGTCAAGATACGCAGCGCGACAAAATCATTTCGATGCTCCTATTTGAAAGGAACGCGTGTGTTGCACTCTCTGGCACAACACTCAACCAAGGCTTCAATTGAGTTGTCGTTCTTCCTATCCCCATACTTGTTGCAATCAATTGGCCATTCCAACGTGTCGCTTTTAAGCCAAAGTGCTTGATATTTTCCAAGAACATATGTAATTGAAACACAGGCTAACTGTTCACTCAACTGACTTGAGTAGTATATACACGAAATGTTCTGCTAGCTACGCAGCAAGAAGAAAGAAAAAAGGCGACTCGGCACTACCAGAAGACTCTATCTTTTACTGGTTGATAGGATTGTAGATAGGATCAACACCCCCAGCGGTGCCAATACGAGCCTCAAACCAGAATCGAAGTCTCTCAACCAAACTGCGGTCCTTCATGAATCGCGCAAACTCAGCTGGGTTGGTGGCAGTCTCGTTGCGAAGATCAGGGAAGCCCTCTGGGGTGGCGATGTCGCGACGAACAGACCAAGTACCCATAGCAGACTGGTACTCCTCGCTGAGGATGAAGTTGTGTAGAAGCTTGGCTCCCTCGGGATGAGGGGCGTCCTTGAGAATACCGGCATACTGCGACCAAGAGACGTATTTACCGCGCGTGGGCTGAGAGAACTTGATAGGCTTGGATTCGCCGAAGCCTCCGCCGGTAGCGAAGTAGGCGGCTTCGGTGGCGTTCTTCTGGCTGATTATGACGCCGGGCGTGTTTGTGCCACGGACCCAGCGAGGGTTTTGCTTGAGGAGATCCTCGAACCATGACGCTCCGTACTCTTGCATGCTAAAAACTGGTCAGCTTTATCGCCGTAAAAATCGTGATGAACTTACATGAGATAAAAGGCGAAGAGAACTGCGTCATCGTCGTTGGGATAGGTTAGGACAAGTCGGTTCTTGAACTCGGGGCGTAGCCAATCGGTGTACTCGGTGGGTTCCTTGATACCGCGAAGCTTGTCCGTGTTCCAGGCATTGGACCAGAAGAAGATGTACACTCCATACCAATAAGCAGTGCTATCCTTGAACGCATGGTCGATCTGGTCAAAGCCCTTGGGGGCGTAGTTGAGCAACGCGCCCTCCTGAGCCCAGCGAGGATAGTCGTTCAAGGTCTGGAGAATCACGCTGTCGACGTAGACTGACTTTCCACCAGCGGCAAGCTGCTGATCAACTCTGACGTCATGGTACTTAGATAGATCAACAGTGACATTCAGCTTGAGTCCGGGGAAACGCTTTTCGAATGCTTGCTTGAGGCCGGCTTGTTGGTTGGGTGCATCTCCGCCGTGCCAGAGGGTAATGGTATCTCCCTCCTTCAAGGCAGCTTTGTAAATCTCATCGAGACTTCTGGTCTCGACCTCGACTTTTTCTTTGAATCCGAGGACTTGGTCATAGCTCATGACAGAGCTAGCCAGAAAGGCGAGCGAGAACAAAGATTGCTTCATATTGGTAGATTTGAATGAGGAGAAGATGATGGATGTTCTTGGTCTTCATTTTCCCATCGACGGACATCCGGGTATTTATACGATTTACTCGTCTATACGAAAAACTTGATTGAGTCTACGTTACATAACTCAATCTGGCTCGGAAATACCGCGACGGTGTTTCCGGCCAAATCGTGGATAGAGTTTTGTCAATGCCGATCTCGCATGATGGCTTATATGAGTGCCGGGATTACGAGATGCCCCATGTTTCTACGGTTCCTCCAATGAGGAGCACGATTGATTATCGACGCGCGCGGTTCGGAGGGGCAGTGGGATGGGCGTCATCCCGCCGACTCTGCTTAGTCGTCATTTTCGTACTCGGCCTTCCTAAAGAGAACAAGATGACCGTGGTCGCATTACGTGGGTTGTTATATCCGCGACTCGTAACGAGGCTCAGCTTGAACTCAAAATTGGCAGGGATGATTTCTTGACAAAGAACACTCGTGATTCCTCGTGATATTGACTAATAATTCAGATTACTGCAAATCGCCATGTTGAAAACGGTGATTACAGGTTTACGGTTACGCCTGCACCTTGGTTGTGATCACGGTTAAGCCGTTGTTCAGGGACAGACTTTACATACGATAACGCTGGTTCAGTTTAGCGATCTGATGTTACTTCATGATTCGATTGCACTATGGAGTGTTCACCGCCTGACTCAGGATGCTTGCTCCTATATACGCGACAGGGACCCAAATTGCTCCACCAATTACGCGAGCGTCTTCTCGCCCTTCTCAATAATGGGGGGAGGGCGTTGGATGTCCTTACGAAGGACGTAGCGCTTGAAGATATAAGGCAGCCAGACCTTTGTTTCATGAGACAAGAAGCTCTTTGTAGGGACGGAGAAGACCTCTGAATTGCGTGTTAGAAAGTGCGCCTCATCGATGTTATAGTGGAGAAAACTTACGATCCAATTCCTCAAGGGTCATCTGCTTAGTCTCACGGACGAAGCAGAAGATCATACCCCAAGCAATGAGGTTGAGTCCAGCATAGAAGCCGAAAGCTCCAGTAGGTGTCATGACAGTCTTCATGCGAGGGAAAGTCAAGCCGAGAACACCAGCGAAGGTGTTATTGATGCAAACAGCCCAAGCCATACCCTGCTCTCGCTGGATGGTGGGGAAGACCTCAGCCGAATACTGGAAGGCCACAGGTCCCTCACCGAGACAGTAGGCGATGGTGAACAGGTAGACGAAGAGAACAACGGGACCAATGTTGGCAGCTCGATTGTCGCTGTTGTTGAGAAGAGAGAGACCACCAGCTAGCAAGAAGATGCACATGAAGGGGAAAGTAGCCAGGGTCAAGAATCGTCGACCCTTGGTATCGATCAGGAAGAGAGTAGGAATGGTGAAGACAACCTGGATAGCACCGTAACCCAGAGAAGCATACAGAGCCTCATCGTGACTATAACCGGCCTCTCGGAAGATACTAGAGCTGTAGAAAGAGATGATATTGATACCGCACATCTGCTGAGCTAACATGACAGTGCTAGCGCCGTAGTTGGCACGTCGAATTCTAGGAACAGCGAAGCAGTCCCAAAGACGACGAAAGTAGCCAGCGCCAGCGTTCTCGCGAAGCTCCTCGTGGTAGATGACGTAAGAGTAGTAGTAATCGCGAGCGCCGATAATGGGGTGAGCTCGAAGCTTGGACATGGAGACGAAGCCATCAGCGATGCGGCCGTGCTTCATCAGCCAACGGGGAGATTCGGGGCAGAAGTAGATGCCGACGGCGAGGAAAAAGGCGGGGATGAAGGCAGAGCCGAGTTCAAGACGCCAGGCGATGGCGCCAACATCTTTGACGATGACATTGGCGCAGAAACCGAGGAAGATACCTGCTTTAGTCAGTATGGAGATTCGGTTGACGGGATCTGAAAGGGATCTTACCAATGACGACCCAAAGTTGCCAGAACATGACGAGGGCACCTCGAATTCGAGCTGGGGCCATCTCAGCAGAATAGATTGGCACGGTAGCATTCTTGGCACCAATACCAATTCCCATAATGAAACGGATGGCAAAAAGCTCTTGCCAGTTCTTGGCAAAACCAGAGGCGATAGGGGTAGCGACCAAGCAACAGGCTGTGATGAAGATCTCTCCACGTCGGCCAAAGTAGTGGTTAAGAGGGTCGACGATAAAGGCACCGCTAGAGACATAACGTCAGATGAAGTCAAGAAGTCGTAAGGGGATTAAAGCTTACATCAGACCAGCAGTAAGGAAGATGATGGAGTTGATGATACCAACAATCCACTCATCACGTCCCTCGCCATCAATACCGAACTCTTTAGGGAACGAGAGGTTAGCGCCATTGGCACCTGTCTGATCCCATCCCTGCGTAGCAGCACCAACAGCGCAAAGACCAATCGAGTACCACAGCATCTTAGATCCATGCCACTTATGGTCTCTCTCATAGATCAGAGCAGCGCGTTCGTCATCGAGAAGGTCAGCCGATTCGAAGCTATCTGGGTCACGAGCGATGAGAGCGGCTCGGCCGAAGAGGTCGACGTGCTCGGACATGCCATTGGACTCGGCAAAGGCGCGAGCGTCAGCGACGACTTGATCTTTTGTTTTGCTCTATGATATCGGTGAGTTATGGGAGAGATTGGGATGAGATGTAGTGGAATGTACCTGTAGAGGGTTCTGGATAATGTTGAGGGCGACGGATTGACGACGGCCATGGGGAGCATGCTCTAGAATCTCAGCACCGCCCTTCTCAGGCGGAGGCGTGACGGTCTTGTCGTCATAAGACGAGCCACCATGGCCAGGTGAGATATCTTTGTCATCCATGATCAAAGTCCAGTGAATCGACAGTCAGTGAGAAAGAGAAGAAGAGAGACACTGCTGAAACAACAACAAGAGATCTTCATAACCTGAGGCTGGTATTATATATAAGCTTAAATTTAAAGCACGGCAGTTTGGCAACCCTCTGGGGTCAAACTTGGCAACCCGAGCTGCCAAGCCCAGGCAGCAGGTTAACAGTCTTGGCCGGCATGATATCACCTCGCGCCAAGAGCGTGTTGGAGGTGTGCTACCCCTTGGGATCAACGCGGAGAAGCTGGTTTTATTGGACTAGAGCACTAGAGTGGGACCGGTGCAGGACTTTTTGCTTGTTTACTGCTTGCAATTGAAGATCATTTCCTTCTCGACGGACTCATCAATTACTCTCTATTTTCTTTGTCAGATTGCCCTGTTGTTATGAGGCATATCAACCTCGATCAGAAGTTAAGATATCCTCAGCTATTCATCTCATGCGGAGAAAATAAAAAAAGTGGCTTTAGGCACCGAAATTCCTCTCCCTTCTCCCCCTAAAAACCAAGCTTGTTCCTCTATCCTCCCCGCTTACCCCACATGTTGTGCCATGGGGGAAAACAACCGCAAAGTCTTGGCCCATCCTTTGAATTTCTCCACTTGAGCGAATGATCCAATCATTGGTATGTTTATTTCACTGCCTGTTTTTTAGATCAGGAATTTGGTCTGAGCTTTTTGGGGAAAACGGGCGTTAGAAGAGGGAGAGTTGGTGCTAAGTGGGACGGAGGGCAAAGAATACGGATGCCTAATTGAGCTTATTGACTGTTGATTAGTTGGTGAAAATTTTGTCGGCGAAGATGAGGCTCGGGTATCTCGGGCAATGTTATTGAGGGATCGTTCTATGGCTTGCATGGTCAATGCTACCCCGTTGCTTGAGACTCGACTCAATTGACCGGGCGGCTGTAGGCGAACCTGTCGCTATTGTAACGGTTAGGGCCATGCATCAGTAGCAAAATTGAGTTGAGACAAGCCCGTTAACGTTATAAATAAAGTTAAAATGCGATCGTCGTTTTTTGTGTTGATCAGAGCCAACTACGATCGCGATCATCGATGGAACAGAGGCTCAACAAGTGGCTTCAACGTTAAGATGACGATGACGATGACTCTCGTAAATCATCCTGGTCCATCGGAGCATTTCACGATAGTCGAGATGCTTCCAGCCATGCTCGCTAACCCAAACAACACTAGCCAAATTGCGGCTCAATCCACGGTATCAACACCAGTCTTCAGAGAATGGTCTGGTCAATTTCATTCTCGGGCATTCCCTCGTGTTCAGAATCATACCATTGCACGAAAGTTTATGTAAGAAATTCCTGCCAACATCTACGAAAGAGACCAGGATCCTTCCATGTTTTGCTCAACCCAATTTCGTGATCGAATCCTGTCGCGTAACAACCAACGCGTCTCCACTCTTACCATTTTCTCTCCAACGTGCGTCGGGTTGTATCGGGAATACCGGAAATGGCCTCAAAATCTACTGAAACAGCACCTTGTCTGCATGCCAGAGCAACAAGTCATCTGCCCCAATACGCAGGCTTGCACCTAATAAGCAGGATTAACACGTGAGATTAAAGAAATGCGCTGGTAAGACGGGAGGCAAGAAGAAGCTTAGCAGCCAAGATGTCCAGTGGAGCAGAGCGCTCTATTGGAACTTGTTCGGGTAAAGTGTCGGGGCCCCAGGGAAAAATTCTGGTGGTCTCACGTGCCTTGGTTTGATCCTGCAAATCCGGGGCAACACGCAGTGTCTTGGGTATTCGGTCCTAATGACTTGATCTGCGCTTTATACTACTAGACTTGGAAAAGGATGCGACTTTCGAGACCCTCCCCTATTTGCGACCCTTGCTGAGGTGTTGAACCAACAGATCTAAGTCTGAAAAGTAAATGAATAGCTCGGCGGATGGTAGATTTATCAGTACGCCGTGATGTTCTTCAGAAAACGATTAACAAAAGTGATATACACAATAACATAAGCATAATACCTAATTAAGATATATATTATTTTATACATATTCTTTCTACAGTTCATTATATTAAGAATATTAAATACTTATTTAGAGTTAGTTACAAAATTACCCTGTTGTACTTACATACTACCAAGTCTTAAAAAATCTGGCCTGAGGCACTAATAAAAAAGGGCGGGATACCCAAAACAGTTATTTTAGCATCGATCACCACCTGACTAATGCACTCACCGAGGCAGACTTGAGCCAATAGTAAGTACCAGAGCGCGTGTCAGATAAGTTTCCACCATCCTTGAGAAGCATACAGCTACGTCATCGCCTACATTGTTGAGTAGGTGAGGAAGCTCACGCGTCGTCTTCTGCTAAATTGGCCCGAAGGGCACTGTATCGCGGTTTACACCCGCGTTAAGGCAGGTGAATTCAAACCCTACACCAAACTGGTCATACTTAGCCAGAACCACTTCAGTAAACGTGCAGCCTGAGTTAATCAGATACCATTCCAGAAATAGACCACCTGCACCGATATTTCACTCTGCCCAGGCGGGTTCCAGAGGTTATCCGGAGGCGCCGCGAGACAGTCAGCGCTTATCAAAGAGCACCCATTATTACTGTTATCGTCGATGAGCTGTTCGATATAGACATAGCCTTTTGGAGGGAGTAGGGACCTGCTTTGAGGGATTTCTTGTCGAGCCTTTGGTAGAAATAGTTTGTATAATCTGTGCTGGGGCCGGGGTGGATCCAAACAATTGACGTCCGGCTGATCACTGAGGCTAAAGATTTTCGGGAAAAGCGTCACTATCCATGGCGTGGTTGTGCCATCGCCAAAGTTGGGGTTGATGGGATAAGTTAGGTCTCTTTCGACGTCGTGGTCGCGGTAGTAGTCTCGGAGACAATAACTGGGGTTTCAGTAGTAGCCTCGCTGCTGATGGCTTTAGTTGATGTTTGGACACAGCCAGCACTAACACCTTACTCTCTTAGGTTATACCGCTATTCAAAAGAAGCAAAGCGATCAAGTATTAGTTATTAGAAAATATGCCCTTATGTTTTATTCAAGCGAAGCATTATTATCAATATCTAACTAGCTAAATATTCCCAAGAAAGCATAAACTATTTAATGTCAATTATAAGGCTGTGCAGCACTCCTTACACTAGCTTGATACTAGTGATCTTATCTCCCTGAAAGGCTGTAGAAACATCATGATAAAGCTCATAACCATCAATATGGGCTTCCCAACGAGAACCAGAAAACCTCTTCCAGCCATCAGGAGCTGGAGCATGGAGCTCCGGTGAGCTGTTTAGATAGTGGATGCTTACCGCACCCACTCTGCGCCAGCCTGGGTAAGTATACAAATTCGAGATCAAAATGCCAACTATAAGTCTCCCAGTTGCGTAGAGTGGAAGCATAAAAAGCTGCTGCTGAGACACAAGACTCATAATGTCTGCTTTAGAGCCATCATAATCGAGGTTTGTGCTTTCTGGCCCTCCACAGGAGTCTGACTGGAAATTGCCTATCTTGAAACACTTGACTTCCATGTCATGCCACTCGAGTGAATCGACGGGGAGAACAAGCCCTTGTAGCTCGAGGATGCCGTTCGCACTAAGCACCGAAACCCCGGCTGCCTCTCTTGCCGGAGTTTTTGTAACGCGACAAAGATACTCTTGTTTATGGTGTGCTGATGGGCAGGGGTAAAAACATATCTCCCTGTCTAAGGAAAGCCATGACCAGCTGGGGGCACGGTGAGTCGCTTGGTTGCTCGAAGGCAGCCGACCGTTGGCCTTATAGACCCACCACGCAAGATCAGCGATGATTGTGCTCTTCCAGGTTCCTGCGATGTACTCGTCACTTCCCGCGGATTGAATAAGTTTGGCGATCCCCGCAAAAGCGATAAGCTTATCCGTATTGAATGTGAGGTGGCAGGCCGAGTAAGCAGAAACGATCTCATGCCAGCGACTACAAAACTCCTCTGAACTCAATGCGTTCGGCGGCCTCATCATGGGCCAACATACATCCTTTTTGTAGTTATCCTCAAAACGAGGTGGTAGGCCAGTCGGAAACATTTGAAGTGCGCCTCCTCCGTTGCATTCCCAAGCCAGTTGCCGCATTCCAAAGTGAAGCACACGTGGTGCCAGGAATCGTTCCTGAAAGACCCAGCCACGTTCCATCAATGGTGACTCGCTCACTTCATCCTTCCATAGGTCTGCATCGATGAAGATGTTACTGCGCAGCTCTTTGTCGTTATTTAGGACGAGCTCAGAGGGGAGGAGGTGATTCCAGGACTTAGGGAAGAAGATGGGTGGGTTTTCGTCCTCACCAGACGCATACGAAGCCGATAGGTTCAGAAATGAATTCGCGTATACGTCGCCCATCTTCAAGGCTTCTGCCTCCCAGTCCCCACAAGCAGTGTCTTGCATAATGCAAAGTGAGTCTATCCAAAGGTAACGGATCTGAAGTAATCTCGTGATCTCGATTGCTTGCTGGAACACGCGTGGCAGACACGATGTATCTATAGAGCGCCTGAAGCGACTGAGCAACCGAGAGGTGAGCTTCTCATATTTATAGTCGCTCCACCGATGGCTCAGTGTCATGTACGGCCCGACGGGTCTGTCTTCTTGGGTGACAACTAAATTTATGATGTCCTCATCTCCAGACAAGTCTAGCAGACGAGTGGGATACCAATCTACACCCAGGGATGAGCAGCATGCCGTATGTAGTTGTCGACAATTACCTATCCAAGCTTGGATCTGAGGGATATTGATGAGGTTAGAAGCGCTGTACTCCATATGTAGCCTAGTCTGTGGAACTTCTGTTGCTGGTTAGAATCAATGGGTCCATGAGACTTCAAAATCGCCCTCACCTCTTTGCTTGTAAAACTTGAGTTCTATGAGGCAACCTGAGTGATCGTCGCCTCCGTGATTGCGATTTATGATCAACTGACTAACCTCAATGTTCTGGCGACCACGACTGTCAAATGGTAGGGTTTCGTCGGAAGAGCTGTAGCGAGCTCTTGGTTGTGCCTCTTGCTTAAGAGAAATGAAATCAAGTTGAACTGTGACTAGCAGTTCATGCTGGAGCCATCGTTCATAAACTGCGGGGTAGTGTTCCTCCAAGAAACCAGCGTGTTTGATGCAAATCCAGCATTTTTCCTCGGCGTCTGGGTCGAATGAAGGGTACTCTGCGGCAGTTTCCCGTTTGGGATAGATGGCTTCTACCTTAGGGTAGATGTCGCAAATAGCATCGTGACATGGGCCGCAGACAGGCATTGCAAGTGAAGATTATCTGTAGGTAAGTTGACAAGATACTTAATGATGTTCTGCAGAAAAGAGGGATTTAATACCCCTCACATGAAGTCACTTGCCAGTCTTTCAGGAATGAGCTGAACCAACATGCATATTCGTAGAGCCAGTTAGGCTTTTACGACGATGCGTAAAGTGGGGCTGGCTTGAAATGTGTGTCTTTGATAAAGCATGCCTAGAGCAAAACTATTATAAAGCTTTTCCCATTGTCTTTGACTTTTCCTTATATGTGGTTATAATTCCCGGTGCCACTAGACGAGACAGCACTGGCGATACTGGATTCTCATCAGGAGTTGTAAATAGGCGCAGGCGGGTGATAAGATAACTCAGACGTGGCGACGCAGTAAGTACAGTAATGGACACGAGAAGAAAGAGGCTGATGGCTAAGGATAGAAGCCTATGTGATGTGTCTTGGGTAACTAGTAGCCAGATAATTCCGAGACCGATTAGGTTTTCCATCCAGAAGACTCGAAACGTATGGAGCCAGCTGAGGCCAAGTTGATCGCGATTCTGGGCATCCCATTTGATAGATGTGCCCCGAAGCAAGCCGCAGAAAAATAGTGTCGTACTGACAGTAGCAGCCGTTGACACGATTGACGTGATGACATACTCTAGGACGATGGAGGTGACAAAGCGGAAGATGCCACCATAGCGCTTGATTTCGGACGGATTTGTCACAACCGTGAGGAAAGCGGCAATCTTGGGCAAGAGCCTGAAAATGAACCATTGCGAGAGAACACTGACGCCAACGCCAGAGGCTCCAGGGCTTTCTACTCGCGATCTGATATTGAAAGCTAAAGTCATGATAAACCAAGCCATCGGGCTCAGAGATTTGGCAAGGATCCGACACACTTGGAAGCGATTGATGAGGCTGAGCCCTGGCTCCTTGAGCAGGAAAAAATATTGCATGTCGCCCTGAAACCATCGGTTCTGCCTATTCATAGCTTCAATCAACGTCGGCGGAAACGTTTCATAACTCTCGGTTGTAATCGGCAGTAGCCGACACTCATAGCCAGCGCGGCGCATGAACATGGTTTCAACGATATCGTGGCTCATGATGTGCCCCCCAAGGGGTGGGTCTCCTGAGAGAACCGGCAGCTTACAATGCTCGCGGAAAGCCCTGGTGCGGATAATTGCATTGTGACCCCAGAAAAGCGCAGAGTCGTTGGCCCACCAGCTAAGGCCGAGGTAGTTAACGGGAAAGTAATACCGGCTGCCAAATTGCATGAGACGTGCAAAAGCACTCACTGCTGGCGTGCCAATGAAAGCAGTCTGAAGAAGGCCGATTTGAGGGCACTTCTCCATGCTAGATACTATACGAACCAGCACGTCTCCAGACATAACACTATCCGAGTCAAGTGGAATAAAAAGCTCGTCGCCTCTGCTGTGATTTTCGGCGTAGTCGTACATGTTTCCACCCTTATATCCAACGTTCTTGCTGCGGCGGCGGTAGAAGGGGGTTTGATAAGTGCCAATGCCAATATGGTCTTTGACGCGAGCGAAGCCTTCGTCTTCCATGCACATCACTTCCGGGAGGGTCGTATCGCTAAGTAGGACGAACCTGAAGTGTTCAAGGCGGCCTATCTGAGACAAGCTCTTGTGCATCTCGAGGATGCGGTCGAATATTGGGCTTGGGTTTTCATTGCGCATGAAGATAACGAGGGCTGTTCTGGACCTGAGTTCTGGGAGGGGCCCTTTGGTGTCGAAGTAAGGATAGACAGACTGTTCTGCATTGCCAAAGATCATGACCAATAGGCCGATGGCGGCACTCCAAGAAGCGACGATGGGCTGAAACGTGCAAATGAAGGTGCAGAACAAGATGGTGCCCTCAAGGAGGGTTATGCCGCCGCCACGTTTGAGCTCGTTGTAGTTGCTCCATAGAACCAGGGATGAAGTGCCGAGGAAGAGGACCATGATCAGCCAATGGCGCTGATATCCAGGCATGCCGGCAACCTTGACAGGGGAGAAGGTGATGCTCATATTTTATGTTTCTAGGACCGATATGCTCTTGAGTTTGGGTATTGTGTTTACGTGGATAAGAAATGTACCTCAGTTGGATTAGGGTGAAGGGAAGATACTGTCCTTTTAAACTTTATATCATTAACAATTGACTTACTTATCTTAGGCAACTATCTAAAAGGAGGACCACTAACGATTGAGTTATTATGCTCTCTGTATCTACTCTAATTTTAATTAAGTTTATCCAGTAGTAATAAAGTTTAACTCTCTTGCCTATACAGGTCAGCCACTGAATGTTTGTTAGCGCGATACTTAGTTACAGGGGTTTAAGTTAGATATTATTATTTTTCTTATTAGTTAAGCCTGTTTTAAATAGAAAACTAATTAGGAAATCTTTTTTAAAATTCTACTACTATTAATATGTATTTATTAATTTTTTATATATAGAAATCTAAGAAAAATAGAGCTATCCTTGCTATTTAAAGTGGAGCTGTCATAGGCTAACAAACAAACAAGGTGTACGGAGGTCCCTGCCAAAAGTTTTGTCCCAACCCCCTGTCAAGCTAAAGAGCATTAGCAGGGAAGCTCTCTATCAATACCAGGTAGTACAAGAGGTCTCTCATCAATAGCAAGATAAGCGCTATAACTATAAGCTATAGTGGCTTCTAGAGTATTAGGTCTTGAGCTTCCAGGGCTGATAAGATAAGACTAAAGTACCGATGTATCTAGCTAGCTGTTGATTGGCTGAATCCCTGTCTCATAGACAGGGGGCCAGGGACCTCCGTATACTGTACATTTATATAACCTTGAGACTTAGAGACCCTATTAGCTACACCTTGCGCACTCCGTATTGGCTACAGACATATTTGACTTTTCAATAAAATTGCAATCGCTAGGCGGAGGGACTTGCCGGAGGGATTTTTAAGATTGTCTAGGGAGTCCGTCCCACATCACCCTTGTCACAAGCCAATAGAACTACAGCTCTTCGTTTAGATAGAAAACTGCTGATGGTCAATAGACAGATGGATATCTGTCCTAATTTCTTATTCGCTCTAGGTTGCTCCATATTGCGTTTAACTGCTATAATAACAGGCCATATATGTCTAGGAATAATGTTTCAAGAAAGTTGACGTAAGTCTATTTATTATAGGGCTTGCTGTTCGATACGGAAATTATAATTGTTAATATATACGCAGTGATGATGACTAGACCAAGAAGAAACCCCAGTAGGAGGACGACTACGCATATATGTAATCGTCATCGTAACCATCTAATCGTCTCGAGAGAACATCAACGCAAGTTAATTGGGACTTTTCAGTATGTTGGCTTGATATGCCTCGTTGAGACGTCATAATCTTTAAGTATCAAAAAGAACATCAACGCAAGACGATAACTCGAACAGGTGGCCGCAAAACTGATATATTCAATTCTTTAGCTTGTTTATAACGAAGAGATTGTTTTGCTGATTGTGGCTTGATCATAATTCGACCCGCAGAGGAGTATGACACTGGTTTGCCCAGCCAGCTCCGAAGCGACTTTGTTAAAACCAGCAAGAGCCAAAGCTGCAGATCCTTCAACAATCATACTCTCAGACCAAGCAAGTTCCTTCAGCGCCTCCTTAATCTCATCTTCATTGCAGTCAATCAGTTCATCGATGACTGCATTTGCCAATCCGAGGGTTATTGTGTCCTTATCGATGCCACCGGCACAAGCTTCGGCCAAGGTGGGGAGATGTTCTGTCTCAACGACGTGACCTGCTGCCATCGAAGCAGCTAGAGCCTTTGAGTTGATCGTTGAAACGCCGTAGACTTTGATTCGTGGGTTGTTTGCTTTGAGGACGGATCCGATGCCACTGATGAGTCCACCGCCACCCATGGAGATAAAGATGTTATCGACATGGTCACATTGTTCGAGAAGTTCGAGGCCTATGGTACCCTGACCCGCCATGACATCGGGGTCGTTGTATGGCGATATATAAGTATAATCGCCCGAGGCCGCAAGCTTCTGGGCATGTTGCTCAGAGGCACCAGGCTCAGCGCCGTGGAGGATTACCTCGACACCATATGACTTGATCGCATTCAACTTGGCAGAAACGACAGTCTCGGGGAGGACGACGGTGAAATCCTTGGATAAAGTCCGCGATGCCAAAGCGCAGCCAATGCCGTGGTTGCCAGATGAAGCAGTGATCAATCGACCTTGTCCTGACGCCGACAGCTTAGACATGGCGCCTCGGATTTTGAAAGATCCCGTGAGCTGAAAGTTTTCAGCCTTGAAAAGGACGTTGGCTTTGAGATCGCGGCCAACCTTTTTGGCGGGGATGAGAGGTGTTTGGTAGATGTGATGGCGAATGCGGCTTCGTGATTGCACTGAAGCTGCTGCAATTTCTTGAAAGGTCGGCATGGCGATGGCAAGTTACTATAGAGAATCAAGTGAGTTGTGATGAATAAATTTGATTTGAAGAGAGATCGATGATGGAGCAAACTGCAGGTCTCGGCCGTATTTATGTTGAGTTTCGTAGTTTCAGGGCTAGCCAATCATTTGAAGCACTTGAATGTCTTAACTAAGGCGCGCAGAAGCCATGTCAGCAAGCAACTAAGCTAAACCATATTCGGCAGCTCTTTGCACTTGGGGAATTGACTGCATCGCCAATACTGAGCAGCTCATGAGATTCTGAGTGTTTCATAGGTCATTGCGCCGGTATGTCATCGATACCTTTGAGCGTTGTCTTCTAGCTTAATGAAGAAAATCTTGCCTTACTTGTCCAATTATGGACTAGCAGAGGAAGATCTACATAGAAGCGTCAGTATTAGACCTGCCTAATTAGGGTAATTAAGCGTTAGTACCCACTTGGAGCAAAAGGGCGAAGATTAGTCTCATTGATGTATTATATACTGGATCTTGTGAGTCAATATGATGTACTTAGAAGATCTTGACACACAACCTCGTTCCAACGTCGGCCACCAACTGAAGCCATTCTGCCTGTGGCTTCTGATCCTTCTGCTCAACACATTTCCCAAACATCTCCCAGACCTTGAGAAACTTGTGATTACTCTCCTTTGTGGTTTCGATAGCATCAAACGCCTTTACCATCCAATCATGCTGCCTCACCTTTCTATAGTCCTCGCGAGCCTTCTGCTTCTCCAAGTCCTTGGCAAGGAAAATCCTCACTTGTATACAGTAGAGAACCAAGGCTGCTAGACCAGCTGCTAGCGCAGTCGCGACAGATGACCCGTCCACAATCTCGGGGGGAGTTCTTCTGCTTGGACCGCTGTCGACTTCGACTTTGTCGCCAGGAAAGGTGTAGCTGAGTTCGGATGCGTTGCCGACGTAGTCTACACTTGCACCTGAGGAGTTTGCCGCACCGATGGTGAAGATCTTGGTGGTTGCTTTGGAGGGGTATGTTGGTGCATTGTGAGCTCCTTTGTCCCTTGCCGAGCAGAACATGAGAATATTGGCGTTGGCAGCCTCGACGATGGCGTTTTCGAGATCTTGCCTCTCTCTGTCGTCCTTTGGTGGATCGATGGTCCATGACATGGAAATGATTTGGACCTTTTGTGCTATTGCTGCACGAATTGCCTATTGCTGTCAGTTATTGTTTTCCATTATGAGATAAGTTACATACCTTTGCAGCACTTCTGGCCGTGATATTTAGCTTAGTCCCATCTTCGGAAGGAGTATCCTCCAGTCTTAGTATAAAGAGAGATGCATGTGGACACATGAGGTGGATATTCTTCGCCATGATAGTTCCGTGCCCAGTTCGGGACATGTAATATGGATCCAGAAGGCCTCGATGTTCAGAGCGTACGCAGAAGCTTCTACCTCCCGTGAAACGGTAGTCAAGATCCTTCATGTCAACTCCATCATCGATGATCGCAATCTGGATTCGCTCGATCATCTCGCTGACCTTGGATCCAGGGGCCATGGGATAGTTTGCCTCGGCTTCAAAGATCAGCCTTTTGAAGTCTGTCATACACTGGATCCACTCGTGCTTGGTGGTGTGCTCTGGGACCTCTTCAGCCCGAGCGGCGGTCTTGTCAGTTTGTCTTCGGTGCGTATTTGGCCACTCCAATTCGACTTCGACATTGGGACAGAGCTTCTGCATCCTGGCCTGGAACTCGTTGACGTTTTGCTCTGTTCGGGTGGACGATTCAAGGCCCTTGTAAGATCAGCATAATGCAGGATGTTCATTGCCAAGGCAGACTCACTTGTTGGATATGCAGTGTGACAAGCCCCAGTTCAGACAATTCTGCCAAGTCCCCCGATTCGCTCCAGCCGCGGAGGACAGCATTATTGCCGCTCCAATAGAGATGGACCTCACGTGCCTTGGGTGCCGCATTGGTGATTACCTCTGTGCACAAGTCTATCTTGTTCCAATCCCAAACCTCGACGCCCATACCCTGCAGCGCCTTCTCGATGGCCTCATCACTGTGTG
This sequence comes from Fusarium succisae, assembly GCA_013186925.1. NCBI lineage: Eukaryota > Fungi > Ascomycota > Sordariomycetes > Hypocreales > Nectriaceae > Fusarium > Fusarium succisae. The sequence goes on along the minus strand of JAAOAW010000454.1, from coordinate 27,575 downwards.
ATGGAGAATCGGGATCCGAGTCTTGAACAAAGACACGTAAGACAGTCTCAACGCCCTTGTTGCGGAGCTGGTTGAATATGTGCACCAAGTCTGACCTCCCGGCCCCATCCGGTACGGGCTTGATTTGCTTACGCATGGATGTCCTCGATTTACTTTGCTGTGGCTCCTCAACCGTTATTCTGGGGATCCAGACGTATTGGAGAGTGTCCTCAAACTGGATGTTACGCAGAAGATTGGTAAGTCCCCTTTGAGTGAGACTTTCATCTGGATGTATCATACCAGAAAGGTCAAAGCTAAGCTCCTTGTCTAGGATGTGTCAAACATAGTACAATACACAAGTGATAATTAAAGGAAAAGTTAGACTTACCCGAGGGTGTATCCCTTCCATACAATATCTCCATGGCGTCAGTACAATCACGGGATCTCAAATAGTGCAATTTGAGCAAGCGTTCAACTCCTTTCACAATAGTCTCATCGACTGGATCCGACCTGCTGCCACTTTTCCTGCTCCTTTTAGACTTGATAGCACCGGATTCGACGGCTGCTTTCTTCTTGATGACTGCAGAGACACTCGGTACTGGTGAGACCATGGGCGCAGAAGCCTGAGTGGTAACACTGCCTCCATACTTGGTCCGGTGATCGACCTGTATGCTGTCTCTCATCTCAGGCCGCATCGGGCCATCGGGTGCAAGGAGACGTGGCATAGAAGGCGTGATGCCTCGATTCGGAACAGGTTCTGATTCCTTGTCAGGCTTCTCTGCTGCCTCTATTGCCTTCTTTCGACCTTTTGCAACACTCTCCTTGTGACACATGTAGGGAGAGAGATTGGCCTTGTTGAAGTCACCATTGGTACTGTTAAAAATTGCCTTGTCGCCCTTCTCCAGCATCATTTTGACATACTCCAGCTGCTCCCTTTTGCAATTTTCGTACTCAACAGCAAGATGAAGCGGTGTGTTACCATGATCGTCTTTTGCTGCGAACGCCTCAGGCGTTGCCTTATTTATGAGTAGATCAAGAAACTTGATCCTCTTGTTGATGCCGATATGAAGGCAGTTCATGCCCTTGCTTCCGGCGATGGCGATGATGTTGCTTATGTCAGGATGGGCATCACACATCCACTGCACCAGTGCTTTCTTTCTCTGCTCAATCGCAAGGAACAGTGATGTGTGGCCTGACCGGTCTTTAATCTCGAGGTAGTTCTTTTGCTGGCAGAGGAATTTGATGAGGGGTTCCATTTTCTTATCTAAGTTAGGAAGGGACTTTTTGTCTTCCTTTGCTATGATGTGAAGAGCTGTCGGCTGGTCTTTGTCACCAGTCTGACGGGCGAGGTCCGGTCCCCGATGGTTAGTGAAGGCAGCGAGTTTCTTACTGTCGGTGAGGTCGAGCTCTCCACTGCGGATTTCTTTGAGCACTTGGGCGAGCATGTCTTTTACCAGGACTTTCTCCCCCTCATCGTCTCCATCTTCATCGTCGCTGCCGCTGCCTTCGCTAGAGGCGTCGATAGCCCTGGACGCTGCGTCTGCCTCGACTTCTCCAAGGTCATGTTCTGGCTCTGAATCATTGTGCTTGTAATACTGGACTGCCGTACTCATTTTCCGTGCTGACGACATGTTAGACATCTTTCGTCTTGACCAGACTCAGACAACCGTTCCAGCCTTTCCTACCATTACAGATACCACTAAGCAGGTGGGAAATTCGATCCTCGGCATTTCTCCCTTGGCTCTGGCAGAATTCAGGGACTCAGAGATCGGCCCCAACCCCACCCTAGTCTCCAGGGTCTAAGGAGTAAGGCCTTCAGGTTCGGCCTTACAGGGGCCACGTCATTACGGTGTCCCACTGAAACTGTCAGGGATTATTCTCTCTTCTCAGAGAGTTTATGGCAAAAGATCTTTGAACTTTATTATGCGGTCAGCATATGCGGCTAGTATTGTGATTAGAGTTTGAAAGATTTACTAGCCACGAGACTGACTGCCAAATGTGAGCATAAAATGCATAACAGAACTCACGATGCCGAGATTTATCGCGCATCGGATGGCGAGCTTTGACCAAGATGACCGACACTGAGAAAGACTTCGACGACAAAAGCGATGAAAATACTGAGTTCTTCGACACAGACGCCCAACTAGATGCAACATCAGTCAGCATCGGCCTCACTATATCCGCTGGGAAAAACAACGAGTTTCATACCCGCAATGACCCAGCAGCACCCTTTCAACGACCGACAATCACAGACCGGCAACAAGTAACTCAGGTCCAGTGCTTTTCGCGCGAAATCATCCATGGCTACTTGTCACCAGACGGAAACAACGCGAGCTTGCTCGTGTATGATCTTCATCTCGACACAACCAAGAAATCCCGGCGCATCCGTGAAGCTAAAGTCAAGTTCGAGTTCAAAAGCAGCACTCCAGGAGTCTCAGCGCCCCAGGCAGTAGCGATAGCACCTTACAAAAGTGTCACCTTGTCAGCAACATCTGCAGAAGAGTCCAAAACTCTCGGGTATGGACTATCAGCTGGAGTCAGCCAGTTTGTCAACGCCGAGAGCTCGGCCAAATGGGAGAAGACGGTCAGCCAAACAAAGAACGACGCTGCTAGGGTAGCTGGTGGTTTTCTCTGCAATGACTACGGCAAGCAAGTGGGTGCGCAGTGGACCCTGTTCGAGAACAAGTTAGTCTCTTCGGGCACACCGAGATTTCTGCGCTTTGCTATTCTGCTTGACAGGGATAACGACGAGGAGGAATTCGAGTGTCAAGTCACTATCGATGCTAGTGCGGATTGGAAAACATTTCTGGGAGGCGTGATTGGGTCCACGGCGCGGGATGATCCTATACTATTTGACCCGACCTTTCCACCTACGAACAAGCTTCGGAAGGCTTACGATATCGAGAATCTGGCATCTCTAAACCTGGATGAGTTTGTGAAGATCGAATTTGATCGACCTTTGGACAATGTAGCAGCAAGTTCAGCTCGACAGGCCTTGGCGGATCTTTAGTAGTTTAGGGCAGTAGAATTATTCACGCACGGGCCCCGGTGCCGTGAGGGATTTTATTCGCCTGATCCTTCGAAAAGACTAGAGCTCCGGCTTAACCACTATTGCTTCATATTGTGACGTTGCACTACCAGCGGCTAACACATCTACACTAGACACTAGTATGTAAATGATCATTTTCAAGCCTTATGTACCCATGTCGATCATGGTTACGGTGAGTCTCCACATGTCGGTAAGCACGGAGCTGCTTCGCAAGACAGGTTTTGCTAACCAGGTTCTCTGTGTTTTGAAAGTCGAATGAAAGTCAAGGAGGCATTCTTGGATCCTTGGTGAATTTTCTAAGCAACACTGCGAAATCTGACATGTCTGACTCGGGGTCCGATTCCGGGTCGTCTTCGGGCAGTGAGATACCGTCTCGATGTCCATCTGTGCAGCACCAAGATGAGAACGAAGTTGAGAAAATTGACAGTACTGAGACCACAAAGGAACAAGCGGAAGATAAGAGTGAAAATGTTGGAGGTGACGCCCAGGACCTGAGTCAAATAATGCCGACAGGAGCAGAGACAAACGGCGAATCCTTGCACCTCGTATGGCAAGAGTTACTGTCTGACAGTGATACAAGTAATCAAGCTACCGAAGCTCGACTTATAGAGTAAGTATCACACTGTAAGTAGGACTCCAACGCTGATGATATATAGTTTCATTGTTGTACCTGGAGTCTACGGCAATTGGACCGACAAAGACTTTGGGCCGAGCGCTGGATCTGGAAGCTCAACCTGGGTCACCAAATTCGCCGAGGAAGGCTGGGAGAATCCCAAGAATCCTCACAGTAGCTGCCGAGTGTTTCGATTCGATTACGACTCTTCTGAACCTTTCTCTGGTCATAGATCTCGAGAAGCAATCCATCGAGTTGCTTTGCGATTGCTCAATGGGTTACGGTCAAAGCGTTCAGGCGAGACAAAGGTGTGGCATAACTCACCACCCTCATCCGCTTTTCTCTCTGACATGGACATCTTTCTAGAAACGTCTTATATACTTTATCAGCCATGACATAGGAGGTGCTGTCGTCAAAGATGTAAGTCCTAAGGCGTTTGGGCATAATGAAAGTATTTCGAGGTGTAGTAACCAAGCTTAGGCTCTCATCACAGCGTCCCTTGACCAGAACTCCTGGCAAGACATATCAGAGATGACACGAGTCTTGGTGAGTGATTCCTATTTATTATACAGCCTAGTCGATCTGACACACTATAGATCTTCAATGGCTGTCCACACCGCCAGAAAGACGCGGCCGACTTGGAAACGAGGTTGGCTAGCTTTCTCTATGCAAACTACTCTCAGGACTCTGGAAAGCCAAGGCCTTCAGCAGCCTCAATATCAGGACTTACCAAAGCCATTATCCAAGTGAATGGCCTATTTATAACTTCACATATCGCGCTGCGAAGCTGGATAATAAATCTACACTCTCACGGAGAAAATAGCAATGGTGTAAGTGGTCTAACATCATATGAAGTTCCTGTATGACCTAAGACTGACTTGACATCAGGGTTTCGACGCTTACTGTGCGACGTTGGGTATTCCATTGGAGAGAACATTGGCAGCACCAACTGGAATGGACTACTCTCCTCTGACTCGATATCTTGCCAAGTTAGAGCCAGGTATGTTCAAGAGATTCGATCCTCGTTTTATCACTATAACTAAGACTTCTTACCAGATGTCCGAGAGCCAAAAGGGTCTACCGGACCACGACAGTATGCTCAAGAGAGAAAGCTTCTTGCTCTGGCGTCCCCTATCTATCCACTTCGAAACAAGGTTGAGCCCAACCCTTTGGCTGACCTACTGGACTATCAAGAGTGGTTGAATAGTCCTTGTCCTCAAATACTCTATCTTCATGGCAGCCACCGCGTTAGGAATGTGGCGGAAAGCGTCTTCTATGCCCTTGAGGTTGAAGCAACGAGAGTGAAACGACGTGCAAACGTTCTCTACTTCTCTTTCGACAGATTCGATGTGCGTGCTGATAGTATTCGGGACATGATCGCTACATTTCTGGCCCAGATCTGTAACCATCACCCGAGGCTTGGACCTGCTATCAATCGACTGTGCAGCCAGATCGAAAATGAGAGGGGGTGGACTGAGACAGATCTGATTCAATTCTTCGAGATGTTCAGGATCTCAGCAGAAGTCGAGCAGACGATGATTGTTATCAATTATTTCGATGAGTGCACAGAGAGCTCACGAAAAAGGTTTCTGGACCATATCACCGACAAGTATTACAATGATGAGACTCCTTGGAAAATCGTTGTGACCAGTCATGAGCCAGGTGCCTTGACAGAGGAACTTTCGGGTCCATTTTGTGTCCCTATTGATGTATCTTCCCAGGAGTTGGGAGATCTCGGTATGGACAGTTTCGAGATCGATATCAAAGCACTGATACGCTCAAGAGGGGATCTAAACTCTATAGAGAAGCAGATAAACACCGAGCTGCGGTTCACGGAATGGTTGGATCCCCCAGCGCGTAATATCCTGTTTGAGCAGCTAAGAGTTCGTGACGAGTGGCCTGATGAGATATCGAGTGGTGCGATTCTTGGGCCGCTGAATCTTGGTCAGCAAGACGATAGTGATAAGATTATGAGATCTGTGCTACATGTTGTGCTCAAGAAGTACCCCGATCAAGACTCTCTCGAGTGTCTTCTCTCCTGGCTCCTTTACGCTGTCAGACCACTCACGATCTGGGAACTGGCCACTATTACCTCGTTCTCGGATGAGAGGGAATGTAGTACAGTATCTCCCAGTTTCATGGCTGTCGAAAGGCTTGTTGAAAGTATTGAGAACGACCTTTCTGGTATTCTTGAAGTTGATCACAACGAGGTCAGGTTTAAGCACCCATGCTTCCACGAAATCATGGTCAATGGTGATGCTTCAACTCAAAACGGCCAAGGGGAGGATTATGTATGGAACAAGATCGAAGGCAAAGCTCATAATCTCATTCACAGCATGTGCCTTGGCTACCTATCGAGAAATGCTGTTCAAGAGTATGTCAGAGAGTCTTTTGGAGTTGTAGACCCAGCAACCTTCGAGACACCGCCATTCCCAGACCGCACAAACCTTGCTTCATATGCTATCCAAGCATGGACACATCACTATGCTCTTAGCTCTCCTCTTCCAGATATATCTGCTTTGTCATCGAAGAAGGACCTGGTACAGACCCTGGCCAAAGCCCAGTGGTGCCTCTCTAACCCTGCCACCCGACGTTCTCCTTGCTTCCAGTCTCTTTTCCCAATCTTTGCTGGACTTGGCCTCCATAATATGGTGGAGCCATTAGGTAGTGATGATGCGTTACGAGGTCTTATTGAAGCAGCAAGTAAAGGACAGAAACAAGTGGTTGAGGATCTTCTGGGAGAATACGACTTTACGCCAGACGAGACATGGGATGTACTCAAGGCCGCAAGCTCCTCTGACAGTGAGGAGCTGATGAATGCCCTGCTGGAGAAGATAGAGGCGAAATGGAAGATACCTGAGAACTTTGAGTGGCCGCCTGTTTTGATCTATCGGGCTGCCAATCTGGGTCTGGAGGGCTTTGCCGAAAGAATACTCAGTCTTGGATGTCCCGTAGATCCAGATGTCAATTGGAGAAGCGAGACATCCATGTACGCATCCCCTCTATATCAGGCAGCATGCCATGGTTATACAAATACAGTCAGAGTTCTGCTGAAGTATGGCGCCAATATGGATTACGCCAGCCTGTCTGGAAGAAACCCGCTTCACAAGGCCGCACTGGAAGGCCACACCGAGACAGTCAAAGCCATTCTGGAGGACTCACAAGTTCATATCGACTGTCCTTCTGAGTCAAACTTCACTCCCTTATACCTCGCAGTTCTAGGAGGCAACCATGAGACTGTGAAACTGCTGTTAGAGAAAGGCGCAGACCCAAATATGGGCATCTCAGACTCTCACACTGGTGATGATCAGTGGACGCCTTTACATGCGGCGACAGACGACGGGTTTGTGAAATGCATCAGGCTAATTCTACAAAACGGAGCCAATCCGAACATTCCTGGACCGTCTGGACCGCCGATGCATTGGGCAGTTACTCACGCCCGCGTCGATATCCTTAACATGCTTCTCGATGCTGGAGCTGATCCACTGAGTCAAGCCCTCAAGAAGCCTCTACTGGTCACGAGCGTTGGGTCTGAGCTGAAAGCTGAGGGTCTGGGTATGCTGAAACGACTCCTGGAGCTCAAATTGGAAGTCAACTGCAAGGATTGTGAGGGGAGCACTCCGCTCATCACTCTGATATGCTCGTATGCCAACAAAGCAGCCGACGAATGTGTCCAAAGAGACAAAGCCTTGAGAATGCTGATAGACCATGGAGCTGACGTCAATCTGGTCAGTGACGATATGTGGACACCATTGCAATATGCGGTCATAATGAAACAGTACAATGCGGTCAAGATGCTTCTAGAAGCAGGCGCTCATCCGAATACAGCCTTTAAAGAGAATCAGGCGCCCTTATGCTCTGCGCTCGAGCAGCCCAGAATAGCGCGCTTGTTACTCGAGAAAGGTGCAAGCCCCAATGTTGGTTTCTCCGGCGGCTTCACGCCCCTGACATACGCTGCATGCTTTGGTTACCAGGATGCCGTGGAGGCCCTTCTTGATTACGGAGCGACAGTTGATCTTGAGTACGGCTTTGGAGTCGACGAGCCTCTCAATGATTGGCTCAAAGGCTGGACACCTCTCATGTGCGCTACATTCCAAGGCCATCAAGGAATTGTTCGGATGCTGGCCGAAGCTGGAGCGGAGATGCATCGACGAGACAAGGAGACAGGAAGGTCAATCGTTCACCTTGCGATATTTGGTGGAACCCTGGCGACTATCTTGGAATTCCCATCAAGGATCGACCTAGACGCCACGGCAGATGACGGGCTGGGAGTACTTCACTATCGGGATCTTCAACTCACAGACCTCAAGCGGCTGGTCAACGCCGGAGCAGATGTTAATATTGGGGAGGGAGAGAGACCAACCCCGCTGCAAGTATACGCAGGCTGTGACTTGCAAAAGGTGAAATACATGGTCAAATGCGGAGCTAATGTCAATTCGCTAACCCCGCATCACGGCTCGGCTCTGCATCTAGCTTGTAGAGCAAGTCAGTTTGATACCATCAAATTCCTTGTTGAGCACGGTGCGAACGTGAACGCAGCCAGTGACTTCTTGGGCACACCTTTACAAGCTTTATCCCTAGCTCAAAACCCAGTTGACGCACTGGAACAAGAGAGCATGGTACGCTATCTGTTGTTAGGACACGAGAGCGCGCATGCGGACATCACAGTCAAAGCTGGTGTCTGGGGTTATGCGATCAACTCAGCTGCCTTTGGAAGTCCACCTCCCGTCATAAACCTTATTCTAGACCAAGAAAATGCTGCAGTCAATGTCGAAGACGACATGGGTCGTATGGCTATACATTTTGCGGCCTGCAATGGCTTGGCCAACTTTGAGGCCATTCTGGAGCGAGGTGGTGATATAAATGCCAAAGATAAACAGGGACGTACACCGCTGCACTGGGCCGCCCAGACAGGAAGATTCCAAGTTGTCAAGAAGATCATCTCACTTATGGGAGACAATTTGGATATTGATGTCCCAGATATTGATGGTTGGACACCTCTTTGCTGGGCACCTCGTCACGGCTTAACACTCCTCGAACCAGGAAACGCAGGAGAGCCATCACTGAGTGCTGATGTTGTGAGACTTCTCATTGAGCATGGGGCTAAGAAAGATGTGATAGTCAAACAGGGAGAAGAGACATGGACTCCCCTCAGCATTTCTCACTATCACAGAAGTGATCCGGACGTCGTATCATCACTGGATAGACACGGTTCAGCGGACGGGAACGATAGTGAAGACACCTCCGAGGAAGCAGAGAAGAAGCCAAAAGCTGCATCAAAGCTAGGAGTACAACAGGAAGGCTCCTGCTGTGACTATTGCCTATCGGTTAGTACTTGGTGTTCTTCTCATATGCATCGGTTAATATTGATTCGTAGCGCATCTATGGGTTGTGTTGGAGTTGCGATACGTGTGGATGGTTATGCTTCTGTGATAAATGTTATCAGCACGCTGATATTCTTCATCCGGGGCATGACAGCTTTACACAAAAAGGTGAAGAAGAGTATGCGGAGAGTGAACATGAGGTTTCAGCAACAACCAATTCTGGCTCATCTGACACATACTCCAACTCCGGTTCTGACTCTGATTCTGGGTCTAATCACTCTGATGAGGAGGACGAAGAGAATAGTTCTTAGGGTGGATGATTAGCTTAAAGGGAACGAAGAGGTACAAATATGCGATATATACCTCAAGAAGGCCATTGGATATCGAAGACTAAATAATCATGTGTAAAAGGTTAAAAGACAGAGGAGGCGAAAATCTCTAGAAACTTGTGATAATCTGGGTTCGAAGGTCTACCTCCTGGCAACTCGAGTCGCGAGTTCCTAATCATCCACTATCCGGCAAATCTCCATCCCTCAGGCTCACCAGCTGCATCCTCTACAGCCTTCAATGCCTTGTTCTTCTTAGCCACGTACCACTTCGTGATTAGGACAAACACCACAATGAGACCACAGCCTGCAATGATAACACCGCCTCCAGTCTGATAGTAAGGCTCCTGGTTTCGAAGGAAGAAGTATGGTGTGAACCAATGGGAAACAGATGAAACACAGTTGGCGTAGGCGATGAGAGCAGCACGCTTGGTACGTGGACGAGGGACAACGGTTGTCTCCCAAGAGATTTGGATCTGGGAATCAGTTAGTCGTTCATCTTCTTGTAGACGATGAGAAGGGTGAGAGAACTTACATTAAGACCGACAAATGGACCGACGACGAGCAGGATCATGCAGAAGTATCGGGCCCCAACGTTGAGGGTTGTGATCATGACTGCGCAGCCGATTAGGGTAAGAAGGATAGGAACGATAATGTGATATCCGTGTTCGAGTCGTCGACCGGAAGACCACGAGATGCCCATCATCACAAAGAAGGCAATGACAGGAGGAGGAGCCTGAATGAGGTAGGTAGTGGTGCCGGAGAATCCAAGGGTAGCGACGATCTTACGACGATGTTAGTACAAGACTCATAGTCAAAAGAAGAAGGAGAAGTTACTCACGGAAGGGAAGAAGTCCTTGTATGACTGTGCGATGATCAAGAAGAAGTGAATAGCCGCAAAGAGATGGGCAAATGGCTCCTTCATACACATCCAGAAGCCATCCCAGTAACCTCCAGCATCATCTTCAGCAATTCCACCAGCGGACACAGTCTGACGATATTGAGCCATAGCTGCCTCTTCCTCGGTGATGAAGTATGTGCCCGTGGAGTCAGGGAAGTTCGGAATGAACCAGAAGCTCATGAGAGCCACCAAGATACTAACAGCACCTGGACGAACTGTTAGCCATATAAACGTGTTGAGATATAGAGACATACCTTCGAGAAGCAAGAACCATTTCCAAGCTCGGAGGTTCGCAACGCCCTCCATATTAGTCAAGATACCAGCAGCCAAAAGACCCGAAAGCGCCTGCGAGATGGTATTTCCCGCATGCCAGATACCCATCCTCATAGGGGACTCATGCTTCGTGTACCAAGAAGAAGTCATGAGGGACACGGCAGGCACAAAGGGACCTTCTGTAAAGCCAATAAGGAACCGGCAGAGACAAAATCCCCATCCCGCAGTGACAGCAGGCATGCAGATGGTTACGCAAGACCAGACAAGCATGCAGCTAGGGAGGAGGATTCGAGGGGTTCCCTTGGCGAGGATGACGTTGGCGGGGATCTGGGAGAGGATGTAGCCCACGTAGAACATGGAGATGCCTGTTGACCAGACCGTATCTGACATGTGAAGATCTTCTTGCATACCGGCGAGTCGAGCGTTGGAGACGTTGATTCGATCCAGGTAGCTGCATCAGTTAGTAAGAGAGGTTTGAGTGAAAATAGAATGACCGACTTCATCAACAGCATGGCTATTACCATAGGGAAGAATTTCCAATCAAGTTTACGAACCAGAGATTTCTCAATGGCAGCACGCTCCTCGGGAGTCTTATCCTTGATGAGCGGATAGCGCTCAAGGATTTCATCTTGCACAGGAGCAACCTCTTCGTACTCGACATCTCTCTTGATGTCAAAAGACCCGGGTTTTGAGTGCACAGAGCCCGTCATGTTGCAAGAGTGATGAACTTGATCAGTAAAGTGATAGAGGAACTCGAAGATGGTGAGAGGATGTGCGAGAGACTGCTGCTGATCATTACAAGAACCATGGGTATCATACACTTTTATACATCCCAACTCTTTCCCCAAGCTGGGTAACTTCTTCCAAGAATGCCAAGATCTTGTTGTTTTTTTCGCTCTTCCATCCGAGCTCACTACCGCGGTCACCCCGCATCCCCGCGTTTGTGGAATAACCTTACAACATAGAGTTCGATGTTCGCGAGGGCTAGCGTTCGGACTCAACCCGTCGGCGACCATCCGCCAATAGAACGTGATGATTCGGGACCTACGGACTTGGCCCGAGGGGCTGGGTGATCAAAGCGAGTTACTGGTTGTTCCTGAAGAGGAATAGCGTTGCACCATACGACGTAGATGACTTGGAATTTCGGGGGGTATCAAGTCCTGGTAATTCTGCGAGAGTTAACCATATTTTAAGCATATCTACTTTGGGGAAAGTGAAGTTAACTTACCTGCAGACTGCCCTGTCCTTCCATCATCTTGGTAGATAACGACAGGAGAAGTTGCTGGAAAATGCTCAAGGCGGAGAACCTGGATGAGCACTGTGTTAGAAGTATAGATGCTTTGCTCACTACTTCAAAAGTTTGTGTCAACCCTGCTTGGTTCGGCTGCGGTGTGCGCTGAAGCAGACAGATGTACGTTACAGCAGCTGCCAAGATATCATATGCGTCTAGGAAAGATACCGTGGTGCCACTCCCAGATCTATTGTAGAGTTTCTCAATGAGCGCCTTGCAGCAACTGATCGTATCGGCTTCCACTTCGCTGTCACTCTCAGAATCGACTTCGGAGCTTGTCAAATTCTGGGCTTTGGGTTCATCCATTAGGATTAGAGCCCGGCATGCTAGCTGATCCAGGTAGTCGAATTGCGGACTTGTTGGGGTAGTAGCTCCTCCGGTTTGTGGAGGGAACTCTCGCCAGAAACAGAGGTTGCTGTAGGAAAAGAGTGGGCTGGAACTATGACCTCCACGTATATCAGAAATCAGCTGGGCATGGGTGATAAGATGCTTGCTCAAAGCGAGCTTATTTTTGACAGAGCCTGAGGCAGTCTCATCTTCTGCTATGTCTGGTACCTATCTCGTCGTCAGTAACGTCCATGCCGTGTCTCATGGGGCACCATACGGAAACTGAGATGTCAACCTCGGTAATAGTAAACGGTCTACCCATAACTGATGCTAAAGATCTATAACACTTCATTAGGTCTGTGCATCACACTCTAGCAATAAACCTACCGATCCCAGAGATAGACGCTCCAGAATAGCCACTCGACTCGATAAGTGCACTCTGTATCCGATGTGTCCCTTAGCGGTACAGTCTTATGTAAGCCCGCAGCTATGCAATTTGTCATGATGAAGCCCATAAGGTGCCATGTTGATCCACCCGATGCACTAAACATTGAGAAGACTGCAAGCAAAAGCATGCAGTGCAGGGTATCCAGAGGCTCTTGAGAGTGGAGAATGAAAGGCAGTAGCTTTACAGCTACAGCGTGGAGATTGGTAGCCAGTGAAGATAGACGACCAGCATCAGGTGACATGCTGATACCTATTGCTACAGCTAGGTATATGTTGAAGCGAGTCAATGCCGTTCTAACTGGATCAGCACCATGGTTGCTCATATCCAGTATGGCCTCGTACTGTTCAAACAAGCGATTCTCATCAATATGGGGGAGCCACACGCTCCAGTCGAGAAACCGCTGGAAGTGACTCAAAGTCAAATCGCGTGTGAGCGAGACGAGCTGGTCATCCATTACATACACAGGCTGCGACGATGATGCCTTGGAGGGGTCTCGGCCATCTACAGCCAACGCTGCCGATATTGACTCGATGATAGCGAGTTTATGTGGCTTATCACCTGTGTTTGTGCGAGACTCGGCCATAGCCTTGTTAGACAAGAGGCCAATGGCACTCATGGTGTCTTGAACACTTGACTGCTCCTCTCCGGAGGCAGCGGTCTGTTCGTTTACCAGTACTGATGAAATAGATCCATAGTTTGACCGTCGACGTTTACCATTAATCGGTGAGACGGCATCTACCGTGCCAAAAGATGTATGTCTGGCTTGGACATGTCTCTGCTCTGCAACCTTGATCTTTTCTTCAAGTTCAGCAACACGACGTCTTAGAGACTCAACATAACTAAAAGCATCAGTTAATTACGGCACTTAGGCTACAGAAGTGGTGGTCACATACCCATTGACCCTTGCATGCGTTAGAGTAGTATCCTCACCCTTAAAGTCAAACTGCTGAGACCGAGCAACGCACTCAACGCCAAGATCAGCACACGAAGTACATGCCGGACGCAATCTATCACACTAAGACACATTAGTAAAAACCTCAAGATGCATGGTAGTGACAAGCTTCACCTTCTGCTTCCGCTTGAAGCACCGTTCACAAGCAAGACTGTTCTTCTGCAGAGGCTGGGACTGTGCCGAACTGGGGCTACTGGCCCGTGCAGGGCTTGGTAGCGAGACGCGGGATAGTTCGCGCCAATCAGTTGCCATGTTGCATGCTTCTTGGGTTGCTCTGGAGGTCGATGGGAGATACGGCACGGAGTGAGCCCGAGGGACGCGTTTGGTCGTCGGAGGGGAAAGTTGGGGATGACCCCAGAGTTATCGGACTTGATCCTATGGTCACGTGCAATCAAAAGTTGTCTAACTTAGTTTGGACGAGGCTACTGGAGCATGATGCAGAGAAATTACAGTCGAAATGAACTATGGAAAATGAGAAAATGACCATCTATAAACTATTTTGCGTATACAAGATAAGTCAGTTCCTTATGCTGCAATTGGGACACCATTAGTGGCCCCATTCGTGATGCCATTGCCATACGTGACAGCCCCATTTGTAGTACCGTTAGTAACACCATTGGCAGCCTTCTTCTCTACTGAGTGGCCGTTTGCCTGTTGTGACTTGACAACCGACCCGTTCAAAGCAGCCATCTCAGCACCTCTCTTAGTAGCAGCACCAAGAAGTAAAGGACCATCAGTAGCAGCCATGACCCAACGAGCTCCCATCTTGCAAAACTTCTCCACAAGATCAAGACGAGCATGAAGACCACCAACACCCAACCACTTTCCATGCTTCTTACAGGCCGCAATGGTACGCTCGTAAGCCTCAGTAACACGAGGGTTCTCGTAATCTCCGGGAATGCCCATCTCGGCAGTTAAATCATTGGTACCAATGAGAAGAGAGTCAACGCCCGGAAGAGCGGCAATCTCATCGACTAGCTCCAGAGCCTCAAGGGTCTCGATCATGGGGATGACCATAGTAGCGGCGTTAGTGACGGGGTTGGAGACCTTGGCGGGGATAGAGCGGAATTGGTGATGGGGAAGACCGTTTGTGGAAGAGCGATGACCGATGGGCTGGAACTTGGCTGCGTTGACGACATCTTGAGCGTCTTGTACAGACCGGATGTGAGGAACGATGATTCCGAGAGCGCCGCCGTCGAGAATTCTTGAGACAAAGAAGGGGTCTTTGCTGGGCGCGCGGACGATAGGGGAGATGCCGGCGTAGAGAGCGGCGACGCAGAGTTGGTTTGTTGTCTCGAGATCGAAAGAGGAGTGCTCCATGTCTACGAGGATACCATCGTAGCCGGCTGTCTTGGCCATGCCGGCGATTTCAATGGACTTGACGAGCTTGATGCTCATTGTGTAGGCGACTTCATCACGGAGAAGCTTCTCTCGCATGGGGTGGGGAATAGGTGCAGCCATTTTGGAAGTAGATTGGGGCGATAGAATGGGTTTGTCCGGTGTATTAGAGTAGTTAATAGTTGGTGTTGGGGATTGGAGACGATGGTGATTGATGAGAATAGAAGCGATCAAGGTGGTTTCTCCCATATATTAATATACGCCTCTCCAAGATCGCAAAGAGTCATATTTCTTCCTCAAGAGTCAGGCACTGGATAAGTCCTTCTCCGCGTCCGATCTCGTTCCCCCATCGATTGCCTCCATTTGACTCTAGGACGGAAGCCGATTGTTGGAGCCGAGACAATCGTGGGGTCGGAGCGGGGCCGCATGCAACCCCGAAAAGTCATCGGACATTGTCCATGTGAAATCGGGATGATGCCTACGGATAACGAATGCCGTAAAACGGAACAGAAAATAGAAATGATTCACCGGTTGGATCCCGCGGGAGTCACAAGTGCTGGAGATTGCCTTGATGGAGATACATAAGAGTGCTAACTTCAGCCTCTCGTTCTCTAGACAAACAATACCCCCACAAACATCACCTTGCCTCAGTACTCTCATCTCATTCACCATGGCACCAAGCGCTGTAACAGACACCCCGCCAGAGGCTCTCTCTTCTGGGAAGCCAACAGTCTATGTCATGGACACATTCCACCCTCAAGTCATGGCATACTGCCAAGAGAACTTCAACGCCATCACTCCGGATAACCCCAAGCACAGCCAATGGAGGCAAGAAGCACGCTACCTCCTCATGAGATCCTCTCGCCTGACTGCAGAGGATGTCAAGGCCAGTCCCAACTTGATCGCCATCGGCAAACAGGGCGTTGGCATTGACAAAATCGATGCTGATGCCTGCGCTGCGCGGGAGATCAAGATCTTCAACACGCCTGGTGTTAATGCAAGAGCAGTCGCTGAGCTAGTTCTAACGCTGGCTACTGCGTCTGCTCGTCAGGTTGGCTCTATTGTTGCCAAGCAGTTGTCGGGTATTCTTGTTCCCAAGGAGAAATGCTCTGGCTTGATTCTGCATCGCAAGACGATCGGCATTCTCGGAATGGGCAATATCGGCAAATGCGTCGCTAATATCTTCAGAGGCGCTTTTGAAGCAGATGTTATTGCCTATGATCCCTTCCTCCCCGATGATGCATGGGCGGATATTCCTCATCAGCGAGCCAGCTCTGTTGAAGAGGTTCTAGAGTCTTCAGACGTCATCACCGTTCACATGCCTCTCACCCCACAAACAAGAGATCTCATTAGCTATTCTGAGATGAAGCGGATGAAGCGAACAGCCATAGTCATCAACACCGCACGCGGAGGTATCGTCAACGAGGATGATCTCCAGCGCGCATTGTCTGAAGGTCTCATTTGGGGTGCTGGGCTTGATTGTCATGAGGAGGAACCCCCAAGTTATGAGAGATATCACTCGCTATGGGAGGCTGGCGCTGTTAGTACGCCTCATATTGGAGCTGCGACGGCGGAAACGCAGATGCAAACAGGAATGGCGGCGGCGAGATATTTGTTGGAGTTTGCACTAAACAACCCATAAGAGAGCAGAAAGAACTTAGTAGCTATAGATGCTACTCTAAGAATACACGATTAATAGCTCGAATGTCACTATCTCCAATTCTTCAAAACTCAAAGCCGTCCCAAACACTGGGATTCGTGGGATCTCCATAAACATACTGGCCCAGCGCAGACTCCATATTCCACAACGAATCATAGTTCAACAGTGCCCAATTGACCGACGACCCATCTTGATACTCCTCAGATATATCGTTTCCATCTTGTCCTGGAACAGCGAACTGGCTCACGGGGTCCATCAGACTAGATCGCGACTGCAAACCCTGGTCAAAGAACTGGCGATTCGTCGAAAAGTCTGACATGTTTTCCAAGGCATTGGGTAGAGTACTTGTACCAAGGTCCGGAGAGAAACTTCGCCCGTTGAAAGTGTTGATCTCGTTCGAGAAGCCCAGGGCTGGATCAACGGGGAGATTGACAGATATATCTCGCACATTCGGCCATAGGCGTTGCGACACGTCGCGGTGTAGAGCTTCAAAGACGGATACATAGCTCTTTGCGTCTGGGAGTTGTCGGGCAACGCTGTTTAATAAGTCTTGACAACGCAGTAGACCTTGATGAGATGTGCGCATATCTTCCTGGGTAAGCTTCTTGGATACGGATATGCAGTACATGACCGACAACGCAGCTGTGAAGAGCATATGAAAATAGCTTCGTGTGTGCGTCATCATCTCTCGCTTCTGACAGATGATGTGATATCTCTCAATGGTCTCCAGCGCTGATCGAAGAAATATCGTAAGGATCTCTTTTGGTGGAGATCCATTAACCTTTGGGACAAGATCAATTGCACGACGGAGGACGGATAGTCTCTCACGGGCAATAAGCAAGTCGTACCATTCTTGTGTTTCGTATAGACAGCTAGGCTCTTGTATGATAGGGTTGTTGTTTCTCCAGTCCTTCAACTCTCTCAACAGCTTTGTCATGACAACATGGACGTGGCCTGCGAGTAAGTGCTTTGACCTGGTATTCGAGATCTTCCGCCTCAGCTTGGAGAACTCAGTCTGTATGTGTGACGATATCTGTCGCAGCCGCACAGAGATGAAGAACACGGTCATTTCATTCTGCACATTAGGCTCGCGAGTGAAGTTCAAGGAATCTAGGCTTTGGATATCGCGGCTGGCAGCTTCGAGTTCCTCATCGCTGACTTCGACTGGAAACTTTGTCTCAATATCTGCATCGTCGATCAAGAATGGCCGGTCCAGGGTCGTTGAGCTGTACCGATCGATGAGATAGAACTGCCAGAATATTCTCCTTCTGAGCTGTGTTTGTAGTAGATCTCCGCGGATATCGGTCCCATTGTGAAGACCAAGTTCGATGCATAGACGTCCGCAGAGTCGAACTACATCCCAGATGGAAGTACCTATTGGGTGATAGATGCCAAATCTACATATCAGTAATAAGTCTTGAACAGAATCCAGGTCCCGAGTTAAAAAGTCGCTGCCAAGATGTTGTAGAGCTGCATTATAGTATGCTTCTGGGTGGCGATGGTGAAGCTTGTTGCGGTATGGCAGAACTGCCCCGATGGCGCATATCATGAAGGCTCTGAATAGGTCATGGCTTGAGGATTTGGTGGATGTGCCTTGACCATTGAAGAGACGCTGATGAAGGGCCCAGATGCTTCTGCGGAGAAGGAACGGGTTCTGTATGTGCGCCCAGCTCAAGCTACGGGCGTGTTAGTGGAAGTTTCGGTGTTGGATCGCTGAAACTGACTATTTATCAAACAACATTTTTGTCTCGACTGCAGAAGGCAAAGAGCACGGCCCTATTGAGACTTCATCAGTACCCGGTGCATCAGCCAGTGTTTTCAGCAAAGTGGCATGCGACTTTCTCCAATTCGCGTCTGAGAATAGATGCGCGATGAAGCTATGACTATATGTCAGTTGGGTCCTAGCTCGTTATCACCATGAAACACACCTCAAGCTTGCTCCTTCGCGTGTAGCTGGCGACGATGCTGCTATGGATCTCACAGTATGTCTGTCATCTGGACTGGAGGTATCCACCGTGCTTGGGTCAGCGACTGCGATTGACTCAAGTTCTTGAAGCCTGTTGGACAATTCTTGCTCTTTTCTCTCAAGCTCATCGATCATACTATGTTGCAGCCATTGTCAGAATTGGTAAGATAAGGCTTTGTTGGAGACCTACGCTCTCGATAACTGGCCATTGGTGTCTGAGTCAATACACGAGACGAGACATTCCTGGTCATTCCTAGTACACAGAGAGCAGCTTGGCCTATTATTGTCACACTGAGATACCTGTCAGTATCTGAAATGAAGATGGAGTATTTGATGAGCCCTACCTTTGTTTTTTTCTGGGCGCACCATTGACACGCTGGAAGTCTTGGGAGACGCGACATTCTCTTCTATTTATGATTGGCTGTCACCTAAGCTGGGATTGTTGGTGAGAAAATCTGGGGAGGGCTTGGGTATAAATGTTTCAATAATGAGGAGGCAACAGAAATAGAGGGGGGATATCACGTGCTTCACCAAATTGTTCGCTAGAATAGGAATGGGTCAAGTTTGACTTGTTTTGAGGAGTTAACTTTTACTGCACTAAAAGAGTTATTTGAAAGACCATCAACCTAACGCGTTGACTATAACCATATGATCTCACAAATCCTCTCGCTTAGATACTAATATCTGTTTTCAACATGCTTTGAAACAGCAGACTCTTGATCTTTCATCTCAGGCTCGAGGATCTCGCGAGCTGCTGGCTTCAGATCATCAGCAGTAGGGTAGGCAATCTTATGCACCGTGTACCAGGGTCTCTCAAATAACTTATCCATGCTCTCCAAAGATCGGCCAGAGGTCTCAGGCATGGCAAAGTATACATAAGCAAGAGAGATAGCGCAAATGCTAAGGAAGAACATGAAAGCACCGTAACGCTGAGTCGCTGCCAAGAGAGAAGGCATGGCACGTGAGCAACCAAAATACATGGCCCAGTGAACAGCCATGAGAATGGAGACATTGATGGAACGAATTCTGAGTGGGAAGACTTCGGCTGAGACAAGGTATGGAATGGAGAACCAGCCGATGGACCAAGCAATGGCGTGGATGTAGATGGCTGCAATAGCTGCACGACTAACTGCCATAGCAGATGAGCTTGCCTCGATCTTTTCCGGGGTCCAACCATTGGTGACTTTGCGATAAGCTCCAACAAAAGCTAGAGTGAAGATCTGCATGGTGATGCCAGTCATGAGAGATCGACGTCTGCCGATAAAGTCGATGACAAACACAGAGAAGATGAGCACCGACACAAATTTCAAAATGGCGTAACACCCAGTAGCCAAGAACCGAGCTTCAGTGCCCTCAATGCCAAGATATCCAAAGATAGTAGGGCTGTACTGAGTGATGGCGTTGGCACCTGACCACTGTCCAAAGACATGGCAAGCAAACATGAGAACGAAGCGTCGTCGGTTAGAGAGATCAGTGAAGGTCTCTTTGATCAAGTCCCAAGTATTGGCACCAGAAACGATCTCAACCTCATGGTTCAACTGACTCTCAATACCCTGGAACTCAGATTGAACATAGGGATGATCTTCTGGGAGTCCTCGGAAGCGAGATAGCGTAGCAAGAGCCTCCGTTCTCTTGTTCTGGCTAAGCAAGAAGCGGGGCGTTTCGGGAGTGAAGAATGTGCCGACACCCCAGATGAGAGCTGGGATGAGCTGAAGTGCTGTTGGGAGCTGCCATTGTAGGTTTGTTCCGGCGTGGTACTTGGTGACGCCGTAGTTGAAGAAGAAGCCAAAGACAACACCGAGCTGTTGGCAGCAGGTATATTGGAGGGTCAAGAGACCACGAATGGGCTGGGGTGATATCTGAGGGACACTACAAGTTAGCTATAGAAATTGAAGGGCAGAGCGGAAGGCATACCTCTGCGATGTAGACCGAAGGCAAGACGGTCGTCGCGCCAATACCGATGCCAGCAATGACACGAGTGGCATAAAGAGCACCAAGGTTTCCACTACTAAACGTCTGGCCAAAGATACCAGCCATATACACAACAGTGAAGAACTGAAAGGTACGCGTCCGTCCGAGTCGCTGCGTGAGTCAAACACAACCCAAACATCCAAAGACTGCGCCAGCCGTAGCGATAGCCACGATCCAACCTTTTGTGTTTGCATATTGATGATCAGTCTGGTTATCGATGCCAAAACGCTCTTTGAAGACCTCCATGATGACGAGGGAGGCAATGTTTCCTGCATCATTGCCAAGTGGTTAGTTGGTGTTGGCGGCTGGTGGACGTGAGACTAACCTTCGTCGAAACCCTTGGCGACACCAGAGAAACTCCAGATGCAGGTACACATGAGGAGATACCAGTTGAAGATCTCCCTGGGACTGTCTTTGATGGCACGTCTTGTGGCCTTGATCATATTTGGTCTTGCCATTGTAAACTGTTGTAAGTGATGAAGATGGGACGATGAGAGGGAGTAGACGAGCTGGGGAATTAGATTACGGGCAGGAGAAAGCGGGTGAATTATATCCTGTCCAGCCTCGCGGAAACCTCTTCCCCAGAGAGTCAACGAAGTTTACCGACTCCAAGCGTGGAGGAAAGAAATGCAACGCCCACGTCGCGGAGAAAGAATGCGGGGATGATCTTGGTTCCCCGAGATTCAAAGCTTCCCCAGACCTCGGAGTGGGCCCGTGATTTAGCGTGGAGTCAAAGTGTCGTCGGAGCATGTCCTGGTGCTATCGGGCTGAACCCGTAGGAGGTTTCGGAGTGTAGATCTGAGCGAGTTGCTGACGAGATGGGCTACCCCTCGTCACGAGTCAGTCATTGTGTTCAGTTGGGGAACGCCCCGGCAAACGGCCCGGTAAGTTGCGCTGGCGGACGGGAGTTGAGCAGAGTTTGATCAAGATATCCAGAAACAACATTGTATTGTGAATCCTTGGACGGGCTGATACTGAGGATGCCGGTATGTCGCTATAGAACCGCTGTTCAGACTGTAAAGTGGATTGTGCACATTGCGTCTCAGGCGCTGCCATACGTTTAGACTCTTAGGCCATTGCCATGTCTCGAGAAAGGGCTATAGAACTAGAGCAATTGTCTGTCAGATACTTCTCAGTGACTCCTGGCTCATGGGACAAGGGATATGGGTGGTCAAGCATACCACGGTATTGAAAAAGTAAGATAAAACGCGGTAGAAGGCCTAAATTCATCGCTATTACTGCTCTTTACTCTGTTTCAGCCCCGGCGCAGCCACAGCTCCGCGACAATGCCACTCCACCTTCTGAATATTCCACTCCAAGCTATCAGTAATAAACAAAGTCTTATGCTCCAGTCCCCCAAAACAGCAATTCGTCAAATTGATCCCTGGCGATCCACTAATAATTCGAGCCTTGGGTATCCCATGTCTATCCACCACAAAGATGGAACCAAGACTTGGATGACAAATGAACAAGTTCCCTTCTTCATCGAGAGTAAGACCATCAGGACCTGCGTTGCCAAAAGACTGGAAGAACACGCCCACTTTGGAGGTAGTGCCGTCTGCGTGTAGGGGGAGTCGCCAGACTTGGTTTGCCCGTGTCATGGCGACGTAGAGGAAGCGCTCGTCTCGTGAGAGGACGAGACCATTGGGTGAGGGTCCATTGTCAAGGAGTGTGTCGAGTCTTCCATCGGCTGATAAACGGTATACGCGACCTGTTGGGTCTGTCATACCCGTTTGGCCTTGATCTGTGAAGTAGAGATTGCCCTTTGAATCAACGATCAAGTCATTAGGCCCTTTAAATCGCTCGAGATTCTTTCTCGTCAACCTTGGACTAATATTTCCCGTCTCTGGATTGAACGATAGTATGCCCTATCATAATCAGCATCAGTCATAACCCAGGTGCAAGTTCCGCATACCTGCTTATAGTCCGCCACCAATAGATCCCCATCAGCGGTCCCCACGAGCCCATTCGGTTCACCATCCCAAGTGCACGCAACACTGACATTCTTGTCACCATCAATCTTGAGAATGCGACCGTACGGAATATCCACGACAAAGAGATTCCCAGCGCTGTCGACAACAGGTCCTTCGAGGAAGATATGCTGGAACGACCCCGCGAAGCCCCCGCGCCATTCTGACTCTTGGCCCAAGCAGCGTTTATCGTCTGGGATGCGCAGGTAAATTTCTGCTTTGATCACGGGAGGCGCTGGGTAAAAGTTCATTTTAATCAAGATTAGGTAGAGCTTGGCTGAAGCTAGCGGCGGCAAGATGCTGTTGAGTATTTTATAGGCGCTTGGTGTTGAGCCGGTTTGGGGTAAGCTGTTTGCACGGGGGAACTCCGATGAGTCTGGTGCTCTAGCTTGGGGATTAGTCAGGATTGAATCTACAGGAAACCCAGCTCCTTCTCGCGGCGGCATCTCTAATTTCTTTTTGGAGTCTATTCCAATGTCTTGGGCCAAACCCCTTTAAAGTGCTCAGTCGACCATCATGTTTTATGGAAATATTCATCCATAATACAGGCAAGTGCAAAATTAGCAGGAACTGTGCCCTTCCTCTCAGCAATAAGAACGAGGAATTTGCTAACTACAATCTCCTTTTATACGGTCAAGTAGATAGATGCATTCTGTCCGGGATAATTCTGGAGCTATTATTAGTCTTGAAGTTGCCTCGACTGAGTCTATAACTGTCAACAGTATTTGCATGGAATAAAACTCCCGACGGTAAATTACGTTCTAACTGAACACACTTAAGTACAAAAATATATATCTCATCGTGCCAGCAGCATCGGAGTGGTGCTATTAACCACGAGTGTCATCGCCCTCCCCATGACTGCTGTCTCGTTCTTCTTAATTTGTTACCAGCTGACCTGTTCTTTATCTATAACCCATCGGCCGATCCAGAGATACCGGATCCCATTACCGTGAGCGACTGTTACAGGGTCTTGGAACTTTATTGGCAGGTCTTGAAAGTCAGTAGCTCGCTCACTCGACACATCGAAACTTTCCCGAGCTCACATCGAGGTCATAATATCACTAGCTAAGTTGTTTCTGAGAAGGATTCTAGGTAGCTTGGGTTTGCTGAATATATAAATTATTCATTTTCCTATCTTTACTATAGCAGTTGAGAAATCATTATTTGAAACTGTAAAGCCTGAGACGTTTCCTTAACAACACGGTTACCCTTTCTTCAAAGGCTAGTTGAATCCCAAGGTAGCATAGCCAACACCAACCCGGCTCAAATACGAAGAACAGCTATCTCATAAGGCTTCGAAAAGACTACCGAGAATACTTATCCTCCGCTTTGAGGGTGGTCGTCTTGATTAAGCTTGTTTCACCTCCATTGCCAGGGAGGTTATTGACACTGGACCCGTCTGGCGCAGAGAGGACAGTGAGCGTAGCCCTATTAGCTTTGGAACCATTGACCGTGACCTTGACCGCATTTACAGCACCTGTTTAGCCATTATAGTTAACCAGCTCAAGCAAGGTCTTGCCCCTATTCTTTATTGCAGACCAGTAGACAGGACTGAAACTTCCTCTAGTTATATTAACTGGGACAGTCATGGAAACTAAGTTAGCAGCAAAGAGCTTTTATATATAAAAGCTGTTCGTCTTGAGGACCTGGCTAGCTGTGTGTTTTATCACTGCCACGATTCGCAGCTCTTCGTCATATTGCTTAATTAAAGCGCCATACGTACTACCTATAATCACATCTGAATTTTTCTTACAGCCGAGGAGGAAGATTGCCTCTACACAAGCTATCAAGAAGGTTTACGCGCTAATCCTACCACTGCCGTTTAAGCCTAATTGGATAGCTGCGTATTTAGCTACGAATACGAGATAATCTCGGCTCGCCTAGTCAAAGGTATTGAACAAGTTGATAAAATGGGCTTTGTTATTATAGATATAAAGGTTAACTATTCCTCTGCTTCCTTTATTAGGTAATAGGGACGGATTAATAGATAAGACGATGTTAATCTTGGGGTACTTAGCACGAATGGCGTCGCATAATGCTTTGAAGCGGTACGAGTAGTATGTCGATGTACCGCTATTAAGGTAGTCACTATTTCCGATCTTGACCTACTTAACAGTAAATGGCTTAAGGCATCCGAGAGAGGCATGCAGTGAGTCGTACTTTGTAGATGCATCACCCTAGTCAATCAGTAAGCTGAGCAAAGATCGACGGCTGTGAATACTCACCGCGAGAAACTCTAGTTCGCTCAAAGCCAGATCGACGTAAGTCCCAAGATCCTCTTCTGTAATATTGTCTCTATTGAGATAGAGCCTAGCAAAGAGTCCAAGCACAACAGTAAGGTCCAAGTCCTTGGCCATCTGCATCTGCTCGAGGATACCGAAGCCGTCCGTGTTGATATCACCCTAAGTGCCCAGTCTACCAGGTCGGTCTTTGATGTCGCCGACAGTCTCGTTCCACTTGAAGTGATAGGAAAAGCCAATACCTTCCATATTGTTGCCACGCGGCAATCTGATCCACGAGGCGCCTAGATCGTCCACAGCTAGTGCAAGATCTTTTCGCCGACTATTGTCAAGATTCTTGGGTTTGCTTGAAAAGACTCAGCAGGTTAAGATGGAGGGACTTTCCAGCAAGCTTTTCGGCGTCGAAAGTGAAGTAAAATGTGTTGTTGGGATTTCCAGGTGCAGAAGTGGGCTTGAAATGAGGAGTTTCGATCTTCTTCCAGCTATTGGGGTTTACCTTAGTTACCTTGGCAGCAGCACGAGACAGTCTACGCCCCGTGATAGATTTGTTGAAATAAACCTCGACCAAACCGTTATAGTCGCCTCCAATGCGTAGGCTGGCGATATAGCGCTCGGTGGCATCAACGTCGAAACCCCGGAAGCCTTGTAAAAGTCTACCTTGTCAGTTGCTCCCTTGGGGACGTCAATGCGTGGATGTTGACCTGGACGCCTATTG
The DNA here is from genome assembly GCA_013186925.1 of Fusarium succisae. NCBI lineage: Eukaryota > Fungi > Ascomycota > Sordariomycetes > Hypocreales > Nectriaceae > Fusarium > Fusarium succisae. The sequence continues at coordinate 2,232 of JAAOAW010000454.1, read as the reverse complement.
GCAAATTCGCGTGGTGGCTGCTCAGCTGGCCGCAACGGTTAGTCGATGGCCGTTTTGGGGTTTGTTACAAACCGCGTCAAACTCCCAAAATGGCTTGCTTGACCAGCTGCAGCCATAGTTTACGCTCCGCAAGGCTGAGCGGTTAACTGAAATCTATTACAATTGACGTTGTGATAAACTACTAGGCTAAATTACAGACGCCGCGGGAAGGAGGATCGCAAGACTGGGGACGAAACAGGATCTCCAATTTGTGTAGTAAAGGACGTTTAAAAGAGACTTTTCGAGACCGATCACGGAATTGAATTATCTGCCGACATCGACCTACCTTAGCAGGAGACCCAAGAACTTTGGAAAATTGGAGCGGTTACCTACTTGTAGTTTTAACCTGTAAAGGGATAGAAATTACAGCCTACGATTGCTCAGGTAGAAGATGAATGCCCCTGCTGTTTATATAAGCAGACATGTGTAGCTACGAGTAAGCCCACAATTTGTTCGAGGTAACGAATAAGAAAATAGGCCCTTGTGGACGGGGGTAATGGTACGTATTCAAAGCTCAACAACCCCGCCTTCCATTCCTTCAACCCTATCAAACTTGTATTTTAGGTTGCCAGAAGACCCAAGTTATCTACCAAACTTCTTACGCTTTCATTTTCTACTTATTTTGTCATTTATTTGGTTTTAACCATCCCTATTGAGCTTGAATTTAACCAAACGGTAGCGCCGAGCGTAGTCTCGGCGCACTCGTTATCACCAGGAGCCATGATGATCATTACCAAGAACCATTGACGAGCGGCATCGCTGACCTACAATGGTGGATCAATACGGGGTATTGGGATCACGACCCTGACATACCCTTGCCTGTTGTTGGGGACGATATGATTCAAAGTTTTGCTGAAACTGCAACGTGCTACGAAGCACTAACCTTTAACGACACGTCGCCAGCAGTTGAGCACTACCAGTCTGTTGAACCCGACAACGCGCAAGTAAGACTGCGCCTACTTCCTAGTTCTCTTCAACCTTCATTTGCCCATAATCCTATTTCCTTATCGGGACCATCGTCTCCGCCAAGATCCACAGCGGCCTTATGCGATAACTCGAGTTCTTTGAGCTCCACTGCATATATTCCATATGAATCAAGAGCTTCGCGATCGGCATTGTCAAGCCCTACCTCCCGACCATGTGACTTTTGCGGGGCATTATTTGACAACGCCGCCTTTCTCTGGTATGTGTGACCCTTCTGTTGTATCATGACCGAAATTTAATATATTGTAGCACTCATATAGTTTTACACCATTCTCCCTCAAAACCATTCCATTGCGGACGAGGTACCTGTGGGACCCATGGTAGTAAGAGGTCCCTTGAACGGCACTTGACAAACATTCATTTCTGTGCGGTATATATCTGCTGTTGCGGATACTCGAGTCGCAAAGATAAGCATTGTGAACATTTACGAAGACATCCATGCGTTGGCAACAGTTACCGGTGTAGATGTGGACATGCGGAAGACAACAAGCATGCACACAAAGCTCACATTGATGAATGTGGTAAACGAAAGAAAGGCAGACCAAAGAAACAGAAAACGGATAGTGGATAATTTTGGATGCGAATAGCTCCTGGATGGAATGGCTAGTCTTCCGAGGTTGAGATACCTTGCACAGATGAGCATGACCGATAAGGCTTTGTGGACTGTGTTTAATGATCTGTTTTGGCTCAGATGACCGTTTGCATTGTTTAAGACTGGAATAGCTTATCTGTTTTCTTTTGACAAAAGGAACAGCTCGTGGGGTACACATAAGCTATTGCTATCTTGAAGACAGTGCTATTCCTCTAATCTGAGTCAACTGAGTTATTAAACTAGTTATTTGAACCAAGGGAGGTAACAGGTGCACCCTACGGGCTGTTTCAATATGTCAAAAGATCGTGAAGCTGGCTGTTACCTTTTAATGTAAATATAACTTAGATTAATAACTTGAATAAAATCCATTATATATATAACTTATTTAAGTAGTAATTTATAATAATATTAGTAGAATATTTTATATTTAGGTCTTAAATAGATAAATGTAGCTATATAAGTAAAAAATAGTATTACTTTTATCTAACTATATAAATATATATATTTAATTTAGTAGGTTATTAGTTATAAAGGGTTACTATTATATAACATATTAACCTAAACCCTTTAAAATTAGTATTAACGTACATGATAAGCGAGTGAAACAGACAAGCGAG